>OX276368.1:10963009-11311109 GCA_946251885.1 Cosmia pyralina | reverse complement strand
GTTGATAAACTCTATGCCTAATCGTATGAGAGCTGTGGTAGATGCCCATGGAGGCAACACGCGTTATTAAATTAAACCTTTATTTGATAAAACATGTTTTTTATTCAAAAATCAATTGCCTTTAACAAGGCGCATATCCGACTTGTTAGGCGTAGCTCCATGTCGTATGGTATTCTGAATTCAAATTTAAAATAATACGATCGAAAAAGATGCTAAAATGTATCAGGTTTAAAACTGCATCAACAGTTTTTGTTCAATCTAGCAATCATATTTCGGTAGGGGCCATCGAAACCTAAACTCTAAGGTGGGCCAATAGATGTGTCCAGAAGTGTATAATCCCTTAATAACTTCTAGTTATTAAGGGATTATATATCATGTCAAAACTTTTGAACGCAACTGTACGGACAACAGCTTAGGTATAATACGTCCGCCGCCGGGGTCGCGGGTAGTTCGAAAGAGATACCGTGGCCCTGGCACGGGCAGCTGAAGGAACATGGGTGGGTTTTAGTCAGTAAAAGTCTGACACGCCCTCCCGCCTCTGCCCAGAGCGGGAGAAGTCATTTGATGATTTCCCATCCACAAAAAAAAAAAAAAAAAAAAAAAAAAAAAAAAAAAAAAAAAAAAAAAAAAAAAGGTATAATACGTCCAATAAAGAAGGTCATCGATATGTATGAATCAGTCGCTTTTTAGTAGTCATTGAAATTTGGTCGGATAACCAGCCGTTGTTTACATATTTTGGTTTTTTGTTTATATTTACTTAATGCGAAACATTCCAAGCTGAATATTTTCACCATATACACACATCAAAAGTGTCTAGGGATCAAGCATTTTTATGCGGATTTCTTGAGATTGAGATGTGGCTTTGTAATAAATTTATGATTTTATAAATTTATATGGATCCTTTTTGGTGCATTTCATAATTTGAATCAGGAACTGTGAATCAAATTCGAGTAAAAGATGAAAATCAGCTGTCAATATTTTCCCTATAAAACATACAACGCATTGAAGACATTATTAGTGCTACTGTTTCCCTACTACTGATTAAAACCAACGTTATTATGGAGCGGCGACGTCATTTAAGCAGGGAAGAAATGCTCAGAGCCGTGGGAATGATAGAAGCTGGTTCCCGGCAACGTACTGTGGCTTTAGCTCTGAATACAAGTCAGAGTGTTATCAGTCGACTTTGGACACGTTACCGAAGCACTGGTACCGTGGCTGAGCGCCATGGAGGACGGTATCGCTGCACCACACGGAGACAAGACCGATACATTCAAATCTTAACTCGAAGAGCTCCAACTATAACCGCCATGATGTTAGCCGTGAGGCTTCATCACTCTTCAGGGAACTTAATTAGCGACCAAACAGTCAGAAACCGCTTGCATGAAGTGAACCTTCATTCCCGAAGACCGCTACGGGTACCACCTATAGCAATGCACAATCGTAGGATTCGATATCAATGGGCTCTTGAACACAGAAATTGGGCAGAAGAACAATGGCGTTTCGTGTGCTTTTCTGATTAGTCTCGTTTTGGTATGAGACCGGATACAAGACGTATACGACACTGGAGAACCCCTGGACGCCAACAGCGATTAAAATCCTGCCAGGAAGTCCATCCTTATAGTGGTGGAACCATCATGGTATGGGCGGGTATTTGGATTGGCGGAAGAACTGAGTTGATTTGGATCAGAGGCAACCTCAACGCTCAAATTTATGCTGAGACGATTGTATCAGACGTCATCGTTCCTCTACAAGTGCAAATCGGTCCCTTATTTCAGTTAATGCATGATAATGCACGACCGCACACCGCAAGAGTTGTAAGACAGACTCTCGCCGCAGCTAACATCAATGTCCTGCCCTGGCCTGCTCAGTCGCCAGACTTGAACCCGATTGAGCATGCATGGGATATGCTACAGAGAAGAGCTCTGCCGAATATGGAGGGTATCCAGTCGCAAGAAGACCTTTTTTTGTTGTTGCAACGAACATGGGCGGCCATTCCACAGCGTGATTTGGATGAACTCATTTTGAGTATGCCAAACCGATGTTCTTGTGTTGTTAGTGTTCGCGGTAGAAACACGGATTATTAATTGTTTAAGTTACCCAATAAAATTTTAAAGAAAACTGTTATTTCAGTCTTTTTTTCGAACTTTAATGTTAGTGGTTCAAATGTCAAAAATCCCTTTATTAGGAAAATGGCAAATTTCTTTATTAATGCAAAGGTGACTTGGTTTATCGTTACTGTGACAAACGAAAACACTTTATTTGATGAATCCTTAAAGAAAATTTTAATTAATATCAATCAGGAGAAAAGTTATTGCAAAAATATATGTTGATCCCTAGACACTTTTGATGTGTGTAGTTTTGACTAAAGTCACATAATAACACATCTCGGATTGAGCCGGTTCCTTGTATTTTGCCGTCAAAGTTATGACACCATCGTTTTGACTTTTAACAAGATTATTCAAAAACGCATGCATGAACAGTTTTGAAACTTTGTATGGTTATTATTAGCGCCAAGAAGGACCGAATACAGTTTTCAGCGAACTTATACCTTGTCTCATTTAAGCGCTGCGATGTTTTTTCGGGTTTTCATTAAACCGCGATAACTTGAAAACTATTAATAATTTCTTAAATCTAATTGGGGCACTAAGGGGCACACATTAAGAGCTACTCGTGTATGTTTATTCTACAGGGGCACACGCAATGGTTTTAGAGATATACGATTCATGAAAACGTTATTCCAGCAGGAAATGCAATATCTCGAAAACCTGAAGGAGCACAGACTTTATTTTTGGGGGCACATTTTGGCACACATATAAGCTCTCTGGCCATGCACAATTTTTCTCTCTCCGATCATTCGTTTAGAATTTTCCTGCTAGAAAAACGTTACCCCAGCAAGAATCGTTTTTTCCGTTTTTTTCCAAAACGACGGGGGGCACACATTTTTTATGTGGGGGCACATTTACAGCAGATAAGGCACGATACACGACGGACGACGGACGGGGATTAAACGTTCTACTCATATAACTCTACGAGACACTTTCTTGCTGGGGTAACGTACACCGGCGCTACGTTGCCGCTTTGATACCTAGGTAGCTAAAGTCACTTTTTATTTACAAAGGGTGGTTGCGTTTTATTCTGATTTGTAAACTATTTAGTTTGTTTGAAAAAGAAAAATTCTCATTTTTGGTGCTTTTTATTTTTAGACCGTATCGAATTAATACTAAACACGTATAGTATATATAGTGTAATTTAATGCCCCTCTGTCATATCAACCCAGTATATATACAAACAAAAATATTAGCTGATTATTTGAATCAATTTTTCAGTGTCTTCGTATGATAGTTTCATTAAAAATTCATATGCCTTCTTTTTACAATGGAATTTGTTAAGGGAAAAAATATTTATGGATTTGTTAATTTTATTATACACATGTGGTCCTAGAAAGACGAAGAATCACTTTATGAAAGAGGTTTTAGGTTTATGTATGCGGACCACAACGTCATGTTTTCTGCGTTTCTTTGTGAGATCAGTATCATATATAAGTTCACCATGTTGTTTTAGTACAATGTTGAGTAAGAACAATTGTCTCACTGTAAGGACTTCGCATGAGTTGTACAAAATGTTTGTGGGAAAGCGAATTGGACGGAAAGTGTAAACTTTTAGAATTGCACGCTGAGCTATCTCAAGGCCTTTTAGAGTAGTTTTAGTAGCTCCTCCCCATACAATTATACCGTAATTAATAATGGATTGACAAAGAGAGAAATAAACCTGTTTTAATAATTTGAGATCAGCAACCTGTCGCAAAGTTTTAAAGATATAAATTAGTTTTCTTACTCGTCCCGACAAAGCTTTAATATGTGCCTTATAGGATAAATTATGGTCTATAATTAATCCTAAATATTTCACATTGTTGACACGTTCTAGAGGTACACAATTACAGTTATCTATTCCATAACAGTTGTGAGGAATGAGGCAAAGTTTTGTAGTAAGCAGGTTAGGTGGATTTCGTATGCTGAAAGTCAAGTATTTAGTTTTATCACTATTCAGTGTAAGTAAATTATCTTGTAGCCATTCCTTTACGAGATTAAGTCCACATTGTGCAACGCCCTAGGAGGATTGATGCCCCAAAATTCAAATTATGACTTGCAAACGTTCTATGATCGCAGTTAATACTTATAAGCAAAGAACACCCCCCACCCCGCTAGTGTGCGAGCGGCAACCGCTGTGATCGGACGTGTTGCGTGTTCATGAAGAAAGATCGACGGGCTCGCTCACAAAGATCGCGGATTACGAACGTTGATATTTTAGAAACGCGTGGAACTTTTCATTTCCAAAGGTAAGTTATATTATTTTATTATTATTTGCAAGTGTATAGTTTAAATATTACCGTCAGTGTAACATTTTGTCATTTTTTAAAAGGGATTTTTTTTATTTTAATTAGGGCAACTATCCCTATTGAAAAGGATAGACGCCTCGTATTTTGTGAGTATAGATGCCCTTAGGGGCATCTATCCCCTATGGATTAAATTGATGTTTGCATATCATGTTCCCATTTTTTCTTTTCAGAAATGCCTCGCAAATATATTAGAAAGGTTGGAGTTCGTCCACGAGCTGAATGGACGCAAGAGGCGTTAATAGCTGCAATAGACGAAATTTCGAGAGGCATACTAGGAATTAACGAAATATCTCGTAGATATGGGATTCCCTCTAGAACATTGAGGCGAAGATTCGCTAACAAAAATACGGAAAAACTGACATTAGGTAATAAAGTTGTATGACCTAAGTTCTTGTTAAGTAAAAAAAAATCGTATTATTCCTAACATTGTTTTTTTTTTATAGGAAAACACCCACTTCTTGATTTTGTAAACGAAAAACGTTTGGTGAGTCATATACAGAAATTAGAAAAAGCTGGTTTCCCTCCAACCCGGGACATGATTCGAAGATTAGCTTTCGAGTTTGCTGAAAAACTGGGTAAAGAAACCAATTTTAATAAGGAGATTCGAAAGGCTGGGCCGCATTGGTTAAGATCATTTTTAGAACGTAATAAAGAGTTAAGTATTCGTCAGGCAGAAGGCTTATCAGTTGCAAGAGCACAGGGATTAAATCGAGATGAAGTTAACAAAATGTTTGAACTACTGCTTAAAGTAATGACAGAGCATGACTTACTGGATAAACCGGATAGGATTTACAATGTAGATGAAACAGGTGTCCAGTTAAATAACTCTACTGGTAAAGTCATTGCTACAAGAGGCGCAAGAGTAGTCCATTCTATAACTTCTGCTGAAAAAGGTGAAACTTTATCGGTAATAGCATGCTGCAATGCTGTAGGGAACTTTCTTCCCCCAGTAGTCATCATCAAAGGAGTAAACAAGAAACCAGAATTTCAGGATGGGCTCCCACCTGGATCAGAAGTCTATATGAATAGAAAATCCGCGTACGTGAATGCTGAATTATTTCACAAGTGGCTGAAAGAACATCTTGTTCCTAAAAAACCAATAGGAAAGATTATTTTGATTCTGGATGGCCATTCTTCTCACACGAATGCAATAGATATGCTTCAAACTGCCGAAGAAAATGATACAATTTTATTTTGCCTACCCAGCCACACCACTCAAGCGCTGCAACCACTTGATCGCAGTTTTTTTAAGCCTTTTAAAACATTCTTTGCTGTTGAAACACGAAATTGGGTAGTGTCACACAAGGAACGAAAGATTAATCGATTAGTTGCAGGAAAATGGAAACGGGCATTTATCACACCTATTTTTAAAAAGGGAGATAAATCGATGATAGAAAACTACCGTCCCATATCTAAACTATGTCTTTTCTCTAAAGTTCTGGAGCGAGTGGTGCACAAGGAAGTCTATTC
This sequence comes from Cosmia pyralina, assembly GCA_946251885.1. Classification (NCBI taxonomy): domain Eukaryota; kingdom Metazoa; phylum Arthropoda; class Insecta; order Lepidoptera; family Noctuidae; genus Cosmia; species Cosmia pyralina. The sequence continues at coordinate 11,305,243 of OX276368.1, read as the reverse complement.
GGCCATGCAGTGCTGTTTCGGCGACGAACAACATGGTTACCTCAGAAAGCGGTCGACTGCTTCCAATTTGGTATTGTCCAATGAACTAATAACCACTGGGATGGATGAACGATGCCAGGTCGATGTTATCTACACGGACTACAGCAAGTGTTTCGACCGAATAGATCACCGTGTGGTTCTTCAGAACCTTTCAGCTGCAGGAATACACGGTGATCTGTTTCGTTGGTTTTCATCATATATAGATAACCGATCGCAGGCTGTAGTCCTATGTGGATACACATCCGGTTGGAAAACTGTCCCATCTGGAGTGCCTCAAGGCTCGATCTTAGGGCCATTATTGTTTACAATATTTATCTCAGACATAAAGAACTGCTTTACTAATTCAAATATTTTACTATACGCAGATGATATGAAGGTTCTTAAGTCTGTACGTACATTATCTGATACCGAGCTACTTCAGTCGGACCTTGACAGATTCTTTTCATACTGCAAAACTAATAAGTTACAACTTAACGTTTCTAAATGTTTTCACGTAGTATACACGCGCCGGAAAACTACTATAGGTTCAGGCTATACACTAGATGGTACGTACATAAGTAAGACAAGCAGTATCAGAGATCTTGGTGTAGTACACGACAGCAAATTACTTTTTGACGATCACATAGAAACTATTGTGAAGAAGGCTTTCAAGGCCTTGGGCTTTATTACTAGAGCTTGCTCTAGCTTTCGGTCTCTAAAACCAGTAAAAGTCCTCTACTGTTCCATTGTTCGCAGCCACCTCGAGTACGTTTCCCCAGTCTGGAACCCTCAATACGAGATTTACAAATCTCGTATTGAATCTGTTCAGAAGAAATTTTTGCGTTACTTGGATTTTAAGGCAAAGCAATTCTCAGTGGACTATGAACACCGTTGCAAGCGATACCATTTCTTACCGTTGAACATAAGACGTAATGTTAGTGACATATGTTTTTTAGTAGGCATAGCAAATGGCTCGATTGATTGTACAGAACTACTCAGCAAAATACTTCTTCGCACTAATCCAAATAACCTACGCAGACGACCTCTGCTTCAGGCACCATGCGCATCGACTAATTACAGGCGCAACGCCTTCTTCATTCGTAGTGTAAAAGCCTTCAATAGTTTACCATCGCACCTGGATATAGATCTATTTTGCACCAACGCACACAGTATTAGAAAGATGCTAAACAAGGAATATTTTGGAGATAGTCATGAATAACTGTTAAACTATTCTGATGTTGCACGATTCGACTTATTAGTATTTATTACATTTATAAACTTTTTATTTTTGTTTGCAAATCGATGTGAAAACACGGTCAACTGAAATATTTGTAAATAGAAGTATATATGTGGAAGCTTATAATTAGCAAATTGTCCTGCCTATGAATAATTGTTAATTATGATATTAGTCTGTAAGCTTTCTGTAACAATAAATAAATAAAACTTATTGGGAATGCGTGGACCCGAGCAGCCACAAGTTCTAATGCGATTTCGGGATTTAGGGCTTGTGGTATTTACCCTTTCAATCCCTCTGCAGTTCCAGAGAGCTTTTTTGCAATATCTGACATTTCTTTGAGTAATCAAAGGCCTACATAAGACAATGCAGGTGAAAATGATGCACCAGAACCGGAACAAATTTCATCTAATAGATCAAGTCCTGTAGTTGATCGAGTTCTTTCTAACGTTACTCCTAATTATATGGATATTTTTTATAGAAATGAAGAAGCTCTTGAGCAGGAACCAGGTCCATCCAATGTACAAACTCTGGGAGTCGGTCTAAATCTATCCAACGTTTCTCCTTGTAATACGGATCGACCAGATAGGAGATTTTCTAATTCAAGCCCATCAATTCTTTCACAGAATAATAATATTATAAACATTGAGGAACTAGAAACACCAAGCAAATATTTGCAAGAATCTTCGCCGGTGCCAATTGTTCCGGTTCCATTTCATAAGAGAGGAAAACAATCAGCTGCAATTTTAACCCTTAATTTGGCAACGAAAAAAAAGTAACAAATACATAAATTTAATTAATGGCAGGCTTTATGTGTGTACTAAAGAGCCCCGAAAAAATGTAAAAATAAATCCTGAGTTGCCCACTGTTGGGAAAATTCGTGTCCGTCACAGCGGACATTACCAAAAACTTAACGATGGACGTGTAAATTTGCATGTCCGCTGTGGTGGACAGTGCCAAATTATGGAAAAATAAATAAACGTTAATATTATTGTTTATTTTATTAAAATAAGGAAATACAAAAATGAAAAACGCAGAAATTGACCTGCAAATGTCGTTTTACTTAGTGTGAAAATTTAAAAAACAATTTCTCGGGGTTTTGCCTGTTACAAAGCATAATCTTGTATTGCATTTTATGCAATATACAACGGTCTTCTTTTGGCAGTATCTGCAACGACCTTCTTCCATCGTTGAGGGGAAATGGCCTATGTTGTCATATTTGACTGGACTCGATGGGCGGGCGACATGTGGTTTGCTTACCTTTGCTGTCTCAGTTTTATTTCTTTTGGCACATCTGTTTGCCTTCAACAACATTTCATAAACATCGTATCTGAACGCTTTTAGAGGTATTTTAGCTTTCGCGTTACTTGAATGCTTACGGCGGTAGAGTAACCAAGCGTTATTCACACATATATCGAGTATTTGTGAAAATATAGCTAAATACCATCTCCTGCTTTTAAATGGGGTTTTATATAGTGAGATGAGCATGTCAGCAAGATCAACACCTCCCATATGTTTATTGTATTGGCGCACAATCTGTGGACATTGGACGTCGATCTTGCATTTTGCGTCCTTACAATATCTGCGGATTTTTTCTACAGGCTCACTTGCCACAAAAGAACTAATGAATGTGACGGCCTTATTGTCATTCCAGCGAACTATTGCTAAGCGATTTTGGTTACAAACGGCTTGTACAAAATGTCCTCTGGTCTTCTTTTTCATAGCCTTTTCAGTAAGCAGAACAGTTTCTGCTCCTCTAAGGCGATTGCCTCGGATAGTACCTAAAGCAAAAATGCCATAATGTTCCCGAAGAATGAAAAATAACTCCGGCGATGAAAAAAAGTTATCACAAAACACGAATGCCGGTTTATGGTCAATGCTTTGACATAAAGCTATGACCACCTGAGCGCCGAAACCAAGGGACGATTCCTCTTCGGTAAACGTATGGTAACGGAACGTATCGTCACCTCCATAAAGCACAAAGTCATAAATTATTCCTGAAACACCGGCCCGTACATAATTTTTAAACCCCCATTTATTTGGTTTATCTTTCATATATTGTTTTCGTTTACCTGCCTTAGATCCTTTGTATGCTATCATCATTTCGTCTATGCTAAATTTTGTCTCTTTTTTTTGTTGTTTTAAACAATTTTGTCTTATTTGCTCTACAACTGGACGTACTTTAAAGTATTTGTCTCCATCATCCATGTTATTGTCGACAAAATGCAAATATCGTCGTACTTGCTGGTATCTTTTCAACGACATTATATCACCAACTTTAGCATACCTAAATTTATCCGACCAATAATCGAGGTATGAAGGCATTTCAACAATACCCATGATAATGTGGATTGCCAAAAAGTCTTTAAATTCTTCTTCTGACAGCTGAATTGACTTGCCAGTTTGTTGGACTGAATATAAATTTGTTTGTTCTACAATATTAGTTATAACATTTTGAGAAAAAAAAGATCAAAGTAACTCAAAGGTGAGTCAACACCTTCTGGCAAATCATTGTAATCTCCATCTTCATCCTCTTCTACTGTCGCTCTGTGGCGGAATTGTGCTACTTTCCATTTATATGTGAGCTGAAATTTTTTACTCTTCTTCGCTCTCTTTGCTGGTACTGTATGTGGTTGTTTCCTGGACCTTGTGTTTCGTGATGTAAGTGGAGAAGAAGCTACAGGTGCTATAGGCGTTGATGGCAGTGAGGGAATAGCAGAAAGGGATGGAACATTCTCATAATTAGACTCTCCGATTTCGCGCACGATAGAATCTGATATAACATCAATATTATCAGTGTTCGATTCTTCGTCTTCTGATGAACTGATTGTTAAGTTTGCAAGGGAAGATGCAATTGATGGTGCAGAGGAAGAGAGCGGGGAAGAAGCATAAGCACGCGGGTCACCATGCAATTCTGTTTCAGAATCAGAATTTTCACTAGCATCGGAAGGTGCATGTTCATTTGGCACTAAGGCGATAATTTTACTAGCACGGTTAGGCTGTTGACAAAGAAAAATAAACCAAACTCAGCACAATAACCAAAAAATTTTTTTTTTACCTTTTTGGTGTTGTCCGCCACAGCGGACATAGTAATAAACTACTACATCTCTATACAATTAGCAATGTTCGCTGTGACGGACAAAGCACCTTAGCAACAAAAAACAGCATGAAAATGAAAAAGAGCGTATTTGTTTTTGGGTTATAATTATCTATAGAATAATTTTCTAATAGCTGAGTCGAGATTTCAAGGCATTCATAGGTAAAAAGGTGAAAAAAAATTATAAATACCTTGAGCAAAACAGGCGGTCTTCTTTGCACTGACATTTTGTGTCACGACTGACATAATGCAGTGTTGTCACACTCAAAATATATTTTTTACTATTACTTTATGAAATTAAGAAATATTTAGTCGATTTGAAATCGATGAGAATCGAATAAAAAAGTAGTAGGATTTATTTTTTGTTGACGTCCGTCACACCGGACTTTATCAAATTAAGGGTTAAACACTAAAGAAAATATTGAAGCGAAGAAATCTAAAGTTAAAGGTAAAGCTACTCCAGGAATACGTTGTAAAAATAAATGTCGAACAGCTAAAGCTGATGTACAGAAGAAAGTGTTACGAACTGCAGTCAAGTTTCCAAAGAAGATTCCAGCCAAATGTATTAAGAAAAGAAAAGGCATTAGAGAATCTAGTGATGAAATGACCATCTCGGATATTTCTAATGAATCTGATTCAGATATCGACCAGGCGAGAGCAGGTGAAATTGATCTGCATAAAAAAAACAGAGATCTCAAGCTAAGATTCAGAGTAAAGCTCCAGCAAAAAATAATAAGAAAAGACGAATAGAATACAAGGAGTCGAGTGATGAAATATCGATCTCAAATAATTCGGATGAATCTGAGTCAGAGGCATACAAGGATTGGGAATGCAAATAATGCTTTGAAGAATATAAAAAGACCAAATCAACTGCAGATTGGATACAATGTGTAATGTGTAAAAAATGGCTACATGAGGATTGTACCATGTATGGCGACTATTGCAATGAATGCGGTAGGATTAAACGAATGAATACGAAAAAAACACCGTAGACTGAACTGTAGAAATACTTTTTTTTTTCTGAAGCTGATTAATATAAGAACTAATAATAATTATATACCAAAGTGAAGAAGTGAAATATACCTAAGTGAAGAAATAGAATAAACCAAAGTGTAATGTGCCATAACTAAATATTAAAATAAAACTTGTTAATTATAAATATGCTTTGATTTATACCTAAGGGCAACTATCCTCATAGTGACAACAGCATCGGGGCATCTAACCCATATAAGAGGCATCTATACTCAGAACTAGTACTGTAACTTTTGTTTTTTTCTATATGTATAAGCAATAGCTGCATTGAATTTCTTTTTAAAATATAATAAATAATAGACCAATGTACGATTACATTGAAAAATTGGTTTAAATATAATTTATTTGTAGGAAAAAAAAATCAATTTCAAAATGTGGGGCAACTATCCCACTTTTACCCTACACTGTCCCCGTTAATATAGTTGAATAAAATAAGTAAAAATTATTGCCCACAGTCCCCGTTTTTTTCTTTTTTGTGTAGTATTATGTGTGAGTCGGCATCTTTTACCCATCAAACAAAGTTTTTTATTTGCTATTTAATCAAATGATTTATTACAGCAAACAATCTTTAGACAATAAACATTTGGTCTTTTTGGTCAAATGATTTGTTATGACAAAAAATATATAGGTTAGGTTAAAACTGTGACCTTCTACGCACGAGCCGAGCGAGCGAAGCGAGCGGTGCCGCGGCAGCGGCCGGCGAGTGCCAGAAACGACTAGATTTTACAGAAAAAAAAAATGTGGAAAAAAAGAGATTATTTTTAACAGGCTATCAAGAACCGAACTAGTTAGAGGACAACGACTCGTGAAAAGTTTGCTTCCCGTTGTCCCTGTTAGCCGAATGTACGTTATGAGGACAGCAGGAAATACATTTAATCACGTCCCGCTGTCCCCGTGAAGGGGATATGGCATACGGGGACAACGGGAATAAACCGTATTAATGACTGCAATACTCCAACACCTTCCTGTTCAAATACTTCCTCCTCGTCACTATTATTAGCAACTTCGTCATCACGTTCCTTATTTTGTACTGAGTAGGGAGTATAATGCTGCGATCCTAAACGTTTCTCTATATTATGCAAGACTATGCTGGATAATATAATTTTACTAGCAATAATTGGCTGTACTCTTAAATAGTTGAGACATGGACATTTTTTTCTAATTATTCCCAGTGCATTTTCGACCACTCTTCGTGTTGATTTAAAAGCACGTACGAGTAAATATCTTTCCAGTGCCAACGTTCTGGGTATCTGTACCGGAATTTTAGGTGTCATTAGCCACTTTGTTAGGCCATAGCCACTGTCTCCTAGTATTATGGTATTAGAAAATGGTCTCCATCCATTTCCCCATTCTCGTGCTAGCGAAGAGCACCTAAGTACCCTCGCATCATGAACAGAGCCTGGCCATCTTGCACTTGCGTAAAATATTTCCAAATTTGGTCAACATACTACCATAATATTCATGGAATGATCTCTCATTTCTGTCTACATATGCTGATTCGTTTTGGCGAGGATCATCCAATTTGATTAGCGAACCATCTACAATGCCTGCTATTCTAGGTATATTATATTTCATAAACAATCTAGGGATATCGAGACAATTAGTTGGCCAGCGAACTTCTTCTCCAAATAATTTACTGACCACAAACCTGGACACATTTTTTATGCAGTTATGTATCGTTCCTTTAGTTACACCATGTGCATCTGCTATAACATGGTATTGAGCATCACCAGTACCCGCACCGCCGCTCAGAGCTTCGGCAGGAGCGGGCGCTGATAGCGGAGCGACTGCGCCTCTACCGGCTGCTCAGTCTGCCAAAGCTCGACCAGGAGCGGCGGCGGTTGGATAAGGCTGAGCTGGCGGCCATGTCGGTGACACCGCACCGCCGCTCACAGAGCTTCGGCAGGAGCGGGCGCTGGTAGCGGAACGACTGCGCCTCTACCGGCTGCTCAGTCTGCCAGAGCTCGACCAGGAGCGGCGGCGGTTGGATAAGGCTGAGCTGGCGGCCATGTCGGAACGCTGGTGACACCGCACCGCCGCTCACAGAGCTTCGGCAGGAGCGGGCGCTGGTAGCAGAGCGACTGCGCCTCTACCGGTTGCTCAGTCTGCCGTTGCTCAGTCTGTCAGGCGGTTGGATAAGGCTGAGCTGGCGGCCATGTCGAAACGCTGGTGTCACCGTGAAGCTTATCTATGTATACACTTCTTGATAAGGGTAGTTACGAGCAATGAAACACGAGCTGAGGTAAGTAGGAGATTGTCCTTTAATTTTAATTAGCACGGCTTATATACACAAAAACATTTAATAATAATTACGAGTCACGCCACTTTACAAAAACGGTTCGGACTTGACCATGTCCTAATGAGGGGCGTCAACATAATACAATAGATCTCCGGCGGCCATGATGCGCGCGCGCCGCTCGAACAATCGGTGACGTCACGGAGGTGTGGCCTATTCTTAGTATTGTGTTTGCTCCGCCTGATCACCTGATGTGACGTAGGCGGTCACGCCACCCTGTGCTGCGTTGAGTCGTATGCGAGTACTTGCTTACAACTTGCTCACTCGCTACACCACTCCCCTGGCGAGCCCGATGCCACGGGCGATAGTAGTCTGGGAATTTGACTGTGCGCCCACTTTTTGTTTTTTTTTATTGTTTGTGTGTCGGGCTTTTCGGGTTGCGTTGCTGTGTCTGTTGTTGCTGGTTTTTCTGCAGCGACGAATGCTGGTTTTAGTCGGTCGATTGTGATTCGTTGTGACCTTTCTTGTATGTCAACGTCGAAGGTCTTCTGGCTTTGCTGAAGTTCCTTATAGGGACCTATGTATGGTGCTTGAAGCGGTCTTCGTGCAGGACCTTGCCGGATGAAAACGTGTGTCGTTGAGTTTAGGTCTTTCGGAATGTAGAAGCTTCTGGAACTTCCGTGCCAAGATGTTGGTTGTGGTGCTAACCTACTGACTTGGGCGCGGATTCGGCTTGCTAAGGCAGTCATGTCTGCTTCTTCCTCGTGCCTTGGAGTGAAGTACTGTCCTGGTAACCGCAGCGGTTCACCATAAACCAGTTCTGCTGCCGTTGCTCCGAGGTCTTCTTTCCAGGCGCTTCGTATACCTAGCAAGACCCAAGGTAGTATTTCAACCCAGTTTGTTGAGGTGTGGCAGGCTGATGGAGGCTTTAAGCTGTCTGTGTAGTCTCTCTACTAGTCCATTTGCTGCTGGATGGTATGCCGTAGTGGTGAGGCAATATTTTTGTCCAGAGCATAGCGGTAGTGGTCCAATCAAGTCCAGGTGTATGTGATTGAACCTGGCAGTTGGTGGTGCGAAGGCTTGTAGTGGTGCTGATGTGTGTCTTGTAATCTTAGAACGCTGGCATTGTTGACATTCTTTGACCCAGTGTCGACAATCTCGTCTGATGCCTGGCCAAATGAATCTTTGAGTGAGCAGTTTGACGGTGGCCTTTGCGCCTGGGTGGCTTAAGCTGTGTAGTGCGTCAAAAACTTGCTTGCGAAACGAAGGCGTGATACATGGCCGTGAATACGAAGTGGAGACGTCGCAATATACGCTCAGGCCTGTCTCTGAAATTTATCGCTTCTCTAATTGCAATGTGGAGCCATTCTTCAGTAAGTCCTGTAGCTCGCCATCTGTATCCTGCTCGCTGGCTAGCGCTTGGTAGTCCAAGGGCATACCAATCTCGCTAATCCTTGACATGGCATCAGCAACCACATTCTCTGTTCCGTTGATGTATCGGATGTCCATTGTGAATTGGCTGTGGCGGACGCTGGTATTAAAACCACATAAAGACAAACTATGCAATGGACTGTATTAAATGTTGCACAAGGTACATAAAATAGGTTATAAAAAAGTACGTGTTACACTGGCAGATTGCGAATGATGACTGACATATGTTCATTCATATGAACGGAATGAGTGAATCGTTATGTATGCTTCATACATAAATTGGCAACGCCGACAAGAAACTAAAGTCTAGTTTTGAATACAAACCAAAATTTAACTTAATCTTAAATTTACTTAATATTAGACAAATAGGAACATTGTGTCCTTTTTACAGGTGTGCATAAACTGTTTAAGCTTAGGTACTATTTACTGTTTTATAATATAAACAAAAAAGTTTAACTATTTTAGTACTTATTTAATGTTTCAAACCCTACCCTTGAAATTATTTAGATTGGTACAGAATAACTGACAAATAATCTAACAAAGGTAAATAAAATAAACTAATAACTGGCAAACTGCTTACAAAATTGGTAACTTATTTACACTGAGTGTTAATTATTGATAATAAACCTATTGTATACACACCTACATGCTTACATTAAAGTTACATATAAATAAGTGTCTAATATACTACTATGCATTAGGTATAAATACATGTGTCTATTACAAAATAGATGGTCACCTAAATTACATTTTACCTTCACAAAATATAATTATGTATCTATTAAGTATGCTTTAGTTAGCTGTTTACATCATGTTTAAGTTCAGCTATGATTATTAATCTATGTGCCTTTTACACACTTACAAAACTACTACTAAACTACTTACAAACTTACTTACTTTTTTAGAAACTTACAAAATATTGTAACTTATGTATGAATTTAGCCTAATAAACAATGATAATCTAATACATTGCTAGTAAATGAACAAGCTCACATGACACATCCAGTAGCCACACAAAGGTAAATTATTAAGTACCTATAATTTATTCATAAATAGGAAGTAGACAAACTTTCATCACACTAGTACGTATGATTTTACCACTATTAGTTCTTACTGATAAAGCCCTGACCTTGCCATCTGATCCAGGGAAAGTTTGTTCGACTCTGGCCACTGGCCATGTTAATGGAGGGGTGTTATCAACTCTCAGTAGTGTTACGTATGTGTATCAGTCTTTATAAAATATATATTATCTGTGGTATTTCCGGATCCTGTTGTCTTGTCACCGACTCCGATTGCTCGTCATGCAATGGCTGAATACACGATACATAAAATAGTCTGGTCGTCTTATTTATCTATAATATCTGGCCACCCGTCGTAACATGGTGTCAGAAGATACAGAAGAAAAAGAAGTCACAAAAAACCACAAAAGTAAGTGCCGCAAACAGTCAAAAAAAAAAAAAAAAATTTCGAGTAAAACGTCGCCGCGTGGTCCAGCCCTAAAATGCCGGAAAATAAAAACGCAAATAATACAAGTTATCCCCTGCCGCCGAGTAATTTCAGCTTAGATATCAACAACTCGAACATGCCATTGGCTTGGAGAAATTTCAACACAAGTCTAGAGATTTACATGATAGCCAACAATTTAGAAGAACAACCAGACAAACGAAAGGTAGCCATTTTACTACAAATCATAGGCCCAGACGCTCTTCAGATATTTTACTCGTTTAACATACAAATTGACAAGATCACCTATAAGGATTTACTCGCCAAATTTGAAGACTACTTCACACCACGTGTCAATATTTCCGTCGAAAGACATAAGCTGTTCAACAGAAAACAAGGTCCAGATGAAGAAATTGAGACATATGCCACGGATCTCAAGAATCTAAGTATCCAATGCAATTTTGAAGGTCTTGCCGATGATATAGTAAAGGACATATTCTCATGGAACTTAAATTCATCTTGCTCGTACATCAGAGAACGTATCCTGATCGAGAAACCATCAACATTTGATGCCGCCGTCAGTCTCGCTAAAACACTAAGAAATACTAGGTTACAGGCTAAAGCTTTATCAAGCCAAGAAGTAAGTGTCGTTGCCAGTCGTCAATCGCATCACAGTCGCCAAACACATCGTAGTCAAGAGAGTCGCAATCAAAAAAGTCACAGTCAAAGAAGTCACAGTCGTCAAAGAAGTCATAGCCGTCAAGAAAGTCAAAGTCATCAGTCTCAAACAAGTCAAAGTCGTCAATCAAGTAAAGCATCGTCCAGTCAAGAACCTCAATCCAAACAGTCAACCAAGAATTGTTCCAGATGTGGTCAAGTTCACCGAACAAAATGTCCAGCCATAGGAGTCATCTGTAACAACTGCCACAAGCCCAATCACTTTGCCAAGTGTTGCCGCAGCAAACATGTGAGATCCATAGAAGAAGAAGAAGAAAGTACGGGTACTGATACTTATTTTCTAAATAGTCTTTTCACTAATGAGATTTCTGTCAGCAAAAAAAACCCTTATCATACAACTTTGTCCATAAATAGTAAGAATGTAGACTTTTTACTTGATACAGGTGCTGACACTAACATTTTATCATTTAACTCTTATAAAAAACTTAATTTGCCATTGAGTAGTTTAAAGAAAAGTAGTCACAAACTATCAACCTTTAGCGGTGAAGTATTACCGACTGTAGGTCAATGCATTCTGTCTGTCACACATAACAACAAACTATACAATGTTAATTTCCACATTATAGATATACCCTGTAGGAATATTATTGGTCGCAACAGTTGTGAGAATTTAAAATTAGTTAAAAGAGTCCATAATGTCCAATTTCATGAGTCACTCAATGTATCACAGCTTGACAAATATAAAGATCTCTTCTCAGGAATAGGTTGTCTTAAAGATTATGAATGTCATTTGTCAATGAAGCCTGATGCTGTACCGTCTATAGATGCCTGTCGTAGAATTCCATTCAGTCTCTTAGAACAATTAAAAGAAGAATTAGCCATGTTAAAAAAAAATCAAATTATAGTCAAAGTCGAGGAACCTACTGAATGGGTAAGCTCAATTGTAATTGCATCAAAGAAAAATGGTAAACTACGCCTGTGCATTGATCCAAGAAAACTTAATAAAGCCATTATGCGTCCTCATTATCAATTTCCAATTATTGATGAAATTAAATCCAGCCTCTCTGGTTCACAATATTTCACTACCCTAGATGCAAACAAAGGTTTTTATATGCTAAAGTTAGATGAAGCTTCCTCAAAACTATGTACATTCATCACACCTCAAGGTAGATATAGATTCCTAAGACTTCCCTTCGGGATAAATGCAGCCCCAGAACTGTTTCATTCCATCATGACAAATAGATTCAGTGATATTCCAGGAGTCAAAATCATGATGGATGATTTCCTAATTTACGGTCAAACTAAACAAGAACATGATTTTAGGTTAAAACAAGTCTTAGATAGAGCTAGAGAAATAGGAATAAAATTTAATAAAGACAAGTCTAATATATGTAAAAGTGAAGTCAAGTACCTAGGACACATCTTTTCTAAAGATGGTGTGAGAGTTGATGAAAACAAAGTGAAAGCCATTTGCAGTATGCCACCACCAACAAATGTCACAGAATTACAAAGGTTTTTAGGTATGGTTACATACTTAGGCTCATACATAGAGAATTTGTCAGATAAAACTTCTAATTTAAGAACACTTCTGTCTAAAGATAATGAATGGTCTTGGCAAGAGAGACATAATGTAGAATTTAATGAATTAAAGGAATGTATAACAAAAGCCCCTGTCTTGACATATTATGATCAAAATAAACCAATTACACTGTCAGTTGATTCGTCTAAAGATGCCATGGGTGCAGTGATTTGCCATGATAAACACCCCATAGCATATGCTTCAGCTTCATTAAGCTCATGTCAACAGTCATACTCTCAGATTGAGAAAGAGCTGTTAGCAATCCTATTTGGTTGTACAAAGTTTCACCAATATGTCTATGGTCGCCACACTTTAGTTGAAACAGATCACAAACCAATAGTATCGCTGTATAAAAAACCAATTTATAACATTCCACCCCGTCTTCAAAGAATAATGCTAAGATTACAACCATATGACCTGAACGTAACTTACAAACCAGGTAAATATCTTTATGTAGCTGATACTCTGTCTAGAGCAGCTTTACCAGAACAGTCATTACATGATCTAGATTCTGATCTAGATTTACATGTCAATTTAGTCATTAGATCACTGTCAGTTAGTCCAAATAAACTTAAATCTATTCAAGAACAGACTTCCCAAGACAATGAATTGTCACTCTTAAGTAAATATTGCATAACAGGTTGGCCTGAACATAAAAAATTGCTTCCAGACATACTTAGGCCTTATTTTCCTTTAAAAACCGATATACATATAATTAATGGTATTGTCTTCAAAAACAACAGTGTCATTATACCAGTAGCCATGAGAAAAGACATTTTGAAACAGATACATGAAGGTCACCAAGGTATTCATAGTTGCCAAAGATTGGCAAGAAATCTAGTATACTGGCCCAATATGTACTCTGATATAGAAAAATATGTTAATAATTGTCATAACTGTCTCACTAACAGACGCAGCAATTCCAAAGAGTCACTACAGCCCCATGAGGTAAAACCAATCCCTTGGAATAAAGTCGGAGTTGATCTATTTGATTTCAATTCAAACAAGTATGTCATAGTCGTAGATTATTTTTCCCAATATGTCGAGCTTGTAAAGCTAGCAGGTGGTTCTACTAGTAAAATTGTCATTAGTCACCTAAAGTCTATATTTTCCAGACATGGAATACCCAACATTCTAATTACAGACAATGGTCCCCCATTTAACTCAAAAGAGTTTAATCATTTTGCTTTAGATTGGCAAATACAACATATTACATCAAGTCCCTATTATCCACGGTCTAATGGTCTTGTAGAAAGAACCATAGCCACGGTTAAAAACATATTAAAGAAATGTCTTACTGATAATACAGACCCTCATCTAGGATTATTACAGTATAGGAATACACCTAAAGAAAATATGTATTCGCCTGCCCAATTACTAATGTCCAGGACACTCAGAACTAAACTTCCAGTCTTAGAACAAACTCTGAAACCTAAAATACCTAACTACAGGTCTCTAACAAATAAAACTCAAATAAAAGTGAACAAATCACAGATTTATTATAATAAACATACTAAACCGTTGTCTTCCCTAAACATTGGTGATAAAATTTACTTCCAGAAACAGCCAGACAGTATTTGGACACCTGGTACTGTGTCAGACATAGGTCCACAGCCTAGATCATATACTATTGTCTCCCCGGAAGGTACTTTTCGCCGTAATCGCCAACATATCCTACAGCCAAAACATTCACCAACTGAGTCCGCTCCTAGTAGAAGAAGTTCACTTCAATCCCCATCAGTTCCACTTGACACTGATCCACCGTCGCCTTCCAATATACTGCCGTCGTCATCTCCATCTAATTATCAATCTCCTTGTACAAGTAATCCTGTCCAAGAATCTGAAACAAAAACAAACACATCACATACACCAAATAAACAAACTCAACACACAACTTATTCTTCATTCGGTAGAGCAATAATAAAGCCCCGAAGATTTTGAAAATTGGTCTAGATTAAGTTCTTAATTTGTACTTAGTTTTAATTTAATATACTAAATGTATTGTTTGTTGTACAAGCATTGTCAAACCTAATTTTGTTTTGTTAGTAGCTGTCAAAACTTAGTTAAGTCAATTTGATAGACGTCACTGTCAGAACTGTCGCAATGTAAATGTCAGTCAAGTCAACTTGTCACTTCTTAGAGATGTTCCGTTCCACTTAGTCTACTAGTATATAAGAATTTTGTTAATGTTAAAAAAAAAAAAAAAAAAAAAAAAAAGAGTATACTTACGTACCATGTTCCACGTAATGATTCCATTTTCTTTTCTTAATAAGGGAGATGTTACGTATGTGTATCAGTCTTTATAAAATATATATTATCTGTGGTATTTCCGGATCCTGTTGTCTTGTCACCGACTCCGATCGCTCGTCATGCAATGGCTGAATACACGATACATAAAATAGTCTGGTCGTCTTATTTATCTATAATATCTGGCCACCCGTCGTAACAAGTAGTACCAAGACCCCTTTTTCAATATTTGGAACACTGTTGTGCCACTTTGGCCTATTTTGTAACTGAGTCAAGTATTGCTTGACCAAGTTTTCCAAAAGGATTGAGCCATGTGAGTACATTGCTGCCAGAATGATAAACGGTTTGTGGGCACATTTGTCACATTAGGTTCAGGGAATGATGTAATAGAAGCACCTGTCAAAAAATGAGCAGGAGTTAAAAAAGACATGTCATTGGGATCAATACTTGGCAAAGAAAGTAAAGGTCTGGAGTTCAATAACCCCTCTATTTGAATTACTACAGTATTCAACTCTTCATATGTTAGTACTTGTTTGCCTACAACTCTTTTCAAGTGATATTTAGCACTCTTAATTCCTGCTTCCCATAGGCCTCCAAATACTGGTGAATAAGATGGAATAAAACTGAATTCAATACCGAGATCTGAAGTAAAGTTAATAATTTTGTCCCGATGTACCTGATTACAATGCAATGAGTATAACTCATGCAACTGATTATTGGCACCCTTGAAGGTAGAACCATTGTCACAATAAATAATAGAAGGTTTATTGCGACGATAAATAAATCTTCTTAATGCCTGTAGAAAGCATTCAGTTGTTAAATTTGATACCAACTCAATATGAATGGCTTTTGTTGTGAAACAAACAAATAATGCTATGTATGTTTTTAAAATTAATGGCTTTCTAACACGGTGTAATTTTATTGAAAATGGACCACCATAATCGATTCCTACCTTTTCAAAAGGTCTGCTGGGGTTCACCCTGTCTGAAGGAAGAGATCCCATCATTTGCTCTGATGCCTTGGCTCTTAGCTTGAAGCACATTAAACATTTGTGAATTACTCCTTTTACTTCTCTAAGTCCATTAATTAAATAAAACCTTTGACATAAACTGGCTAGGGTCAACTTTTTTCCAGCATGTAACAAACATTTGTGTTCATTATTAATTATTAAACGTGTAATGTATGATTTTTTGGGTAATATGATAGGATATTTCTGATCATATGGTATGTTAGCATTGTGTAACCTACCTCCTACTCTGAGGATACCTGTTCCATCTAAAAATGGATTTAAGGATTTTAAATTGGATTTAATTGGTTTCTTAGACATAACACAAGTCATTTCTTCACTTAAATGTTGTTTTTGATCTTGTCTAATTATATTTTTGAGTGCAAATTGAAGTTCTTTTATTGTCAGATGTCCAGAGACCCTATCTTCTTTTTTTACTTTGCAATTGTTAAAAAACCTGTAAATATAGGCAATAATTCTTTTTAATTTGTTAATATCTGAATAATATGAATATAAACTGAAATCTTTATTTGACTCAGAAGTCAATGTAATATTACAAAGCTTAAGCTCAGGAATTTCCTCAGGAATTTTGATATTTGTAGATTCATGTGTGTAATTCTTACTATGTAAAAACTGTGGCCCATGCCACCATAACTGGTTGCTTTTAAGTAAGTGAGGTTCTACACCCCTAGACAAACAGTCTGCAGGATTCTCAATGGTATTGACATATGACCATGAGGCATTTTGTGTGAGATCACAGATAGTTTTGACCCTGTTTGCAACATATACAGATAGTTTTGTGGGCTCTGTGTTTAGCCAAGCAAGAACAATTTGAGAATCTACATATAAATGTACCTGAATGGCAAAATTATTTTTAATTAGTTGATCATACAACTTTTTTGACAGCTTTGCTAGTATCAAAGCACTATTTAACTCTAATCTTGGTGTTGTTAATGATTTTATGGGATTTACCCTTGATTTTGAGCACAATAACTTAACATTTACTTGACCATTACTGTTAATGGTTCTTAAATAAACACAACAACCATAAGCCTTCTGAGAGGCATCTGCAAAACCTATCAGCTCAATACATGTTGAGTTTTGTGTGTCAATATTTCTTTTTACTTGAATACAACCTGTTCTTGATAAATTCTCAACAAAACTTTTGAATTTTTTATTTAAATTAAGTGGCAATGGTGAGTCCCATGAAAGCTTTTCTAACCATGTTTTTTGCATGATTATTTTTGCAAGTACAATAATTGGACCTACCAGACCAAGTGGATCAAAGAGTTTGCTAATGAAACTTAATGTCTGACGCTTGGTGTATACATCTAACAACTCAGTTTGTGGACAGGAAATGTTCAGTATGTCTGTTTGCGGGTTATATTTGATATACAAGGTCTTCACATATTGATCATCACTTTTGCATAAATCAATTTCATTTGTTGTCTGCAAAGCACAAGGAATCTCACTTAATATTTGCTCACTGTTTGAACTCCATTTATGAAGTTTAAAACCACCAAGGTTTAAAATGGCAATTAATTGGTTTTTCATATCAAGTAATTTTTGTAAATCATTACTACCAGTACAAATATCATCCACATAACATTGATTCAATAATATGTGTGCACCTTCGGGGTAAATGTGTGCAAATCTGTAAGCTAACTCATTTAAACATCTTGTAGCTAAAAATGTTGAGCTTTTAAGACCATAGGTGACTGTTTGCAATTGAACACACTGTATTTCCTTTTGTGGTGCATCTCTCCACAATATATTTTGAAGAGCACAATGTTTTGGGTTGAGGTTGACTTCTCTAAACATTTTTTGAATGTCAGAAAATAACACATATTTATGTAATCTGAATAGAATCAATATATTAAATAACTCATTTTGGATGTTAGACCCATTGAGCAACATGTCATTTAAAGAAACACCTTGATTTGTGGCCATTGAGCCATCAAAAACTACTCTTAATTTTGTAGTTTTGCTACTTTCGTTTAATACTGGAAGGTGTGGTAGAAAGTATACCTGACCAGCTTTTAAATCATATGTTTGGATATCAATGTAGTTAGCATGACCCATTGAAATGTAAGTGTCAATGAACGCTTTATAACCTTTGAAAAGCTCAGCATCCTTGTGAAGTCTTTTTTCTAAATTGTTAAACCGTTGTAAAGCTCTTAAGAAAGAATCTCCCATGTTTAATTGATCTAAATTTTGCTTCAAAGGTAAGTCAACTTGAAATTTATTGTCTTTCAATATTACAGATTCGGAAAAGATTTTTTCAGCAAGAGCTTCTTCAGATACTGACTCAGTGAAAACTTCTGTCACCTGCTCACACTTCCAAAATTGCTCTAAAGTCTTTTCTATATTTTTAATGCTATCACATTCACTGCTTTCTAAAATATGTGTTGTGGTACACTTACTTACCGGACAGTAACCTTTAGTCTTTACCCTTCCAGCCACTATATACCCAAAGTGGGTGTTGTGTAAATACAAACCTTCAGGGATAATAGGTAATTGTTCACGCAATAAGATTCCAAAGAAAACGTCACAACCTAATAAGATACTTATTTTTCCGGTTTTGTTAAATTCTGTGTCAGCTAACTTGACATATGAAGGAATTTTTAAATTATCTATATCTATCTCACACTGAGGTAAATCACTAGTGATGTTTGGCACCACACAGCATACTATTTCAGTGTTGTAAGTGTTGAGAGTAGAAGAGATATTAAAAGTAGCAGTATAAGGAACTGAATTGGATTGACCACATATTCCTTTAATGTAGGTATAGTTATTGACTAACCTGCAATCAATTTTTTCTGTTAGGTCTGATAACACAAAGGAAACCTGACTACCTGAGTCACAAAGAGCCCTAACTTGAAATTGCTGACCAAACTTGTCAGTTAAGTTTACCTTTATAGTAGGCAATAAAACATCATCACATTTATTCATAGATAGCGAAACTTGCTTTAACTCCTGTTCAGGCTCATTTTCATGCAGTAAACTATTATGGTTTTGCTTGCAAATTGAACACTTAAAGGTAAACTTACACTTTGACAGGTGTTTGTTTAAGCATAGGGTACACAACTCATTTGTCTTTACATAACTGGAACGATCAGATAGCGAGGCAAGTTTAAATTTCTCACATTTATATAGTTGGTGATACTTAGACTTACAAAATTTGCATACTTGTGCCCTTTTTTTACTCTCTGTAGTGGCTACCAGACCTGTCCTGCGGCTGCTGTTCACTGCACCATTTGAGGGTGCTTGGCTGCCTGCCACAGTTTCAAGTGCTGCTGCCCGTTGTTCTAGAAATTTAAAAAGTGAGTTTAAGTCCGGGTCAGCATCTGATTTCGTTTCCAGATGAAAGCACCTTAATGTGTGCATGTCAAGTTTTCGTTGCAAAATGCATACAATGATTGCATCCCAATGTTGAACGGGTATGCTCATGTTTTTTAAGGCAGCTAAATGCTGTCTGGTTTGAGAAATGATTTCTCTTAAAGCTAAAGCAGTGCACTTAGAAATAAGTTTTAGGTCTAATATTGAGTTAACATGATAATTAACGACCTTATTTTTGTTATCATAACGCTCGCTTAGCAATTGCAGTGCGGTTGCATAATTATGTGCAGTTAGCGTTAAATGCTTAATTAAGTCAGCGGCTTCGCCACTTAAATAAGTTTTTAAATAATAGAACTTATCACATTGCGATAGTTTAGTGTTTTTATCGATTACACTTTTAAATAGGCTGATGAAGTCGTGGAAATCACCTACCTCACCTCCAAACTTGGGAATACTTATGGGTGGGAGACGTTTCATAGCGTCTTTGCCTTCCTCGTCATGCTCTGCCCCGGGGTTCGGAGATTTACTTGGGCTAGATTTTTGCTCGATGGCATCTTCGAATGCGGCTAAGGCACTTAAATATATAGATTCATAGTGACCAAATTCTTCATCGTTTTTATCGTCTAGAACAGATATATCAATATTGAATGAGCTATATTCTGAAAAGGCGATGACCAACCTGTCTTTCTTAACCATAAGTACTCTTAAAAGGGCTTTTTCGAAGTCCTCGGACTCAACAAACTTACATAATGTAGTTATTGTTCCTTTTGCCTGGCCCCTGGCCAGTATTAGGCGTTTTAAATTGTTTGCCATGATGGCAAAAATAGGTTTGTGCAACTACACAAATTTAAAAAACTTGCAATATTAGCAATTTTGCGCATATATGGATGCTAATTAGTTTTGCAGAATACAATGATTGCACAATGCTGAAAATAATATATAGTGAGACGTGATTCACTTCACTTGATGGAACACAAAAATTTTATTCCTTGATTTTATGCCACAAAAATGGCTGATGATGGCGTCGGACCATGGATTATGCAACTTAGCGGAGAACTTCCTGTAGCTATGGAGCTTGCTGGAACTCTCGACGTCGCCGACCAACCGGCGGCCGAGTCGATCGCGCCTCTCGCTCGCACGCGTACGAGCCTCTCGCTCGTCCGCGTAGGCGCGCTGGTGACGCGCTGTCTGTTGCACGCTGTGTGTGGACTGCGTCCTCCTCGCACACGACGCGAAAGATGAGAGGTGCGATTAATGCTGCCGCGGTATTGTTGACCGCTTCCGCTAGGCCACGTCGCCGACAAAATTGAGCCACTCGCACACCGTATGGAGATGTATAGATCTGCAGCGAACACTATTTCCTCTGAAGGACCATTTCTTTATGTGGCGGACGCTGGTAATAAAACCACATAAAGACAAACTATGCAATGGACTGTATTAAATGTGTTGCACAAGGTACATAAAATAGGTTATAAAAAAGTACGTGTTACACTGGCAGATTGCGAATGATGACTGACATATGTTCATTCATATGAACGGAATGAGTGAATCGTTATGTATGCTTCATACATTGGCTGATGAAGTCCATGTACCGGAATTGTCGTGGTGAGCAGTTTTCACGTCGTCCGTTGAAGGCATAAGTCAGTGGTTTGTGGTCTGTTACGACCGAAAACGTTCTTGCCTCGACCATGAACCTGAAGTATTTTATGGCCTCATAGATGGCCAGCAGCTCGCGATCGTATGGGCTGTATTTCTTTTGGCTTGGACTTAGCGTCCTGGAGAAAAAAGCTAATGGTTTCCATTCGCCGTCCTGCCGCTGTTGAAGGACAGCTCCGATTGACGTGTCTGACGCATCGGTAAATACGCTTAGCTCCGATTGGGGGTCAGGATGTACTAGGAGTGTTGCTTGTGATAGGCTGTTTTTGCAACAATTGAAACTTTCCAGTTGCACTGGTGCCAATGTGATTGCCTGTGATCCTTTCGTTTTAGGACCCGTGAGTAATTCGTTCAGTGGAGCTTGGACAGTAGCTGCCCTCGGAATTAAACGGCGGTAAAAGTTTAGCATTCCGAGGAAGCGTCGGAATTCTTTCACGGTTGTTGGCGGAGGATAGTCTCTGACGGCTTGTATCTTCACGTCCAAAGGTTGAATGCCTGCTGCTGATACTTTGTAGCCGAGGAAATTGGCCTCTGTTTGTCCGAATGTGCACTTGTTGGTGCTAATTAAGATGCCATATTCTGTGAGTCTTTGGAACAAGATTTTTAAGTGCTGTTGATGTGCAGTGCTGTCTGTGCTGAATATCAATATGTCATCAGCATACCCAAAACAGAAGTTCAATCCACGAAGAACCTCATCCATAAATCGTTGGAAGGTTTGGGCAGCATTTTGTAAACCGAAACTCATATATGGGAATTCGTATAACCCAAAGGATGTTGTTATTGCTGTTTTGGGTATGTCTTCTTTATACACTGGAATTTGATTGTAGGCCTTTATCAAATCAATTGTTGAGTAGATTGTACTTCCTGTGAGCTGTTGTGTAAAATCCTGTATATGCCTGACGGGGTATCTGTCTGGGATTGTTCGGGCGTTTAAGGCTCTGTAGTCGCCGCATGGACGCCATCCGTCGTTTTTCTTGCGGGCTAAGTGGAGTGGTGAGGACCATGGACTGTCTGATAATCGTGCAGTGCCATTCTGCAACATCTCGTCAAATTCCTGTTTTGCCACGTTCAGGCGTTCAGAATCTAATCGACGCGGGCGACTGTACACTGGAGGTCCAGGAGTTGTGCGTATATGATGGACGGTTGAGTGCTTGACGAACCATCGTCAAGCACTCAACCGTCCATCATGGCTTGTCCCGCTGGTCGAGTGATATCCGGGTACTCCCTCAGTATGTGGTGGTAGACCGAATTATCTGATATGGTGCGGACGGATGAAATTGCTTCTGTGGTGGTCTGATTTGGTGCAGAGATAGTCAGTGCTGTGACTCCATCCACTAGACGTTGATTGCAGCAATCGACAAGTAGGTTGTAGTAGCCTAAGAAGTCAATGCCTATAATGGGTTTGGAGACGTCCGCAACGATGAATCGCCAGGTGAAAGCACGTCGTAGTCCCAAGTCCAATGTGAGAGGTAGGTCGCCGTACGTTGCAATAATTGACCCGTTGGCTGCAAAAAGCTCGTATTTTGTTTTGTTGCGATGTTCCTGAACAGCGGATTGTGGAAAAACGCACAGATCTGAACCCGTGTCGATAAGGTACTGCACCTTGGTTTTTCGGTCCGTAATGAACAGGCGGCTTGTTACAGTCAGGCAGTCTTGTGCCGCCACTAATGGCTGCCTGGGTTGTTTTCCGACTTCTTGTGCGAACAGGGCTGAACCAAAACGGCAGTGATACCAGCAGTAGGGGGTGATCTTTCGAGCGTGAACTGGAACGTGACCTTCTGTTAAAATCTCTTCTGCCTCTGGAATGCGAACGTGAGCGTTTGTGCATTTCTGTGCTCATGGTTTCCAGTTTTTGGCTAAGTTCTGCCACTGTGCGTGTTAATTGTTCGATGGCACTGTCTGCTGCTGCTCCAGATGTAGATGTACTGGCTACTTGACTGGGTGCTGGGCTGGTGAGTAACATGGTCGCTGGTACTACATCGTTGACTCGGTCTGCCAGCTCGGCCAGGTCTTCCAGGGACATCTTCGCCTGTTGAGAAGCGATGCATGTTTGCAGGTGGGTGAGCAGGCGACTAGCCCAGATAGTCCTGATAAATTCTGTGGGGACATTTTCTCCAGCCAGGTGTTGCAGGTGCCTGTATAGAGGTGAATGTTTGGGGTTTGTCACGTGACACGCCTAAATTATCCTAGCACGCATCACGTGACAGCGTATGTTATATGTAGTGGAAGCGTCAGTGTCACAAGTGGACCGCGTATAGCCGGGAGCGGCCCACCTGGAGGTCAGTCCGGCGCGGAGATGGGGTCACCGTCCGCGAGCAAGTCGCGGGGCAGGGGCCTAGCGTCAGGGGGGCGCATATGCCAGGGCGCTATCTGCTTGACATGAGGCCAAGCAGACGCGTCGGCACGCGCGAACATTCCCTTCGCCAGGCGGCCCACAAACTCATCCAGGCTCTCAATCCCGAGGTCGCGGTGGAGCACGTCGTTCCTCACGAAGCGGGGCGCGTCGACAATAGTCCGCAACGCAAAGTTTTGTTGCGTGCGGAGCAACTTCCGGTTCACCTCACTCGTTAGGGCGAACCATGCTGGGCCGGCATAGGTCAAGATTGGGCGCACGTACAACTTGTACACACCCAACTTGACCCGATGCGGGAGGCGGGACGAGAGCACTGGTTTGAGCATGTTGCGGGCGACCCTGCCCTGTGCGGCGACACTGCGGACGTGTGGCCCCATAGTGAGCCGACGGTCGATGGTGACCCCAGGTACTTGACCCGGGACGACCACTCGACGTCGGCCCCCTGTAGCTTCAGGAGTGGTGGCAGACGCGCGGCCCCGGAGACCATCGCCTGCGTCTTTCCCACGTTCACCGACAGCCGTCACTTAGCCAGCCAGTCGGGGAGGAGATCGAGGGCGCGCTGCATTTTGCACGCCGCGTGCTTGGCATTCAGCGAAGTGGTGATGTACGCGGCGTCGTCAGCATACAGCGCGAGCGTCGCTTCTCCCGTAGTGGGGATGTCGTCTGTGTATCGTGAGTAACACGCAGGCGATACGCAGCTACCCTGCGGTACGCCCGCCAGCACCGGGCGGGCGCTAGATAGCGCGTCCTTTAATTTTAATTAGCACGGCTTATATACACAAAAACATTTAATAATAATTACGAGTCACACCACTTTACAAAAACGGTTCGGACTTGACCATGTCCTAATGAGGGGCGTCAACATAATACAATAGATCTCCGGCGGCCATGATGCGCGCGCGCCGCTCGAACAATGGGTGACGTCACGGAGGTGTGGCCTATTCTTAGTATTGTGTTTGCTCCGCCTAATCACCTGATGTGACGTAGGCGATCACGCCACCCTGTGCTGCGTTGAGTCGTATGCGAGTACTTGCTTACAACTTGCTCACTCGCTACAACTGCACCGCCGCTCACAGAGCTTCGGCAGGAGCGGGCGCTGGTAGCAGAGCGACTGCGCCTCTACCGGCTGCTCAGTCTGCCAGAGCTCGACCAGGAGCGGCGGCGGTTGGATAAGGCTGAGCTGGCGGCCATGTCGAAACGCTGGTGACACCGCAGCGCCGCTCACAGAGCTTCAGCAGGAGCGGGCGCTGGTAGCAGAGCGACTGCGCCTCTACCGGCTGCTCAGTCTGCCAGAGCTCGACCAGGACCGGCGGCGGTTGGATAAGGCTGAGCTGGCGGCCTTGTCGGAACGCTGGTGACACCGCACCGCCGCTCACAGAGCTTCGGCAGGAGCGGGCGCTGGTAGCAGAGCGACTGCGCCTCTACCGGCTGCTCAGTCTGCCAGAGCTCGACCAGGAGCGGCGGCGGTTGGATAAGGCTGAGCTGGCGGCCATGTCGAAACGCTGGTGACACCGCACCGCCGCTCACAGAGCTTCAGCAGGAGCGGGCGCTGGTAGCAGAGCGACTGCGCCTCTACCGGCTGCTCAGTCTGCCAGAGCTCGACCAGGACCGGCGGCGGTTGGATAAGGCTGAGCTGGCGGCCTTGTCGGAACGCTGGTGACACCGCACCGCCGCTCACAGAGCTTCGGCAGGAGCGGGCGCTGGTAGCGGAGCGACTGCGCCTCTACCGGCTGCTCAGTCTGCCAGAGCTCGACCAGGAGCGGCGACGGTTGGATAAGGCTGAGCTGGCGGCCATGTCGGAGCGCTGGTTACACCGCACCGGCGCTCAGAGCTTCGGCAGGAGCGGGCGCTGGTAGCAGAGCGACTGCGCCTCTACCGGCTGCTCAGTCTGCCAGAGCTCGACCAGGAGCGGCGGCGGTTGGATAAGGCTGAGCTGGCGGCCATGTCGAAACGCTGGTGACACCGCAGCGCCGCTCACAGAGCTTCGGCAGGAGCGGGCGCTGGTAGCGGAGCGACTGCGCCTCTACCGGCTGCTCAGTCTGCCAGAGCTCGACCAGGAGCGGCGGCGGTTGGATAAGGCCGAGCTGGCAGCCATGTCGGAACGCTGGTAACACCGCACCGGCGCTCAGAGCTTCGGCAGGAGCGGGCGCTGGTAGCAGAGCGACTGCGCCTCTACCGGCTGCTCAGTCTGCCAGAGCTCGACCAGGAGCGGCGGCGGTTGGATAAGGCCGAGCTGGCGGCCATGTCGGAACGCTGGTGACACCGCACCGGCGCTCAGAGCTTCGGCAGGAGCAGGCGCTGGTAGCAGAGCAACTGCGCCTCTACCGGCTGCTCAGTCTGCCAGAACTCGACCAGGAGCGGCGGCGGTTGGATAAGGCTGAGCTGGCGGCCATGCCGAAACGCTGGTGACACCGCAGCGCCGCTCACAGAGCTTCGGCAGGAGCGGGCGCTGGTAGCGGAGCGACTGCGCCTCTACCGACTGCGCCTCTACCGACTGCTCAGTCTGCCAGAGCTCGACCAGGACCGGCGGCGGTTGGATAAGGCTGAGCTGGCGGCCATGTCGGAACGCTGGTGACACCGCATCGCCGCTCACAGAGCTTCGGTAGGAGCGGGCGCTGGTAGCAGAGCGACTGCGCCTCTACCGGCTGCTCAGTCTGCCAGAGCTCGACCAGGAGCGGCGGCGGTTGGATAAGGCTGAGCTGGCGGCCATGTCGAAACGCTGGTAACACCGCACCGCCGCTCACAGAGCTTCGGCAGGAGCGGGCGCTGGTAGCGGAGCGACTGCGCCTCTACCGGCTGCTCAGTCTGCCAGAGCTCGACCAGGAGCGGCGGCGGTTGGATAAGGCTGAGCTGGCAGCCATGTCGGAACGCTGGTGACACCGCACCGGCGCTCAGAGCTTCGGCAGGAGCGGGCGCTGGTAGCAGAGCGACTGCGCCTCTACCGGCTGCTCAGTCTGCCAGAGCTCGACCAGGAGCGGCGGTGGTTGGATAAGGCCGAGCTGGCGGCCATGTCGGAACGCTGGTGACACCGCACTGGCGCTCAGAGCTTCGGCAGGAGCGGGCGCTGGTAGCAGAGCGACTGCGCCTCTACCGGCTGCTCAGTCTGCCAGAACTCGATCAGGAGCGGCGGCGGTTGGATAAGGCTGAGTTGGCGGCCATGTCGGAACGCTGGTGACACCGCACCGCCGCTCAGAGCTTCGGCAGGAGCGGGCGCTGGTAGCAGAGCGACTGCGCCTCTACCGGCTGCTCAGTCTGCCAGAGCTCGACCAGGACCGGCGGCGGTTGGATAAGGCTGAGTTGGCGGCCATGTCGGAACGCTGGTGACACCGCACCGGCGCTCAGAGCTTCGGCAGGAGCGGGCGCTGGTAGCAGAGCGACTGCGCCTCTACCGGCTGCTCAGTCTGCCAGAACTCGACCAGGAGCGGCGGCGGTTGAATAAGGCTGAGCTGGCGGCCCTGTCGAAACGCTGGTGACACCACAGTGCCGCTCACAGAGCTTCGGCAGGAGCGGGTGCTGGTAGCAGAGCGACTGCGCCTCTACCGGCTGCTCAGACTGCCAGAGCTCGACCAGGAGCGGCGGCGGTTGGATAAGGCTGAGCTGGCGGCCATGTCGGAACGCTGGTGACACCGCACCGCCGCTCACAGAGCTTCACTCACAGACACCTCACCGCCGCTTACAGAGCTTCGGCAGGAGCGGGCGCTGGTAGCAGAGCGACTGCGCCTCTACCGGCTGCTCAGTCTGCCAGAGCTCGACCAGGAGCGGCGGCGGTTGGATAAGGCTGAGCTGGCGGCCATGTCGAAACGCTGGTGACACCGCACCGCCGCTCACAGAGCTTCAGCAGGAGCGGGCGCTGGTAGCAGAGCGACTGCGCCTCTACCGGCTGCTCAGTCTGCCAGAGCTCGACCAGGACCGGCGGCGGTTGGATAAGGCTGAGCTGGCGGCCTTGTCGGAACGCTGGTGACACCGCACCGCCGCTCACAGAGCTTCGGCAGGAGCGGGCGCTGGTAGCGGAGCGACTGCGCCTCTACCGGCTGCTCAGTCTGCCAGAGCTCGACCAGGAGCGGCGACGGTTGGATAAGGCTGAGCTGGCGGCCATGTCGGAGCGCTGGTTACACCGCACCGGCGCTCAGAGCTTCGGCAGGAGCGGGCGCTGGTAGCAGAGCGACTGCGCCTCTACCGGCTGCTCAGTCTGCCAGAGCTCGACCAGGAGCGGCGGCGGTTGGATAAGGCTGAGCTGGCGGCCATGTCGAAACGCTGGTGACACCGCAGCGCCGCTCACAGAGCTTCGGCAGGAGCGGGCGCTGGTAGCGGAGCGACTGCGCCTCTACCGGCTGCTCAGTCTGCCAGAGCTCGACCAGGAGCGGCGGCGGTTGGATAAGGCCGAGCTGGCAGCCATGTCGGAACGCTGGTAACACCGCACCGGCGCTCAGAGCTTCGGCAGGAGCGGGCGCTGGTAGCAGAGCGACTGCGCCTCTACCGGCTGCTCAGTCTGCCAGAGCTCGACCAGGAGCGGCGGCGGTTGGATAAGGCCGAGCTGGCGGCCATGTCGGAACGCTGGTGACACCGCACCGGCGCTCAGAGCTTCGGCAGGAGCAGGCGCTGGTAGCAGAGCAACTGCGCCTCTACCGGCTGCTCAGTCTGCCAGAACTCGACCAGGAGCGGCGGCGGTTGGATAAGGCTGAGCTGGCGGCCATGCCGAAACGCTGGTGACACCGCAGCGCCGCTCACAGAGCTTCGGCAGGAGCGGGCGCTGGTAGCGGAGCGACTGCGCCTCTACCGACTGCGCCTCTACCGACTGCTCAGTCTGCCAGAGCTCGACCAGGACCGGCGGCGGTTGGATAAGGCTGAGCTGGCGGCCATGTCGGAACGCTGGTGACACCGCATCGCCGCTCACAGAGCTTCGGTAGGAGCGGGCGCTGGTAGCAGAGCGACTGCGCCTCTACCGGCTGCTCAGTCTGCCAGAGCTCGACCAGGAGCGGCGGCGGTTGGATAAGGCTGAGCTGGCGGCCATGTCGAAACGCTGGTAACACCGCACCGCCGCTCACAGAGCTTCGGCAGGAGCGGGCGCTGGTAGCGGAGCGACTGCGCCTCTACCGGCTGCTCAGTCTGCCAGAGCTCGACCAGGAGCGGCGGCGGTTGGATAAGGCTGAGCTGGCAGCCATGTCGGAACGCTGGTGACACCGCACCGGCGCTCAGAGCTTCGGCAGGAGCGGGCGCTGGTAGCAGAGCGACTGCGCCTCTACCGGCTGCTCAGTCTGCCAGAGCTCGACCAGGAGCGGCGGTGGTTGGATAAGGCCGAGCTGGCGGCCATGTCGGAACGCTGGTGACACCGCACTGGCGCTCAGAGCTTCGGCAGGAGCGGGCGCTGGTAGCAGAGCGACTGCGCCTCTACCGGCTGCTCAGTCTGCCAGAACTCGATCAGGAGCGGCGGCGGTTGGATAAGGCTGAGTTGGCGGCCATGTCGGAACGCTGGTGACACCGCACCGCCGCTCAGAGCTTCGGCAGGAGCGGGCGCTGGTAGCAGAGCGACTGCGCCTCTACCGGCTGCTCAGTCTGCCAGAGCTCGACCAGGACCGGCGGCGGTTGGATAAGGCTGAGTTGGCGGCCATGTCGGAACGCTGGTGACACCGCACCGGCGCTCAGAGCTTCGGCAGGAGCGGGCGCTGGTAGCAGAGCGACTGCGCCTCTACCGGCTGCTCAGTCTGCCAGAACTCGACCAGGAGCGGCGGCGGTTGAATAAGGCTGAGCTGGCGGCCCTGTCGAAACGCTGGTGACACCACAGTGCCGCTCACAGAGCTTCGGCAGGAGCGGGTGCTGGTAGCAGAGCGACTGCGCCTCTACCGGCTGCTCAGACTGCCAGAGCACGACCAGGAGCGGCGGCGGTTGGATAAGGCTGAGCTGGCGGCCATGTCGGAACGCTGGTGACACCGCACCGCCGCTCACAGAGCTTCACTCACAGACACCTCACCGCCGCTTACAGAGCTTCGGCAGGAGCGGGCGCTGGTAGCAGAGCGACTGCGCCTCTACCGGCTGCTCAGTCTGCCAGAGCTCGACCAGGAGCGGCGGCGGTTGGATAAGGCTGAGCTGGCGGCCATGTCGAAACGCTGGTGACACCGCACCGCCGCTCACAGAGCTTCACTCACAGACACCTCACCGCCGCTTACAGAGCTTCGGCAGGAGCGGGCGCTGGTAGCAGAGCGACTGCGCCTCTAACGGCTGCTCAGTCGGCCAGAGCTCGACCAGGAGCGGCGGCGGTTGGATAAGGCTGAGCTGGCGCAGCAGTGGCCGTCGCCGAGGCCAGATTTGCCACCGGCAGTTATAGAAGATATTAGGGGAGCTCTATACGAGTTCCTCTTTATTGATCTATTCAAACTCTATGACCATTCTGTGGGCTGTGCTGCCAGTGGCGTGCACTCCATATATGCAAATAAGCTCTGTAGACCCTATAGTCCCATACATACATGCCCTAACTTTAACTCAAGAAAAATCATGGTAACTTATTCGCCATCTCACCGTTTATAACGCGATTTACGCGCCATCTATTACTTTTATTTGGAACTAACTTGTTGGAGCCAGCGGCGATGAGCGGTGAACACCGTGCAGACAGCGCTCCCGGTGAGCAAAAGCAGTATCACTGGGAGACGCGGCAGAGGCTATTGACAACACCAGGAGCAGGAAGATCGGAGCAGTGGTGTGGGAGTTATTCTAGTCACAAAAAACGCCAAAACATATGGTAACATATGGAAACATAACTTAAAATAACCTCACATAGGTTCCACGTGTATCTACGACACGAGGCGTGACGTACCAACAGCCATCCCAGCCCTCACTGGAAACTCCGAAGCCGGGCCGAGGAATCTGCCTGCATACCAGTCACTCAGTGCGACGACTCCAAAAATGCAATGCATTGTGAAACGGCGATCTATTGCAACATATACCAATGCAGAAAAAGAATTGTGTCATGTTGAACCATACTGACACGTCAGATTACCCGGATGATGGAGAAATAAATAATTGGACGTTATGATTGACTACAACGCTATGGCAGCTAGTCTAGTAAGTATGCTTTCATCTATACTCCTGAACTATGTATCTGTACCAATATTATTTATTTTGTTTGTTAGTATGTAGGGGGTAATCTCCGAAACGGCCAATCGGATTTGAAAAAAATATTTTTGCATTGGATAACCGAATTCTCGAGGAAGGCTATGAAATATCACGCTACGACTCTTAGGAGCCGAGCAAACAGAAAAAAGTCGGAAAGAACGTTGGGCTAAAGTGCAGTAACAGCACGGGCGGGCGATAAGATGCAATGTGGTTGGTCGGGGGCCGAATTTCACGCGGACGAAGTCTTAGGCAGAAGCTATACTTAGTGCATTCACGGAGACGAGTTAGTAGAGCGCTATCTCACTCACACAATTTTTTAAATGCGATTGGTCAGTGTTAAACGCTAAGGTGGTGCACACAGTACGAGTGCTTTTTATTCTACTCATACTTCCCATACTGTGCAGACGTGCTCTTACTTGTGACTGTATGGTCAACTCGTGAACTGGTTTGTGTATTTAATAATTAACTCTCGATTTTATTGCTTTTCTTCATATCCATCACATCAGTTATATTAAAAAATTACTTATAAAAAAATATTCTTCCCAAATAAATGGCTCTCAAATACGACAGGTGAAGCCACAGGTATAAACTTAGCGAACTTTTAAGAAGTGCAGTGTGAACGCGCATTTACATTTCTAAGGTATTGTTAACGCCCGCTGACCCTACATTTTGTTTTTTTTTGTCTTTGTCATTTGTATGACTATGGGCGGTTCGGTATACGGGCGTGGGACTTCTTCCATAGATTTTCTAATTAGTTAAATTATACTAGTATAAATATCTTATTAATATAAAACCTGTACTTATTCTCATTAATTTATATCACTTTACCTAATTTGATGCTTTTACTTACAGACATTTCAACAACAGCAGGAACGTGTGGAAGCAGATGTCATATCCGCTTCGGCCGTTAAGGAAACCGGGGTTTCGTAACTGGTTTCCATGAAGGCTTTTTTTATCCGTCTACGTAACTGGTTTCCATGAAGGCTTTTTTTATACTACTATGTAACTGGTTTCCATGAAGGCTTTTTTTATACTTCTACGTAACTGTTACGTAAACTCTTCCGTATGTCTGGCCACTTATCATTTAGAAAGACGTCATCTATCAGATAATAAATTTGCACTTGATATTGACAGAATGTCAATAGTTAATTTTCTTGAATGTAAGCTTACTCTGACTATTGATAAATTACTAAAAATGGATTTATGGGATATTGAATTCATCTCAACGAAAAGAGGAGGCGTTGCTGCCCTACATGGAGGACACAAATATCATCGGAAAAAAAAGTACACGAATGGTAATACATTTTGGCTATGCTGTAATTATAATCGTGGATGCCATGGTAGCATTACTTTAAATGAAAAAAACCAAGTCAACAGTTACAATTCACATGAGTGTTTGCCAAACAATGAACAAAATAAAGTTTTTAAGGAAATTGATAAACTGAAACACGCAACAGGATCTAATTTTGAGTCGATTCAAAAACAGTACAGTGAAATGGTGTACAAATTGGAAAGTGAAGGAATACATTTGATGGCTGACATTCCTCCATACGAAAATAAGAAAACGGGTCTTTTTAATAATCGGAATAAAATCCTTGGAGTACCTAAAATGCGTTTTCCAACTTCTTGTGCCGTAGTAGTTCCAAAAAAGTTTCAACAAACATTCCTTCTAGCTGATTACTTTAGTGAAGAAGATGACAAGCGAATTCTTATATTCTGTAATAAAAATATCCGATACTTAGTAAAGAGTGAGATTGACACTCAACGATTACAGTCTGAAATTCAGGTACTAGAAGAGTCAATACATTCACTCTATACTAAGTATGTGACGTCTGAAAAACAAAATCAGGAGCACATACTTGCTACAAGGGAGTTAGTGGACATGTGCAACTCTAATGTAGACAAAGTGGACCCGCTGACTCTTAGCAGCCCTCAATGTTTCATTGCATAGAAAATCCAATCTTGGCACTTTCCAACCTGAGGTAACGGAGGACCCGTCCCAGTCAGAAAGTGCTCAGGTTCGCTTTCAAGATACACCAGATATTGAAATAGGTCCATTGCAAGTAGTTCAGATAGATGCTAGTTCTGTCCCTTATAGTAGTAAAGTATGTTGCAGTTCAATTATGTTTTCTGATAGTTTTGGAAAAGGGTTAGGAAAATTACTTAGCAATAACCTGAGTCATTCTTCTCAAAACTATTGTATGCCTCAGGCTTCCCACAAACAAATAATGGCTTCAATAACTAGGAATAAATATGATTCTAATGCCATTATTACTATACTTATAGGTAACAGCCTTAA
This sequence comes from Cosmia pyralina, assembly GCA_946251885.1. NCBI lineage: Eukaryota > Metazoa > Arthropoda > Insecta > Lepidoptera > Noctuidae > Cosmia > Cosmia pyralina. Next base: position 11,272,488 of record OX276368.1, on the reverse strand, counting down.
TGTTAAAAAAGATGATATTACTGATAGTGTCACCGAGCTATTGAAGTTAAATTGTAAAAAAATAATTATGTGTGCTTTTCCATATTTTGAATACTTGTCAAATAGACAAAACAACTACATTCATATGTTAAATAATCACATGCAATTCTTAGTTAGTCACCATAGTGACAAGTTTATATTTTTTGACACCAACATTTTTGTTGATAAGCTAAGCTCGACTAGGGATACGGTGTATCTGCCCAGTAGTTTTAGACGTCAAATAGCTAGGCTATTAGCTTTTAATATTAACTCAGACATAATTAGTATGTCGATGTCATCTATAATTAGCACCACAGTTAGTAATAGTACTAATGTTAAGGTAGTCAATAATTTAAACTAGTTTGTAAGACAACAGAAGGTACCACTAACAGTATAGTTACACTTAATAACAAAATGGTATTTTCTAGCACTAAAATTGTTAACTGTAGAAAAGGGGCTAAGCAGAAATCCTTGAAATTATTTCATCAAAATATTCAAGGTTTTCCGTCCAAACAATTGGAAATTGAATTGTTTTTAGAAAAAACAATGTTTGACATTATTTGTTTAACTGAGCATTGGTTAAAAGATTACGAAATGTTAATTAATTATGAAAATTATAGTGTGGCCAGTTGTTTTAATCGAACATCAATGATGCGAGGTGGTTCACTAATCTTAATTAAAAATTGTATTAAATCAAAAACTCGTACAGACATAGTTGAACTATCGGTTGAACATAGCATTGAACTTTCCTGTGTTGAGCTGGATAAGCATGTCATAGTGTGCGTTTACAGACCTCCAAATTATCAAAACTACTCCATATTCGAGTCAGTAATGGAAGAAGTTTTGGCAAAACTTGCAGCTGGTAATAAGTCAGTAATTATTTGTGGTGACTTTAATATTAATATTTTAGAAAACAATTCAAATACCAGTAGATTGTTAAATTTGTTTAAATCATTCAATTTGTCAAATGTGTTTGTAGAACCAACCCGAATAACTACGACTACTGCTACATGTATTGATAATGTTTTTTGTTGCTGTGACTATTTAGAAAAATCTATCGTTAATTATCTCCCTTCTGATCACAGCGGTCAAACTGTAACTTTTGAGTCCAACATACCAATACAAAAAGTGCACATACAATCCAGACCAATAACATCTGCTAATTTAAATAAATTTAATAGCACTTTAATTGGTAAGTTAAATGACCAAGAACTAACAATGAACAATGTTAATATTTTGTATGAAGAATTCTTTTCGGTAGTCCAAAAAGAGTTCGATAAATCGTTTAAGAAGATCACAAAAACTATAAGCCCTAAATTTTTATTTAGTGACTGGGCAACTAGAGGACTCAGGAAAAGTAGGGAAAGACTTTTCGAGCTGTATGGCCTTAAGCCTTATATTAACACGGAATCTTTTAATAAGTATGTTTCTACTTACTCTAGAATTTTTAAGAATACTTGTAAGGCAGCTAAAGCTTTATACATTAGCAACAAGGTTAAATCAGCAGAGAATAAAATTAAGACAGTTTGGAAAATTATCAATAATGAAACTAACAGGATCAAAAAGCATAATTTTGATTACACACTGGAGACGTCATGTGGTCTCATTTGCGATAGCAAAGAAGTTGCTCAAGAATTTGTAAATTTCTTTACCAGTATCCCACTTAAAACTACTGAAATATTAAACTCCTCGCCCTCACTCTCTTTTGATTTAGTAAAGGCGAACGTTTCGGCCTGCCCGATTGAATTTAACTTTAAGCACGTTAACCCCATAACAGTAATAAAAGCTTTTAAGCAAATTAAGATCAAACCGACCGAAGATCTTTGGGGAATGTCCATTAAAGTCTGTACCTCCATAATTGAGACTATAGCGCCTTACTTAGCCTTAATATTTAATTTGTGTGTGGATCAAGGAGTTTTCCCGGATTTAATGAAATACAGTAAGGTAATACCACTTTTTAAATCCGGGGACAGTAAGGACACAAATAATTATAGACCCGTATCCGTGTTGCCAGTTTTCAGCAAGGTTTTTGAAAAAGTAATGCTTAATCAAATGCTCAATCATTTTAACACGAATAAAATACTTCACGATCAACAGTTTGGTTTCACCAAAGGACGTTGTACGACCGACGCCGGTGTAACCTTATTAAAACACATTTTTAACGCGTGGGAAGAGGCCCAAGACGCCATTGGAATTTTTTGTGACCTCTCCAAGGCATTTGATTGCGTCGATCACGAAACCTTACTCTTGAAACTTGAGCATTACGGACTTGGAAAACTTGCGCTCAGTTTAGTAAAATCTTATTTAAATGATAGACAACAGCAAGTTCAAATAAATGGTATCACTTCACTTGGTTTAAATGTAAAAATGGGTGTTCCACAAGGCTCAATATTGGGTCCTTTCCTCTTTTTAGTGTATATTAATGATTTACTCCATTTATTAAAAAATCAACCACAAATGGTGTTATTTGCTGACGATACTTCCTTAATTTTTAAGGTAGGTAGACGTGATACAAATTTTGACGACGTTAATAACGCCCTACTGCAGGTCCAAAATTGGTTCACTGCTAATAATTTAGTATTAAATGGGAAAAAAACTAAGTGCATTAGATTTTCTTTACCAAATGTAAAAAGTAGTGATTGTGAGATAGTATTGAATCAAGAGAAACTAGAATTCGTCGATAAAACCGTTTTCTTGGGGATCACGCTCGACTCAAGGCTACAATGGGGTCCTCATTTAACATCACTTGCAGGACGGCTAAGTTCAGCAGCATATGCTGTCAGAAAAATCCGTCAATTTACTGATGTAGATACCGCGCGGCTAGTCTATTTTAGTTACTTTCATAGTATCATGTCTTACGGTATTTTACTTTGGGGACGGGCTGCAGACATCGAGTCAATTTTTATTCTGCAGAAAAGAGCCATTAGAGCCATATATAATCTCCGCAAGCGCGATTCTCTAAGGGAACTGTTTAAGGAAATTAACATCATGACGGTAACTTGTCAATATATCTACGAAAATATCATGTACGTAAGGAAAAATTTACATCTTTTTAGTAAAAGAGGTGAAAGGCATAATTATAGTACTAGAAAAAGGGACCTATTAGCTCAACCAGGTTTCAGACTAGCTAAAGTAGACTCGTCGTTCATGGGATACTGTTTAAAATGTTACAATAAAATACCTCCACACATACTTCAACTCAATGAGACTAAATTCAAAACTTGTATAAAACGCACACTATGCAGGCAGGCATATTATAAGTTTGGGGATTACATAACTGATAAAAATGCTTGGCTCAATGCTGGTCCTGCTCCACAACCACAACTAATTAATTAACATTTGAAGATACTGTTGGAGCTGCTGAAGATTGTAAGACTATCATTGCATTGTATAGACTCAATCTCCTTTGTATTATATAATTGCATAGCACATGTGTGAGTACTATGTACATACTCTAAAGCTACCATTTACTGGGTACGTCTTTGTTTGACTTGAATGTGCCCTGGCGGCTGAGAGTATGTGATGCTCACTCTAATGTCTCGCTGATGGTGGCGCGTGTTGGATCATTTAGCTAATCCATGCGTCAGGTTCGTGAACAAGCGCTGTCAGTGAAGGCTGATCATACCTTAGCGGCCACGGCTTATTTTAATTTAATTTAAATATTTGAATTGTTTTTTTTTTAAGGACGCTTTTAACGTTCTGCATCGTTCTCACATATGAAATTTCAACATGAATGATGTAACCATTATTTTGTAACCATATCTTGATTTAAAAGAGTGTCCGTGGAGTTTCTTGCCCGTTCTTCTCCATAGGTACCTACTATGCTTTGGAATGGGCGCCTAGCTTCATCTTTCTGACTGACCGACCCCTTGACAATTCAAAAGTGCCTGTAATTGGTTTAATTGAAATAAATGCTTTGAGTTTGAGTTTGAGTGCTTTAAACATATATTGTGCGATGGCACATTCAAGTCCTGTCCAAAAGTTTTTAAGCAAATATACACTATACATGGCTATAATGAAGAAAATACATCTGTAACTCCATTAATATACTGTCTACTCCCAGATAAGACCCAGAAAACCTACGAACTACTTTTTCAGCTTATTGAATCAAACTTTCGAGGCTGGAGGCCGTCTAAAGTAACAATGGATTTCGAAAAGTCTGCTATGAATGCTGTACGTCAAGTATATCCAGGAATAGAAGTCAAAGGTTGCTATTTCCATTACAACAGATGCTTATTCCGAAAGAGTAAACAGTTGAAAATGTCATCACCAGTCAAGAAACGACATGTGTCACGGTGTGCCGGAATAGCGCGATTACCACCGGAATTTATTGCAAGTGGTATTGAGTATGTGATGCGTAGGAAGCCCGCTGGTGAAGATATAAATAGATTCAATACTTATTTTAGAAACCAGTGGCTAAACAATACTGACTTTGAGAAAACTTGTTGCTGTAGCAAGGAACAGATCAGAACAACCAACAACTTGGAAGGTTGGCATAGCCGGATTAATCGGTTCATCGGACAGAAAAATGTTACAGTAGCCAATTTACTAGACATATTAATTAAGGAGACCAAAGTCAGTAATATTTTTAAAACTAACTGTAAGAAAAGTAATCGCTACCTAGAAATTGATACAGAAATTGATAATGCTATAAACGATTTGCAAAACGGGCAAATAACTGTGGGCCACTGCATTGAAATAATTTCACCTTATGCATTTTTATTTTAATATTTTAAGTTTATATTTTAAATAAAACAAGTTATAAATAGTACAACATAGCTGTATTGAATATAGAATGACAAAAAGAAAGTACCTGCTAACTTTTATCGCTTTCTTCTTTCGTAGTCAGTTTCGTACGTGGCTTAAGAGATATTGGATAAGTACTCCTTCGAAACCAGTTACATAGTAGTATAAAAAAAGCCTTCATGGAAACCAGTTACGTAGACGGATAAAAAAAGCCTTCATGGAAACCAGTTACGAAACCCCGGTTTCCTTAACGGCCGAATTTCACGCGGACGAAGTCTTAGGCAGAAGCTATACTTAATGCATTCACGGAGACGAGTTAGTAGAGCGCTATCTCACTCACACAATTTTTTAAATGCGATTGGTCAGTGTTAAACGCTAAGGTGGTGCACACAGTACGAGTGCTTTTTATTCTACTCATACTTCCCGTACTGTGCAGACGTGCTCTTACTTGTGACTGTATGGTCAACTCGTGAACTGGTTTGTGTATTTAATAATTAACTCTCGATTTTATTGCTTTTCTTCATATCCATCACATCAGTTATATTAAAAAATTACTTATAAAAAAATATTCTTCCCAAATAAATGGCTCTCAAATACGACAGGTGAAGCCACAGGTATAAACTTAGCGAACTTTTAAGAAGTGCAGTGTGAACGCGCATTTACATTTCTAAGGTATTGTTAACGCCCGCTGACCCTACATTTTGTTTTTTTTTGTCTTTGTCATTTGTATGACTATGGGCGGTTCGGTATACGGGCGTGGGACTTCTTCCATAGATTTTCTAATTAGTTAAATTATACTAGTATAAATATCTTATTAATATAAAACCTGTACTTATTCTCATTAATTTATATCACTTTACCTAATTTGATGCTTTTACTTACAGACATTTCAACAACAGCAGGAACGTGTGGAAGCAGATGTCATATCAGAGACTCCGGTTCTTGAAAATAATGTAAGTAAATAAATTGACACATAATTGAGTTGTTTGTCCATTTATGATCGATTTTAACGATAAGACCGCCTGTGTAAACACCCTAAGCGTAAGAAAGAGTACTTATTTCTTTCACCTAACTCTATTGTTAAGCGATGAGCTTCCGTACCTGTTTAATAAAATTGAGATTTTTTTAAGGTTCTTTATTGTTATGACAGAAGTTTATTCACACTACGTAATTTTGTGGTTGCAGATACTTTGTCAAGATAGTATACAGGAGAGTGCAACGACATCATCAAACAAAGTCATTGAGATACTCAGTAGTAGCAGCTGTATGGAACTTAACAAGTACAATCAACTCCTTGAAAACCAAAACCAAATTTTAAATAATCAAAAAACCATCATGGATAATCAAAATATTATTCACGAAACACAGAAACAAATGATTGAAAAAGAAGAAAAAAATTCCCGGCAAATGTCAGACCTTATTGTTCTTATAGATGACAGTTTTACAAGACTAAGCAACCAAAATTTGCCGACAGTTAAACTTGGTGAAGCAAGCTCTATGGAACTAGAACCTTTTATGATAAAGCCTATATCAAATGCCGAAGAATTAGATCAATTAGAAAATACTTTATTTGATAAAACAGAAAAGCAAAAGCTGCATTTACAGTACTCACTTTTGTGTAGCAAATCAGAAGGCAGCGGTATCAATTGCGCCTATAAAATGCTGGACATATTTTTTTCAAGAGAATTTCTTTGCAGATGTACATGGTCAGGTGGTAGTAAAGGCCAAATGGTGAAAATTACATTCAAAGGATACAGAAACGTACTGAATTTATTTTATTGTTTGATAAGAAATTGTGATGCCACTTACACTAATGAACAAAATGAAAAATTTTTCAAGACGGTCTTAAAAAATTCCGGCAAAAGATTGGAAACAAAAAACACAAGAGCTTCTACTAAACGCAGTCGCGGAGACTCGAGACCAAACAAACGACAAACAATTACAACGACATTAATAACCGAAAAGGGTGAAAAATCCAGTACAGTAACGGAAACTGAAAAAGAAATGTATAATAACGTTATCTCGTGACTGATTTTACTCATAATTGTTTAATTTGTTAAATATGTATGCCGGTTAGTTAGTTACTGATTGTTATTTTTAGTGTAATAACGTTGTCTCGCGACTCATTTTCTTCAAAATTGTTTAACTTGCTGAACATGTATGCGGATTAGTTGTTTAGTTACTGTTATTTTTAGTATAATAACGTTATCTCGTGACTGTGATTTTACTCATAATTGTTTAATTTGCTAAACATGTATGCGGATTAGTTGGTTAGTTATTGATATTTTTATTTTGCTCAGAATAATTTAATTTGTAAAAATAAAAAAATATTTAGTAAATATTATGTACCTATGCAGATTTGTTGGTTAGTTGTTGTTATTTTTAGTACTTATAATGACGATATATAAATATATCATTACAAATTTAAGATTATTTGGTTATTTCAACAGTGTGTTGTTTAAATAACCAAGGTTTAGCATATAAAATTACCAAAGCCAAATCTGGAGTCCGTGTTTAATAAAATAAAATGCTGTAAATGTATATAATTACTTTTATTTGTATTGACCATTCCTTACCCAGCAGTATTAGACCTTTACCAGTATAATATTCATTATTTACAGTGTATGTAAAAGTGGTATGAAATATAATTCGTTTTTGTGATTAATACATACATATTTGAAATTCACGTCTCGTGGGTATATTGTCGTTCTAATATGGTCCGCGCTGGGTAGTTTCGCTTTATATATGTTGAAAATTGATGACCTCACAGGGTAGTCAAAAACTTCTGTGAAGTCGATTATTTTGTAGCCGAAAATTTTTTCTATGTCAATTGACTGTACTTCAATTATTTCACGGTTATTTGTCATAAAATATTTGTCTTTACATTTTGCTGAAAGTATAAAATCTTGAAAATGTAATTTGGTGACATTTTTATCATTCTTAGTAATAAATGGCACTTCACGTCTTTTTAAGGCTTCGTGATTAGAGACTAAACATTCACTAAGTCTTTTTGCTGCCTGCGAAAGTGGTTTGTAACCACTTCGCAACATTCTTTTAATTAAATGTAATTAATTTTCAAAAGGATAGGCATTGAATGTTGAAAGCGGTCCAAGTCTTTGAACCTCACTAGTGACATGCACATTGCTGGTCACATAATCGGCACCATAAGTCCTTATAATGCTCTACAAAGTAAAGAAGCAGCTCTTTTGACACAACGGCAACAAGTGATTATATTTATCAATTGAGCAAATTGTGATGGCACAATATAAAAATAAAAAGTGCAAAAAAGCATTTTGTGTTAATACGTCTGGAAGAACTATAAGGCTCAAATAAAAGAAAAAAGACCTGTATTCCGACGTTTTGCAGTGTGGAAGGCATCGTAAGTCCCTCACACATCTATGTATCTCTAAAGGTAATTTGCAATTTCCTAAGAGTGTTGACAATATCTATGTCTTTAGCAGACCATTTTGTGACATATTTGCCAAAGTTGCCATCCCTCCATCCTATTAGTAATGTCTTCATGATACCTAAATCTATTAGGTGCAAGGAGTCGGCCACTGGAATATCTTTCACCATATCTATTGGAAGCTGTAGCAAAGGTGAATCGGATTTGTGATGCTGTCCATACAGCTTCCTGCGAAACCCATCATCGGTCCTTTCAGAGCATTTTAGCCCCGGAAATACCACGGTGTGAGATTTATGAGAGTACTCTCCTTCAGTAACGCATTTCAAGCATCCATGTTTGCCATTATATTTCGTGTACCAACCGAAGACGATTACTATATATTACTTGCAGCAGTACATGAGATGGTGCTATCCTTGTCACACATTTAGAGCTATAATATCTAAAAAAAAACAAAACCATACTTCCGTCTCCCTCCCACCGTCACCGGTCACCCGCGCCGGCGGTGCTTTCCTGACTTCATTACATATTTGTGTGCTATCCGGGTCGCACGAAATTTTAACGTTACGGAATATTATAGTGTAGTTAAGTGTCATGGGAAAACGGAAGCGATCAAGGTCCAGGGATCGGGACTACGATCCCTTACTACGTAAATTGAAAAAACTATCGAAATCAAAAAAGCGACGGCGTTACTTATCGTCATCGGAAAGTGATAATTCAAATTATGAACATCAACGGTATAACGAAACCGAGAATCATCACGAGTATTATCAAGGTAATTTTGCTAACATTTTAACGAAAATTTTACTTTGAATTGTTGTTGGTTATGTAATAATGGTACTAACGATAGCGTTATTTTCAAATGTTCGCATCTCAGTACCTACCTATAAAATCATTAAACATGGTTAATTTTACGAAAACAAAAGGTTTATCTAAGTATTTATAGCTCCACGTAAATAGTGTTGAGGATTTGTAGTACCTATAATCATTCCACGATACAAGAAGTGTTGACATTTGTATACTCCACGCTAGCCGTGTAGAAAATATATATTAATGCTTACGTCTACCTACTCCACTTTAACAGTGTCGAGGGTTTCATACTCCACGTAAATCGTGTAGAGGATACATACGTTCTAATCAGATCATCTGCTCCATTTAACAGAGTTGAGGGCCACATATAGATCATTACTGTGCTGGCAAAAACTCCACGCTAGTCGTGTTGAGAATACAAATCTTACATTCAATGTTTCTTGAAAACCTGTCGTATGTTTAATATACTTATCTGAGAGAATATAATTTTCTCGTAGGTAATCACAGCTCTGATAATTACGGGGACCGCAGCCTGAGTTGGTCGAGTTAGGCAACTCAACACCTGTGCCGGTTGTGTCACCCGTGCCGAGCGCAACACTCGCGCCGAGCGCTGCAACTCAGGTAGGGCTAGGCCAACCGATCGAAGCGCCCACGCCACCTGCAGAGGCTGCACTGCCCGGCCCCACAACAGAAACCCTGGATGATGAGACTGTACCGTCATTGGAACCAGAAGTATTAGAACTTCTTGGCGAGGACCCAACCGGTAACAAAAAATACGGCGAAAACCTACATAAGGATATTGCGACAAGATGGGCACATATTTTGACAAATGGTTTATCTAAAGATATTCAACTGGAACTAGTCAAACGTTATTTACCTCCTGAAAATTATCCAAATATGAGGGTGCCGATGTTGAACCTAGAAATAAAAGCAGCCCTTTTGGAAATCAATTTAAAAAAGGATCTATACAGCCAAAGTAAGCAAAGCCAGCTGTCCAGTAGTCTCGCTGCAATAGGACAAGTGTTAAATTGGGCGCTGTTGTCTAAGAAAGCAGTACCTCAAGATATATTAAAAACTTTAAGTGACGCCGGCAGGCTCATATGCGACAGTCATTACAGAGAATCTCAGTCCCGTCGGTACGCAGCCCTAAATACACTAAATAAAAATATTGGAGATACCGTCAAAAATACCAAAATTGATGAACATCTTTTCGGCTCAGACTTAGCAGAGCATATAAAGTCTTCAAAGGCGATCATTAAGACCGGTTCAGAAATGAAATCGGCAATTGTGTGTCCTGCGTACAAACCAACAGTACAGCAACAACGGGGTAGGGTAGACTGGGTACGGTTGAAATAAAGGACGGTTGAAACAGAGCAAATATCTCGTAAACGGTTACGCGGGGAGTGAGGGAGGCAAGGGGAAAACGAAGCGGACGGCAGTTCCGAACGCGAATTTAGTAGCGCGCCGCTCCCCGCGCGTTGTTGTTGTGTGCAGGACGCCATATTGTTTTTTATTACCCAAAAGTAAGTATTTTTCTTCTGACATTAACGCTTATATTATCTGTTCTTTGTAAGTGAATGTATTGAGTGTGTGTTTGTGATTATTATGAAGCTTGTAGAATAAGGGATAGTGACTATTTTTACTGTGTTATTATTACTGTCGTAACTATAAAGTATATTCTACCAAAAGTGGTGTTGGGGACGGTTGAAACATTTTTTGTAGGTACGGTTGAAACAAAATGTTTATTTTTTGTAGATGCCGAGAGTTCGAGTGAGGAAGACTTCCAGAGGGGAAATTAACTTGTCGAGCTATAGTAATGCATATGAGGAGGTAAAAGCTGGAGATTCACTACGGAAAGCGGCGGACAAGCATGGTATAAACCACTGTTCCCTGTTAAGATACATTCGAAAGCGAGATGCGTCCGGCAAAGACGATGAAGGTATGGGGTATAAAGCACACAATCGTGTTTTCAATGAAGATCAGGAGCGAGAATTATCAAAATATTTGATTCGATGTGCTGATATATATTTCGGACTATCTAAGAAAGAGGTGAGAAAATTAGCTTACGAACTTACCGTTAAGTATAATTTATCACGTCCTCGAACTTGGGAAGACAACGGAATGGCTGGTGAGGAATGGTTTCGGATGTTTATGAGAAGAAACCCTGAACTGTCCGTGCGCGCCGCACAAGCTACAAGCTTGTCAAGGGCGACAAGCTTTAATAAAACTAACGTAGACGTCTTCTATGATAATCTGTCCATTGTCATGGACCGTTATAAATTTGAGCCCGAAGATATATATAACACAGATGAAACCGGCATAACCACCGTGCAAAAGCCTGACAGAGTTATAGCTAGACGTGGTGCTCGTCAAGTTGGTTCAGTAACCTCAGGTGAAAGGGGTACTTTAGTGACAGTAACCTTTGCAGTAAACGCCATTGGAAATGTTTTCCCACCATTTTTTGTATTTCCGCGAGTGCGATTCCAAGACCATTTTCTTAGGGATGGGCCAATAGGGTCTAGTGGAACCGCAAATCCCTCAGGTTGGATGCAAGATGAATCATTCCTGCATTTTCTAAAACACTTTCAAAAGCATTCTAAGGTTTCTCTGTCACACAAAGTTTTACTCGTACTAGATAACCATTCCTCACACGTACACATAAACACACTGGACTATTGCAAGAACAATGGAATTGTGTTATTGTCTTTTCCTCCTCACTGCTCTCACAAGCTCCAGCCGCTCGATCGATCCGCATATGGCCCTTTAAAGAAGGCTGTAAATTCCACGTGTGATGCGTGGATGAGAAGCCGTCCAGGAAAACCCATGTCCATATACGATATACCGGGGATTGTAGCGTCTGCTATGCCCCTCGCTATGACACCTTCCAACATTCAAGCCGGCTTTCGCAAAACAGGAATTTACCCATATAACCGGAATCTGTTTACTGAGATCGATTTTGCTCCTGCATTCGTAACAGATAGACCTAATCCGGACAATACTATTGAGTCTGCAGTTGTTCCTATATTTAATGAAAATCCAAACGAAGATGAAACACCACCACTATCGCCTTCTCTTTTAACTGAGGAATTACAGTTGTCTCTCCAGACAACAGTTGAACAACAAGCTCTCCTTGACTCACCATTTCCGATAATCCAGCAAGTTAACGTTCATGAACCAGAAGAAACGATAAATACACCACCTAGTCTTAGCAGCATCGGTATTTATCAAGAAATTTCACCAAGACCGTCCACAAGTGCACAAGCTATTCATGATTGTATCGTTTTTACTCCGGAGGCAGTAAGGCCATTACCAAAAGCACCCCCAAGGAAATGTACTAAAGGGCGAAAAACTAGAAAATCAACTATTTATACTGATACACCGGAGAAAGAAGAGATAAGAAAAGAGCATAAAGAAAAATTAAAACGGACCAAAGCGAAGCAAGTTAAGAAAAGATTAGACGGAAGAAAAGGTAGAGGAAAAATTTCAAAAGGAAAAAAAAAGAATACTCAGCAGGATTTGTCATCGGAAGAATTTGAAGAGGAAGAATACTTCTGTATTGTTTGCTTAGCACCCTATTCAGAGAGCAGATCCGGAGAAAAGTGGATACAATGTACTTCGTGTAAACAGTGGGCTCACGAAGAATGCACAGAAGGTGGTCTTAGCTACGTTTGCCACAATTGCGAATCTGAATACTCTGATTAATCTCTAAGCTCTGTTTTCTTTATGTTATTTCTTTCTTATTTATGTTTTTTTGAGTTAAGAAGTGTTTTCTTTAGTTTATTTGGAATGTTTATTTGATTTAAAAAAAAGTTTTTATTTAGTTTATTCAAAATGTTAATTTTATTATTAATTTTTGATTTTAGAAATTCTTTAATTGTTTACTACTCGTTAAAGGCTGATGAAACCTTGAAGACTGATTAATGTTGTTATGTGGTGCCTTAATTAGTTTTAATGATAAATAAAACATGCTTCCTTAGTATTTATTGTATTATTTGTATGTGTTTCAACTGACCCCAATCGCTGTTTCAACCGCCCCTGGCATGGGGACGGTTGCAACAAATTCGTTTTTTTTTTTTCATATATTTCTAAAAATAATAACCCGGGTACTATAATGATACCGCCATATCGTAGCCAAAACTTCACTTTTGAATTTAATGTATCATAATCGTCACTCTGTTTAAAAACAACAAAATTATAAACGATAAAAGCTAAATTGTTTCAACCGTACCCAGTTTACCCTACTTTAAACTCGAGGGGGGTGCCGCCACGAGTAGCAGCAGCGGCCGAGCCGCGGCCGCCCCCCGCACCTCGCCGGCCGCCGCGGGACCGTCGCACGGACGCGCCGCGGGGCCGCCGCTCGACCGGCTACACGCGGCCTCACGCGACCACGAAGAGGCGCTACTAGAAGAACCGCAGGTACCCATTGCAGGTCGCTTGTCTTACTTTTATAACCAGTGGTGTGAAATCACTAACGATCATATTATTTTTAACTTGGGCTAAAGGGTATAAAATACCATTTATAGATGAACCCATACAAACTATTGAACCCGAAAATAACGCATGTAATGTTCGATCCCAAGTAGATATTAGGTCTTTACCTATGAAATTGCCGTTCTGCTGTACTGGCCATTTCAAATCAAAATAATTTTTGTTTGGCTAAGAATTCTAATTTCAAATTAATTTTATTTTAAAAACATGGATTTTTTTTCCAAAAGTAGTCATTTGTTTATTGATTAGTGTTACATTTTCATTGCATTTCAATCTTTTTCGTCATCATGGATACGTTAAAAATTCGAGTAATTATGGAATATGAGTAACGTCGTGGCAGCAACGCGGCACAAGCGGCACGCAACATCAACGACGTTTACGGAGCTAACACTACAAACCAACGCACCACTTGTTATTGGTTTGCTCGCTTCCGTTCTGGAAATTTCGACCTGAAAAATGAACCTCGCGGTCGTCCGAAGACTTTGGTCGACAATGACGAATTAAAGGCGATTGTGGAAGCTGATGATACACAATCTACGGCTGAATTAGCAGCAGCTTTCGACGTTAGCGTCAAAACAATATTGGTCCATTTGCGTCAAATTGGCAAGGTAAAAAAAAAAGCTTGACAAATGGGTGCCCCACGAACTCAATGATCGCCAGCGCGAAGTACGCGTCGAGACGTGCCTTGCACTGCTCAACAGACACACAAATGAAGGAATTTTGAACCGCATTGTTACCTGCGATGAAAAATGGATTCTGTTTGATAACCGCAAGCGCTCAGCAAGTTGGTTGGATCCTGGTTCAGCACCTAAACAATGCCCTAAACGAAAACTTACCCCTAGAAAAGTGATGGTCACTGTTTGGTGGTCTAGCGCCGGTGTGATTCATCACAGCTTCTTACCAAACGGGGTGAGCATTACTTCAGATGTGTACTGTGAAGAACTGAACACAATGATGGAGAAGCTGGCACATCTCCAACCAGCATTGGTCAATCGCTCGTCTCCGCTGCTCCTGCACGACAACGCGCGACCTCATACTGCACAGCAGACGGTCTCCAAGTTGCAAGAACTGGGGTTGGAAGCTCTCCGTCATCCGCCCTACTCACCAGACCTTGCGCCTACAGACTACTACTTTTTCCAGAATTTGGATAACTTCTTGGCGGGAAAAAAATTCAATACCCGAGAGGCAGTACAAAATGCCTTTGAAGAATTTGTTGCCTCCCGTCCAGCTGATTTCTTTAAGAAGGGCATCAATAAACTGCCACTGCGTTGGCAAAGATGCATTGATTGCATGGGTGATTACTTCGATTAATACAAATAAAAAATGCATGAAAAAAATTCGTTTAAATTTTTTCATACAAAACGGCAATTTCATAGGTAAAGACCTATTATCAACAGAATGGGCGGAGTGCAACATCCCCATTTAAATAAATATGCAAGAAAAATTTGGCAGTGGTGTGAGACATCTATGTGTTTGCCTCCTACATAAGATCTTGCGATAATATAGTAGCAGATTGGGAGTCTAGGCAAATTAATATAGACACTGAATGGGAAATTTCTGGACATGTATTTTCACAAATTGTTGTTAGATTAGGTAAACCTGAATTTGACCTTTTTGCCAGTGCTCAAAACTATAAATTCAGTAGATATGCGTCTTGGAAATTAGACCCATATTCTGAAATAATTGATGCCTTTACTTTTAGTTGGAAAAATATTAAATTTTATGCCTTTCCCCCATTCAGTATAGTAAGCAAAGTATTAGAAAAAATCATTTCAGATAAAGCTAGAGGTATTTAATAGTACCCTACTGGCCATCACAAGCATGGTATCCCTTGTGGTCCAGTCTTGTCATATCGGAAAAAATGTTTTTTGGCCCTGACGAATCCTTATTACTCTCTCCTTTCAGAACCTGCCATCCGTTTCATGCGAGCCTTATCCTGGTGGCAGCCGAATTATCAGGGATTCGATGATAAAACGTGGCCTACCACAAGGATCCTTAGATATAGTGATGGCCTCTTTAGCAAAAAATACACTAAATCAATATAATAGTTCAATCAAATCTTGGTGGCTTTTCTGTAAAACAAAAAACCTTGATGTTTATGAGGCTAATGTCGCGGACGTATTAACTTTTTGACAGTAAAATTTGAAGAAGGCGCAAGCTACAGTAGTTTGAAGACACACAGGTCTGCCTTATCGCTAATTGTTGGTACGAATGTTACTTCAAATTATTGTGTAAATCGATTTCCTAAGGGAGCTTACAGACTTAGTCATCTGTCATCTGTCAGGCAGGATGGCACATCAAAATTTTTCGTTTATTTTCAATTTAAATGTATTTATTTAAATAATTCATTGAATCTCAATAATTAACCTCGTGGACGTACTCGTCGCGAGCGCGAGAGTTTGCGAGTAACAATGACATCGACTACGGTCAAATGTAATGCGTGTAATGTAGTGATAAGTGAAGTGCTTGCCTTTGTGCAAAACAAGATTGATGTGATGGACGAGGAGAGCCTAGTCCGTATTTGTGCAACTTCTTTTAGTACAGAAGAGGTTTCAAAAGCCAAGAAATTACTGTTTGAGTCGGCGCCGTCATCGAAACGTAAAGTTACGAGGAGAGGAACAGGAAAAAATGAAAGAGATTTATATGACATAATAACATTGCTAAAAGAAACAGATCCCGAAGTTGTACCGATTTTTGTGGCACGCGAATTACAGAAACTCCCTCCGATCACTTTTGACCATGTAGACGCTACCCGGCTGTTAAAAGATATTCTGTTAATTCAAAATGAACTTAAGATTTATAGAGAAACATATGTCACCAAAGAGCAGTTTGATGCAGTTAAAGAGGACTTAGAAAAACTTAAAAGTTCATACACCAGTAGTCATACCAGTTCTAACGACATAGATCACAGCAAAAATAAATTATACATCAACAATATGCATTATCGGAGCAAGTCACCGGTTCTACCTCACATCGTCGTAGAAAAAGCTTCCGTTAAAAACGCGGAGCTATGTCCATCTCCCTCCCACGAAGCTGACGCGTGTAACAACATCTCGTTCGAGCACTTCGTCGACGCGTGCGCCTCGATGCCGCGCGTGGAGGCCGGCACCGCGGTTTCAAACGCGGAATCAGGTGGGGAGCGCCAGGTGCGTGCGCGGGCTGCGGTGGGTTTCAGCGGCGCATGTAGCTAGATCTTGGAAGGGATAGGGACACCTACTTCTTATGCCGCCGCGGCGCGGCTAGCAATATCATCACCGCGAACAATAAATACATTATCTAAGTTAGAAACAAAGAAGGATGATGATAGAAATGAAGGGTGGATCTTAGCGCAAAAGAAAAAGAGGCTGAGGGACAGGTTTATAGGAAAACAAGGTCGTGCGAACATAGATAATATTGTAAAATTTAAAGCAGCTGACATCAAAATACCGTTGTTCATCAATAACGTTGATCAGAATGCGTCTGCTAACGACATACATACGTACATAATGGAAAAAACAAAAACTAGTGTGCAAATTGAAAAAATAAATATGAGAAAACAGAAAAACTACGATGCTTATAAAATTTTTGTACAAAGGCATAAATTGCATTTATTTTTAGACGACAATTTATGGCCAGAAGGAATTTCTTTTCGTAGATACATAGACTTTAAAGAACGAGCCGAAGGATCTCACATAAATATCAACAATGGATCGCATCAATAACGATATTAATTCAAAAACAAGTACACTTGTAAGTTTTAATTGTAAATCAATTACTAGATCGGTGGATTATGTCAGACTATTATGTCAAACATCTGATATAATAGCATTGCAAGAAACCTGGTTGCTGCCTCACGACATTCCTTTTCTGAGCAGCATAGATGCTCAGTTCGACTTCGTGGGAAAATCGGCGGTAGATACGTCGTCGGGCATCCTACGAGGGCGACCCTATGGCGGAGTTGCTATAATGTGGCGCAAGAGCGCCTATGAAAATGTGTCTTTCGTGCAGTGCAAAAGTGTGCGTCTTGTGGCTATTAAAATAACGGTAGGCGGTAAATCTCTTTTAGTATTCTCGGTTTACATGCCGACAGAGTCGATGGATAATCTTGTTGAATTTGTCGAGTGTTTAAGTGAGATTCACGCAGTGATAGAAAGTAGTGGTGTAGACGCGGTCTATATTCTGGGGGATTTTAATGCTCAACCGAATAGTCTATTCGGCAAGGAACTATTGAGTTTTTCGGCTGAAGTACAGTGGCGGTGCGCTGACGTTTGCCTGCTTGGTGGTGAGTCGGACACGTATACCTACGTAAGTGATGCACATGGTTCTACTAGTTGGTTAGACCACTGCGTAGTGACGGATGCAGCGTGGAACACTATTAGAGACGCTAGTGTGCTCTATGACGTGTCTTGGTCGGACCATTTACCTCTAATTGTAATGTGTGATCTTAATTTATTAAAACCAAAAGTTGCACCTGAACTACCTAAATGTAACAAAGTGACATGGGGTGACAGAGACTTGCAACAGACTGAGTTATACAGCAAATATTGTAATGATCTCTTGAAACATTTAGACTTTCCGTTGGAATTTACTGAATGTACTAAAAGTAGGTGTAGAAATAAGGAACATGAAACCATTTTAGAAAATATGTATGCGGAAATTGTGCGTATTCTCTGTGAAGGTACAATCACCAGTAACTGTAAGAACGGAATACAGCTCAAAAAGCGTTACATAACGGGCTGGAATAAACATGTGAAGGACGCACACGGACAGGCTCGGCTTGATTTTCTAACCTGGACGTTGTTTGGTAGGCCGAAAAATGGTGATTTGTATGAAAAAATGGTGGAAAGTAGAAGGG
Source organism: Cosmia pyralina (assembly GCA_946251885.1). NCBI lineage: Eukaryota > Metazoa > Arthropoda > Insecta > Lepidoptera > Noctuidae > Cosmia > Cosmia pyralina. The sequence goes on along the minus strand of OX276368.1, from coordinate 11,254,189 downwards.
TTTTTAAAAATAAATTAAAATGGTGTCAAAATAATAAGGACCAAATAAAAATGAACATCATTGCAAGTCATCATGACGCGAAGAATTTTGGTAGTTTTTGGAAAGCCACGAACAGGTTGAATCCCAGGTCGGGTCTCCCTGTGAATGTTGAGGGCCTTAGTGATCCTAATGATATCGCCAACCTTTTCAGCAGAGCCTTTAAGGTTGGGGCTCCCCTAGGTACGTCGTCTGGCGGGCCGGAGGTGGTGGGGGGGTCCGAAGACATGCCTATTAGGTTTACGGCCAGGGAGGTAGCTACTGTCATACGCAACTTAAAGAGAGGCAAGTCGCCGGGTCATGACAGCCTAAGTATAGAGCATTTACTATATGCTGGTAAGCACTTACCGCGAGTGCTAGCAATGTTTTTTAGCTTGTGTCTGAGTCACTCGTATCTTCCAGCTGATTTACTTAAAACTATTGTTGTGCCCATTGTTAAAAATAAGACTGGAGATGCGAGTGACAAGAGCAACTACAGGCCTATATCCCTGGCTACCATAATTGCAAAGGTGTTGGACAGTCTGATTGATCAGCAGCTGGATAAACACTTAACACTCAACGACGCCCAGTTTGGGTTTAAGCCACGTTTATCCACGGAAACAGCTATACTATGCCTCAAACAGACTGTTCAATACTATGCAAGTAGGAAAACACCTGTGTATGCATGTTTTCTGGACCTCTCCAGGGCCTTCGACCTCGTATCTTATGACTGCCTATGGAGGAAATTGTCAAATGTTAAGAACCTCCCAAGCGATATCATTGGGATGCTAAAGTATTGGTATAAAAACCAATACAATTATGTTAGGTGGGCGGGTGTCTTGTCGGATGCATACGGGTTGGAGTGCGGTGTGAGGCAGGGGGGAATCAGCTCACCCAAGCTATTCAACCTGTATGTAGACGAGCTGGTCTGTGAGCTCAGCAATACCAATATCGGGTGCTCCATTAACGGGCACTGCTTCAATAACATCAGCTACGCGGATGATATGGTATTGCTGAGCCCATCGATCAGTGCACTTAGGAGGCTTCTTCGCATCTGTGAGGACTATGCGGTGGCTCACGGCCTCAGGTACAATGCGACCAAGAGCGAGTTACTGGTTTTCAAAGCGGGTAACAAATATTATGATATTGTCCCACCAGTCACCTTGGGGGGCACTCAGCTTTCCAGGGTCACGAAGTTCAAGTACCTGGGGCATTGGGTCACCGATAGTCTGTCCGACGATGTGGACATAGAGAGGGAACGCAGAGCATTGGCAGTTCGATGTAACATGCTGGCTCGTAGGTTTGCACGTTGTACTAGGGAGGTGAAAATTACACTCTTTAGAGCGTATTGCCAATCTATGTACACGTGTGCCCTATGGGTCAGCTATACAAAAAGCTCGTACAATGCTCTGCGAGTCCAGTACAATAACGCCTTTAGAGTTATGTTGGGGCTGCCGCGCTTTTGCAGTGCATCGGGGATGTTCGCGGAAAATGGCGTGCCAGATTTTTACGCACTGATGCGGACTCGGATAGCATCCCTGATGCGGCGAGTGCGCGACAGCTCCAACAGCTTGGTGGCTACACTAGCCGACAGGACAGACAGTCCATTGATGTGGCAATGGATGACCACTCATCGTGCGTCATTCCAATATTTTAAGTAAATTGTTTTAGTGTATTTTTAGTGTAGTTATGTGTGTTCATGTATTTATGTATGTTTTTTGTGTATAAAATTGTATTGGGTGTTGTTTGTGGACTTATGGTCTGAAATAAATGTATTATTATTATTATTATTATTAAACCCCCAAATCCAAAATATAGATACACGTGGGATACAAATGTAGTGCTAAATCATCTCTCAAATATATACCCATACGATAATGTCTCATTAGTTGATTTATCGTATAAGACTTGTGCTCTTGTCGCCATTGCTTCTGCGCAAAGGTGCAGACGATTGGTCTGATAAAATTAGAGAATATTGCGATAACTAATGATGCGATTGTAATTAAGATATCAGATTTCATTAAGACTTCGAGGCCTGGGGCTTGCCAACCACTCATCAGATTACCCTATATCCGCGAAAATCCTAGTATCTGTCCTGCACTCGCCATCCAAACTTACGTCAGTAGAACAAAAGAGTTACGACGTCATCAGACTGAAGGACATCTTTTTATCGGAACTAGAAGACCACATAAAAAAGTTGGCTCTCAGACTTTAGCACACTGGGTAAAAAAGGTTTTGCGAGACAGTGGCATTGACATAAGCATTTTCGGCGCTCATAGTACACGGGCAGCATCTACATCTGCCGCGCACCGTGCCGGGGTTAATCTGGAGACGGTTCGCAAGACCGCAGGCTGGAGTGATCGCTCCAATGTATTTTTTAAGTACTATTGTAGAGACATCCTGGAATCAAACGACAATGATTTTACGGATGCCATATTTGACATTCGATAAATAGGATTAATTGCACTTATTTCATTAACAATAAAGTGTTAAGAATCTGATAAATGTAAAATTGACCCTTAAATTATTTGATTAGCAACAGATTTTTTTTTTCATATTTCAAGGTTAGTTCCAAGGTAAAAGTTGTTAATTTTCATGAGTACTACACACCGGTAAAGTATGTCCCTCGTTTAACCTAACACCCTGTATATATTATAAAATTATAATGGTTGTTTTTTTCTTTTCAGTTATGTGTTTTTGCAGTTGGGTTTTTTGTTTTTTTAAATATTTTTTTCACTTAGTAGTTTTTTTTTTGGAAGTCGTTTTTTTTTATATTAGTAATAATTTAATTTTAGGTGGCTAGTGCTCCTTATGGTCAAAACGATGTCCAGCCTGAAAACCAAGAATCAGATGGGTTATATTACAGTATAGAAGTAAGTATTTGCGTGAACACATCGTTACTTAGGGATTTGTCTTATCTACCAAGAAAATATATTTGTACTAATTTATTTTTCAGATGGAAGACTATACTTCTGAAAAGAACATCCAAATAGGACGGAGAATTATTAACGTTTCTCATTTTTTAGAAAAGTTACACGAGATCTCAAATCACGGACCATTAGACTGCGGACTATCTTGTATCGCCTTAGTTGGCGAAAAACTTCACGGCTTATCTTCAAAATTTACTTTTTTGTGCAAAATATGTAAACGACAATTTGTGATCGATAACGACGGTGATAATAGTATGCCAATTAATACATGTGCTGTAGTTGGTGCCATTTCAATTGGGTGTGGTCATTCTCAGCTACAAGAATTTTCATCTGCCATTAATTTACCTATTATGTCTCAAAAAACTTACCAGAAGAACCACAAATTGTTGTCTGAGAACTGGCAGCAACTTGCACAACAGTCCATGGACCAAGCAGCTGAAGAAGAGAGGAATATAGCTATAGCAGAAGGCAGAGTCACAAAAAATGGTACGCCAATCATAGATGTGATATCAGATGGTGTGTATGGTAAAAGGTCGTACAAAAAAAAACTATTCGGCTTTATCCGGTGCTGCCGCAATCATTGGCAGAAAAACAGGCAAAATTTTGTATTTGGGAGTGCGAAACAAATACTGCTACCATTGTGATCGTGCCGAAAAGAAGATAACAACAGTCTCTCAACATTTTTGCTCCAAAAACTATTCCGGTCCGTCCACTGGAATGGAGAGTGAAATTATTGTGGAAGGTTTTAAACAATCTTTGGCTACCCATGGTCTGATATACGGACGACTGATATCTGACGGAGACTCAAGTACTTATTCCAAAATTTTGCAGGCAAGACCATATCCAAATATTACAGTTGAGAAGGTAGAATGCAGGAATCATTTACTGAGGAATTTTTGTAATAAGATGCAATCACTTCAAACTGAAACCAAATATTTAAAAAGTCACAGAAAACTCTTAACAACATCACGAATCATGACTATGAGATGCTGCATAAAAAAAGCAATTAAAAAGAATAAAAATGATTCCTGCCCAGAAGAACAATATTTATTTGATGACATTTTGCAAGCACATCATCATGCTTTTGGAAATCACCTTGAATGCAAAACACATTTTTGTGATAAAATAGGAAATCTGGAGCAAAATGATATTCCAAATGATTTTGAGCTAAGTTCTCTGTGGCAGAGAATCTGTATTATGATTCAAGGTATTGCCGGCCATGCTCGAAGTTTAATTCATGACGTGGACAGTAACGTGGTGGAACGTTATCACAGCATCATTGCGAAATACGTAGGAGGGAAGAGAGTTAACTTTTCCCTCAAAAATTCTTATCAGACGCGATGCATTGCTTCAGCAGTGTCGTACAATGAAGAAAATGCACTGTCAAAGCTATACAAGAAGATGACCAATAAAAGTCCAAGAGAAACCTTAAACTGAAGACGTGGGAAGAAAGAAAATATAAACCAAAACTGCTCAGTAAAAGGTATACAAAAAAAAAAGACTGCTAGTTTTCAGTAAAAAACAAAGTGATAAGGACTATGGTCAATCCTGTGAAAAACCTGATATGCCGGTAGAAGTACTGGATAAAATGAAAAATGATTTCATGAAAAAATTAAAAAAGACGGATGAGGAGCGAGCAATAATAGAAAGAAAAACTATTTTACAAAGTGCTAATGGAGAATGGCTTGAGATGAGAAGATCTTTATTGACTGCATCCAATTTCGGCAGGGTTATAAAAAGGCGAACTAATACACCATGTGCTAATTTAGTAAAAGATACACTTTACCGAAAAAAAATAGATCACGTAGAATCCATAAGCCATGGCCAACACAATGAAAAAATCGCCCTTGCACAATTGGCTGTACAAGAACACATAACCATTAGGCCATGCGGTTTATTTATAGACCAAGAATTTTCTTGGGTGCAACGCCTGATGGATTAACTGGAGCAGATACTGTGATTGAAGTGAAGTGTCCTTTGACAGCCAATAAAATGGGCCTTGCAGCAGCAATTGAAAAGAAAAAAGTTAACTTCCGGCAAAAAACAAAAACAGGTGAACTAGTCATCAACAAAAAACATGTTTGGTATTACCAAGTACAAGGACAGCTACACGTGACCCAAAAAAAATATTGCTTGTTTGCCGTATGGGAGAATGAAAAAGAAAAGCTCAAGACGGAAATAATTCAACGAGATGATACATTTTGGGATAAAGAAATGAAAGAAAAATTGACAAAATTTTATTTCGACTGCATATTACCTGAGATACTTGATCCCAGAATGTCAAGAAATATGAAAATTCGTGAGCCGTACATAAAAAATAAAGATGAAAATACAGACAAAGACAAAAGTGGAAACGAAGGCAAAAACGAAAACAAAGATAATAGCGAAAACAAAGATAAAAGCGAAAATAAAGATTGTGATAATGACAAAGAAGATCGTAAAAATTATGACGAAAATTATTCACAACAAATGTCAATCTCTAGACGTTACTTAGATTTTAGTAGATTTTAGGAACAAAAATACTTAACTGGATATAGATTTATCTGGTGTAATATTATAAACGTGCAAACGTAAACCTGAAAAAAGCTTTAACTAAATGTGCTATAATGTAAACCTGAAAAAGATTTAAAACTAAATACTTAGTTTAATATAAACCTAACAAAAATCTTATTACTAAATGTCACATAATAATGATAAAAATCAAATTGGTCTCCTTGGTCGATCCAAAGTGTACTTAAGAGGCCTGTCACATATTATCACCTCTCTCGCTCGCACGGGACCAAATTTTTAAGAATGTTAAATGTAAAGATGCTTTTTTGAAAAATGTAATGTATTATTATTGTTAATAAATAATATAAATTTAATAGGTAATTATTAAAAACAAATTTCCATTGTGTTATCTAATAAACTTAGCTCGAAAACGGCTTTGACTTACTTATTGAGCTGAATTTATTAGATGACACAATAAAAATGTGTTTTTAATAATTAACTATTAAATTAATATCATTTACTAACAATAATAATAGATTACATTTTTCAAAAAAGCATCTATTCATTAAACATTCTTAAAAATTTGGTCCCGTGCGAGCGAGAGAGGTGATAATATGTGACAGGCCTCTTAATAGAAAAAAAGTTATATTAAAGTATTATGTTGTTAAGAAATCTGTATCATAATAAAAAAAAATAATTTTATTGGAGTTGTAAATGCATTAAGTCTGTCACTATGGTATCTACCATTTTTCATTCTTATTCAGAACTTTACGAGAGTGTAGTGAAAGGTATTTTTTTTGGAATAGATATGGACGTTAAATAAAAATGTTTTACTTTTCATTGAATGAGTTTTATTTCACATCCTTAATTTTTCAAGTAACACTTAAAACAAATAAATATAATTTATTTGATCCATCTATTCTTTTCTTAGATCTATGACTTACTTGCGCGCCATCTATTAGTATACTCGGGCGTAACCTCGCTAAACCGTTAGTGCAAAACCTCATGTATGCTTTGTGTGATAATTTCTATGGGCGTCGTCGTTAGATGGCGTTCACGTCGATTGTGTAAATGTGTGCATGCGTTCTTCAAGGTCAGTTAGGTCTACTAGTCCTCTTAAGCCCGCGTAGGCACGGGCAGTTGTTTCTTGCCGCGATTTTTTCGTTCACTGGATTTTGAATGTACTGCTCAGCGCCGAGAGTTGAAAATCCAACAGTGTTTTTATGATGCGCTGGGTAGCGCTTTGTTGGAATATCAACACTGGGCTCAACACCGAGTGTGGAAAATCCAGTGCGCAATAAAATCCCGCTGCAATTATTTCTACGTCCGATTGAACGTGGGCTAACGCAGAATTATACCTACCTACTCAGAATTTGATGAACTTTTGTTTTTCATTCCATTTAGTTATGATATGACACATTTTAAACCAAAGTTAATCCAGTAGGTAGTGATTGGATTTTAAAGTTACCTGCGCAATTGCGCACTTACTTTTTGTTTGTTGAAATATTGCAAGGACAAGGCCTCCTCTCGGAATGGGTGGAATACCTAGTTTAGATTAATTTTGTTACCACGCTACACATTGGGTGTAATCCTGTCATGGCAGTGATGTATGTGTGGAAATAAATAATTTAATGCTTATTAATAACTTAGCGATTATTGTAGGGAATTAGATACTTGTATTAGGTAATATATCTTTGCTTATAGTAATTGAGTAATAATGTGCAATAAAATCTGTTTGTTCCAGAAAAAAACTGTTTACTTCTGGCTTCGGCCGTGGCAAGAAAGCGGAACCATCGAAGCCCACCACCGCCAACTCTACACGAGAGCCACAACGGCGGCAGAAGATGCGGCTATGGTCGCTGCACACTGCCGATCCGTTTTTAAGCACTCGAACCACCTCATCTTCGTACAGCGTGAGTCTATTTGTAACTTGTTATCACACTTACCACCCTACACTTATTCATCATTTACTTACATAAAACATGGTTTTCTTAAAAATGAATAACAAAATTGATTAAATTAAACCTACTACATAATAAGCACGATTTTGCTTTAACATTAGGTAAAGTAGGTAGGTATAATAAGATAAATTGCATTAAGGGATGCGCTGTGGTAGCCCGCGAAATTCAAATTTTCTTGCGTTTTATGCAATTTGCAGGTCCGTGTCAGGTTGTATCTTGATCAAAATATGATACGCGACAATAAAACATATTTATTTACATAATTTTAATGTTCGACGAATCTGCACGAAAGATTTTCATGGTTAAAATTATATAAATACATCCTATGTTTTATTGCCGCGTATCATATTTGGATCAAGATACAACCTGACACGGACCTGCAAATTGCAAAAAACCCAAAAAAAAATTAATTTCGGGGGCTACCACAGCGCGTAGGTATGAAATGAATGAAAACCATGTGTCACACTATACCTGATTAACTAGTATAGGGGCGCGGTTATATTAGACTACTGCGACGAAAGTTTTCTTGCGGCTGCGTTTATTACGTTGTTATAGCAGGGTAGGCTTGGAATAGGCCCTATTCCTTTGATTATATACATGTCTAGATAGTGTTGCGCTGCAATCGCAACAAAAACAACAGGCCAGATTTGAAGCGCTTGTATGCGTGCCACGCACACAAGCGCATAGAAGCGCGTACTATAAGCTATTATAAGCTTTCATGCGCATTAGTTTTTGCGCGAGCCGCCTGCTTTTATTACCATGCCAATAATTCGATTCGATTCAAGTATTCAACTGTTACGCTATTTCTTATCGCATAGTATCTTATTATTCTACACTACGACGCGCATACGCGCACGAACTCACGCCGCACTGCAGCACGAAACATTACGAGTAAGAAGTGATAAAAAGCTATCCATCTCTTTCGTACGATTCTCGCTGTTGTTGCTCATAACGCGCTCAAGTCAAAGTGGGGTAACTTGATGTGCTGGCGACTGTACTCAATTATCTATAGAATGTCTTTGACTATAGACAATGTTTCTTATGTCATGTATTTCTTGTTCTGTCTTGTCTGTGGTCTCTCATAAAAATGGCTGTGTGCCTTATGTTCTGCTAAACTTTTTACTAAAGAAAACAGTATTATCAAACAAGTGGTCATTTATTAAAACCTTTAACAGGTTATGGGCCCAGATACGTCAATTAGTGAACAAAAACCAGTTGGGGTATGAAGTTTTTTTTATTTTGATGCAATGTCATCGCCGCCACGTTCACCATCTCAGACTAAACCAGTCTCTGAAATGGCAATCCGGATGAATCCCAGTCATCCTTACATGGTATCTATTGAAAAATTAGAAGATGCTCGAAATTATTCTGCATGGAAGTTTCAAATGAAGCTATTGCTCATTGATGCAGGGCTTTGGGTACATGTGACTGGTGGTGATCACAATGATGATGATCACAATCAACGAGCTTACGCAAAGATTTGCCTGAATATCAGTCAAGCATGTTACCCGCATGTGCGCAATGCAGACTGCAAAGGAAGCATGGCTTGCTTTACAAAAGACGTATGAAAATACTGGAATTAGTCGGCGCTTATATCTAAAAAGAAAGCTTTCTAGAATACATTATTCCGCTTTCAACTCTATGGAAAGGTATATATCGGAGATAATATCTGCAACACAAGAATTATGTGAAATTGGCTGTAAAATTGATGACAATGAGATAGCAGAAATTCTCTTGATTGGATTACCTGATGATTATGACCCTCTCATTATGGCCATTGAAGGCTCTCAAACAGATTCTTTGACATCGGAAATGGTAAAGCAAAGACTCATGAGTGGTGATTTTAGGTGTTCAGAGCTGACATCTCAAACCAGTGCGTTGATAGCGCAGAAATCCAATAGGAAGACTATCAAATGTCATCATTGTCAAAAAGAGGGACATTTTCGACCCAGGTGTCCAGACTTGAAGAAAAATGCTGCAGCAAACAATTTAGCTGCTATGTGTGACAGCTCAGCGACAAGGTGTGATGGTTCAGCTTTCCCTTCAACAATGAAATGTGATGAAAAGCAGGCTGCTGCTTTGTTCACTGGTTTATGTGGGAGCTCTGATTGGTTGGTAGACTCTGGTTGTACAACACATATGTCTATGCGAAAAGACTGGCTACATAATTATTCTGATAAAAATAAAACTGTAGTCACTGTAGCAAATAATCAAACTGTTTATGGTTGTGGATCTGGCAATGTTGAGGTCACTCTTAGTAATAATTTAAAGTAAACCATTACCAATGTTGTTCACGTGCCAGACATTGCTGCTAATTTACTCTCTGTAAATAAAATTACTCAGAGGGGTTATGTATTAGTAAATATTTGATGATAAAGAATGTAAAGCTTATACTAAAAATAATATTAAAACTAATGGAAATTGTATTTTTTCAGCTTGTAACATCAATGGTGTATATAAACTCAATCAGCATCTGCAATCTTTAAAGTCTCCAAAAAATGCAGCTGCAGAATCATTTGATACTTCATTGGTCACAGCTTCATGTAATGATATTGATTTGTGGCATAAGCGATTAGGACACCTCAGTTATAAAGGTATGTTGTTATTACGTGATGGTCTTGCAGATGGAATTTCATTTGATGACAAATCTCTGAAGCCATGCGTTCCTTGCATTGAGGGGAAACAGAAAACTAAAACATTTCCTAAAGGTGTATCGAGAAGAGCAACATGTAAATTAGATTTAATACATTCCGATTTATGTGGTCCTATGCCTATTCTTTCATGGGGAAATTCAAAATATATATTGACATTAACTGATGATTTTACTCTTAAATCTTTTGTTTATTTGCTTAAGACGAAGTCACAAAATGAAATTCATTCAAAATTTCTTGAATTTAAAACATTAGTAGAGAACCAAACAGGGTTAAAAATTAAACGAATTAGAACAGATAATGGTTCTGAATACTGTAACAAAATGATGAAAGATTTTTTCTCTGCTAATGGTATCATTCATGAGACTACTATTCCTTACTCTCCTCAACAAAACGGAGTATCGGAACGCTTAAACAGGACTCTTATTGAAAAGGCTCGAACAATGCTTCGTGACTCTGGTTTAGATCAGCGTTACTGGGGTGAAGCAGTATCAACTGCTGTTTACTTAAAAAATGTAAGTCCTACGACTGCTTTAAAAAATGCCACCCCAGAACAAATGTGGTCAGGTACCAAAATAGATTTAAGTAATCTTAGGGTTTTTGGATGTCGAGTTTATGCATTAACTCCAGATATGTATCGTAATAAGCTTGATGCTAAGTCTAAACCATATATCATGTTAGGTTATTGTGATCACTCTAAAGGCTATAGATTAGCTGACCCATTACAGCCAGGAAAAATGATAAAAGCTAGAAATGTAGTTTTTCTAGAAAATATTTCTGGATGTACTTCTTCTATAACTCAGAATCCTAATATAATCAGTCCACTATATTCTGATAATGGATCTGAATCTATTGAGAATCCTCATATTGTCATCAATTCATTGTATCCTAGTCAATTACTGGAGTCTAATGTTGTTGAGACTCAAAATACTCATTTAGACCCATTTGTTACTGATAATTGTGATTCATCAGATGAAGGAGACATAACAGTAGAACCTTCTGATAATAATCTAGATGTTTCAAATGTAAGTGATGGTGTAAAAAATTATACAATGGAAATTATACAGCAGAATATTTCTGATGGAATTGAATTCACTGAACAGCTGTCAAGACCTGTACGAAATCGTCAACCACCTGTATGGTTAAAAGACTATGTTAGTAATTTTGATAATAATGATATTTCAATGCTGGTCACTGAACCTATAACATATGCTGAAGCAATGTCTTCTAAGTATTACCTTGATTGGAAATCTGCCATGGATAATGAATATGATTCATTAATACAAAAGCATGGATGGGAGTTAGTTGATAGGCCAACAGATAAGAATATTATTAAATGTAAATGGGTTTATAAAGAAAAGCGTGATGCTTTTGGTAATTTTGAAAGATATAAAGTTAGATTGGTTGCTCGAGGATTTACGCAAGTACAAGGTATTGACTATGATAAGACTTTCTCACCCGTAGTGCGTCACTCAACTTTGAGATTACTATTTTCAATTGCAGTAGATAGAGACATGGACATTGACCATGTGGATGTTAGTACTGCGTTTCTTAATGGGGAATTGGAGGAGACAATATATATGGAACAACCTCCTGGATATGAAAAGGATAGGACTAAAGTTTGTTTGTTAAAAAGGGGCATTTATGGGCTTAAACAAGCCAGTAGAAGTTGGAATATAAAAGTTAATGAGGTCTTACAGAAAATAGGTTATAAAAGGTCAAGATGTGAACCATGTGTTTACTCAAAGATAAATAGTGAATGTACTATAATAGTAGCTCTTTATGTCGATGATTTTTTCATTTTTTGTGCTAATAACTCTGAGAAACAGAAACTGTTGAATACTCTAAAACAAAATTTTGATATAAAAGAGTTAGGTGAAGTTAAGAGCTGTTTAGGAATGAAAGTTGAAAGAGATAGAAAGAATGCTTTATTGAAACTATCCCAAGAGGAATATGTAAAAAACTTGTTATCACGATTTGGCATGACACAATGTAAACCGGTTTCCACCCCAATGCAAGTGAATGTTGTTTTAGAAAAATCTGACACATGTGATTTCAAATATCCTTATCAAGAGTTGATAGATGTATTTGTCAGTATGTACACGTCCAGACATTTTATTTGCATGTAGTAAGTTAGGACAGTATAATAATTGTTACACTGAGACACATTGGCAAGCAGCAAAACGGGTACTTAGGTATCTCGCTGGAACATCTAATTATGGGTTGCAATTTAAGAAAGGAAATAACAAATTTGAAAAATTTGCAGATGCTGATTGGGGAAATGATATAGATGATAGAAAATCATTTAGTGGGTTAGTAGTTAAGTATGGAGAATGTCTCGTTAATTGGGAAGCACGCAAACAGCAATCTGTAGCATATTCCAGCACTGAAGCTGAGTATTATAGTATTGGAGAAGCAGTAAAAGAAAGTAAATATTTGCATAATTTCTTTATTGATATATTTGGTTACTGTTTGCCTGCAATCACTGTTTACAATGATAATTTAAGTGCTCATAATATTGTTGAGAATAATGTATGTCATCGAAGAACTAAGCATATTGATATCCGTCATCATTTTATTCAAAATGCTGTTCATGATAATTCTATTAAAATAGTTTACAAACCCACAACAAATATGATTGTACTAACAAAACCTCTTCAAAAGTGCAAACATAATCAAAAATTGAGTTGACCTAGTTTGTAAAATTATTTTTAATGCCTATATAAGGGGAAAAGGCAATGTACTCAATTATCTATAGAATGTCTTTGACTATAGACAATGTTTCTTATGTCATGTATTTCTTGTTCTGTCTTGTCTGTGGTCTCTCATAAAAATGGCTGTGTGCCTTATGTTCTGCTAAACTTTTTATTAAAGAAAACAGTATTATCAAACAAGTGTGGTCATTTATTAAAACCTTTAACAAAATCTACTGATACGTCATCTTAAAATCGACGAAAAACTAAAAAAAACTGTATTTCCCCGAATGCGGGCAGACAAAATATCACTTATTGCAAAAAAAGATAACCTTATATGTGCTTTCGGATCTCAATATCCATGATCCATGCGTCATGTTCGTGAACGGGCGCCGTCAGTTGGGACTGGTCGTCTCTTAGCTGCCATGGCTTATTTTTAATTTTAATATTTAATTTAGTTGTTTTAGTTATTCTTTTTATTACGGACGCTTTTTAACGTGCACGTCTTTCTACATTGTTCTCACATGTATATTTTCAACTTGAACGATGTAACCAATATTTTGTAAAAATATTATGATTTAAAAGAGTGTCCGTGGAGTTTCTTGCCCGTTCTTCTCCATAGGGATCTACTACGCTTTGGAATGGGCAACTAGCTTCATCTTTCTGACTGACCGACCCATTGACAATTCAAAAGTGCCTGTAATTGGTTTATTTGAAATAAATGCTTTGAGTTTGAGTTTGAGTTTGAATATTTAAAAACTCACCGAGAAAAACATTTCGTAAACGTAGTGTCGAGAAAAATGAGAGAGCTTGCAAAATTATTACTAGAATTAAAAAAGATTGATCCATCCATTAATGACTTCTTTTCTGCCTTAAGACCAATTCATTATGATATCATTGTACAAGCAACCAAAATACTGGGAAATTATGACATAGAAAAAGATAGGTATGAGACACCTACGTTCGCAATGAATCTGTCCACCACCTTGAAACAATGCTGCAATATTGCAATAATGTTTGCATTAAAAAAGCAAGGGCCTTACACGGAAGTAGATACTGGCAAAATAGAAGCCAACTTAAAAACTTTGATTCAACTTATTGAATCAAATTGGAAATATGATGTGTCTACACAAGCTGCAACAGATTTAAACAAGAAAAAGTGGAATAAGATAACTATTGTGCCTTTAGCAAATGATTTGAAAATTCTTAAAAAATACCTAAATAAAAAATCCTTGGATGCTGCTATAAAAATTAAAGAAGGCTTACAAACTACTGAAACATATACACAACTTTTAGAGACTGTGTATTGTAGGGTTTTATTATTAAATAGGCGCAGGACTGGAGTACTTCAAAGAATTACAGTGCACGATTATTTAGAAAGCGACAATAATGATAATAATAAGCATGAAGAATTTGATCGTGCGCTTACTGCCTCAGAAAGGATTTTGGTAAAGAAATTTAAACGTGTTGTCATTAGAGGTAAACGCGGCCGCGGAGTACCAGTCTTTATTAAACAAATAAAGAAGTTCAAGATGATATTAAATTATTATTATCGATTATGCATATTTTTTTGCTTCGACACCAAATCAATTTTTGTTTGGTAATCCCGGTTATAACAATACAATTTATGGCTACAAAGTTTTGGAAAAGCATGCCAAATTATCAGGGGCGAAACAGCCTAAAGCAATATCCTCTACAAGGCTAAGAAAACATTTAGCCACCTTATCACAGATTTTTAGCATGTCTGAAAATGATATGGAGCAGCTGGCTACATTCATGGGCCATACTAATGAAGTACATAAAAAGTCTTACAGGTTGCCAAATGACGTATACCAAACTGCTAAAATATCAAAGCTTCTCATTCTTATGGAAGATGGAAAAGCAGACGCTTACAAGGGAAAATCTCTCGAAGAGATTGATTTAGATTTGAATGAGGAGCTAATTAATTGAAGAGCCCGTGGGCAACAACGAAATTATAGATTATGATCCTGAACCTGAACCTACTTTAGATGCTAATTCTGATTACGTACAAACATATTGTAATTTAAATGACATCTCAGGCTGGACCATCTGGTATGCAAAATGATTCTCAACAACTTATTAATGAACCCGTGTCTCAATTAGGTAACGAAAACAAAATACGAAAAGGAAAAAAAAGGACGTTGGTACCTTGGACAAAGGAGCAAATGGACGTTGGTACCTTGGACAAAGGAGCAAAAGGACGTAGTTACAAAATACTTTAAATTTCACATAAAAAATCACCAACCGCCTAAAAGAAATGAATGTGAGAAACTAAAAGAACAACATGTAGATTTACTTAAAAATAAAGACTGGCTAAAAATAAAGGTATTCGTCCAAAATATTTACTCTAAGGCTAAGAAATGAGAAAAGAAAATTTATGTTTTAAAATACACACATCAAAAGTGTCTAGGGATCAACATATATTTTTGCAATAACTTTTCTCCTGATTGATATTAATTAAAATTTTCTTTAAGGATTCATCAAATAAAGTGTTTTCGTTTGTCACAGTAACGATAAACCAAGTCACCTTTGCATTAATAAAGAAATTTGCCATTTTCCTAATAAAGGGATTTTTGACATTTGAACCACTAACATTAAAGTTCGAAAAAAAGACTGAAATAACAGTTTTCTTTAAAATTTTATTGGGTAACTTAAACAATTAATAATCCGTGTTTCTACCGCGAACACTAACAACACAAGAACATCGGTTTGGCATACTCAAAATGAGTTCATCCAAATCACGCTGTGGAATGGCCGCCCATGTTCGTTGCAACAACAAAAAAAGGTCTTCTTGCGACTGGATACCCTCCATATTCGGCAGAGCTCTTCTCTGTAGCATATCCCATGCATGCTCAATCGGGTTCAAGTCTGGCGACTGAGCAGGCCAGGGCAGGACATTGATGTTAGCTGCGGCGAGAGTCTGTCTTACAACTCTTGCGGTGTGCGGTCGTGCATTATCATGCATTAACTGAAATAAGGGACCGATTTGCACTTGTAGAGGAACGATGACGTCTGATACAATCGTCTCAGCATAAATTTGAGCGTTGAGGTTGCCTCTGATCCAAATCAACTCAGTTCTTCCGCCGATCCAAATACCCGCCCATACCATGATGGTTCCACCACTATAAGGATGGACTTCCTGGCAGGATTTTAATCGCTGTTGGCGTCCAGGGGTTCTCCAGTGTCGTATACGTCTTGTATCCGGTCTCATACCAAAACGAGACTCATCAGAAAAGCAAGCACACGAAACGCCATTGTTCTTCTGCCCAATTTCTGTGTTCAAGAGCCCATTGATATCGAATCCTACGATTGTGCATTACTATAGGTGGTACCCGTAGCGGTCTTCGGGAATGAAGGTTCACTTCATGCAAGCGGTTTCTGACTGTTTGGTCGCTAATTAAGTTCCCTGAAGAGTGATGAAGCCTCACGGCTAACATCATGGCGGTTATAGTTGGAGCTCTTCGAGTTAAGATTTGAATGTATCGGTCTTGTCTCCGTGTGGTGCAGCGATACCGTCCTCCATGGCGCTCAGCCACGGTACCAGTGCTTCGGTAACGTGTCCAAAGTCGACTGATAACACTCTGACTTGTATTCAGAGCTAAAGCCACAGTACGTTGCCGGGAACCAGCTTCTATCATTCCCACGGCTCTGAGCATTTCTTCCCTGCTTAAATGACGTCGCCGCTCCATAATAACGTTGGTTTTAATCAGTAGTAGGGAAACAGTAGCACTAATAATGTCTTCAATGCGTTGTATGTTTTTATAGGGAAAATATTGACAGCTGATTTTCATCTTTTACTCGAATTTGATTCACAGTTCCTGATTCAAATTATGAAATGCACCAAAAAGGATCCATATAAATTTATAAAATCATAAATTTATTACAAAGCCACATCTCAATCTCAAGAAATCCGCATAAAAATGCTTGATCCCTAGACACTTTTGATGTGTGTAGTATGTTTTGTTTCAAATATTTTTACTTTGTTAACCAATGATTAAGATACTTATAATTATGTTTGAATTGATGATTAATACCCGGTTTCTGAGGTCCGTATCAGCTGTTTATTTATTCCATAACTTTATCTGATGTTTAGCTGTCATTAATCTTTGTTTAAAAACGATTTTACTGACATAACTGCAATTACATAAGCAAATGCCTTTAAAAACATTTTTAAACAGAGGACGTAATAAAGAATTTAAAAGGTTGTCTGTTTATCGAATTAATAATTAATGAAGAGATATCTAACAGCACCTCAGAAACCGGGCATGAGACTTTTAGTTGTAGCCACTGATTTATTTTAATTATAATATAAAAATACATGTTCCATTGTAATGAAGACTGATTGATGTTCATAATTAAGTTTATTTTGTTATTAGGCAAAGGCAGAGCCCGTTTATGTTTAATTATTTAGTATAAATTGTTAAAATGTCAGTTAAAATGTTTTGATTTTTATGTTTAGATACCCCATTTTTTTTTTACAAAATTTTAAATTGAAAGAGAAGCTGCAGATGGAGTTTAGGTTGTAGATGGAGTTTACATTTCTTTTAAGTAGATATCTAAAACAAAAATGACAACATTGGGTTGATAAAAACCCTACCGATTTTTTTTTTTATATTATAATTAAAAATTGTTCCATTGTAATGAAGACTGATTGATATTCATAATTCAGTTTATTTCGTTACTAGGCAAGGCGGAGCTTTGGGGTTCGGGCATTTTGGTCCTTATGACCAATGGACTTGAATCGTACATCAATGGATAGGTCTTTTCAAGAGAAAAAAAAGTTATTATTGGGTTACATTTGTACTTGTTGTCCGATTCGAGATATCGGCTTATAAAGTATGTCTTTTCAGTATCTCGGATAGTACGCAAAAAATCAATAAAATGCGTATTGTGTAGTGATTACTAAGCTGGAATGAATATGTGAAATCATTCCACATCAGCAAAAACTGCATAAAACTATTTATATAGGTTGTACCTAGTATTTTTTTAATATGAATTATTATTTAGGTAAAAAGGCATTCATATAGATTTAGGCTTAAAGTTGTTATTATTACCAAGCAAATATTAACAATAGCCTAATTCTGCGAATAGGTGGAAGGTCGGTCAGGGGAGACGCAAAACACAGCTATACCCCCTCCCTCCCCCACCCGCTACCTGGCAGCGGCCGGCGCACGCACCGCCATTTTAGTCGTTTATGTGTGTGACTACGTACTATTCATCTCTCATTCCGTTTAACGATTTTAACCCCTGCATTCTTTTGAACTTTGTTTTCTGCATCTTATGTTGACCCTGGCTTGAACTATTACTACCGAAGTGCTTTACGATTGGACTATTTGTCAAAATGGAAACCTTCCGTTCTTGTGTGATGTGCCGAAGAGGATTACATCGAGGCAGATATCAAGAACATATTTTATCTGAAAATCTGCCGAGAGCACGTCCAGAATTAGCAGCATTCATACAAGAAAATGCTGTTTTGGAGGTTAGTACCTAACTAGTATTGAACTTCTTAAGTATGGAAAATATGGATTAGACGTCTGTTGTCTGGTTTTCAATGCCAACAAGATCTTATTTAAGTCTGCTAATCTATTGTTCTTGAACTAAACACACGTTTAATAAGAAGGTACCAATACTTACTAGTATACAGGTTTAAACAGGTAAGTACAGGTTTAACTCATCTTTTAAACTAGTGACTATCGCTACTTTTTTATAGAGAATGTAGGTAGGTACGTATGTAAAGGATTATCTCATAGGTACCTACTTGTCTTATATTTTGTTATATCTAGTATTTATTTTTATTTGCACTTAAAAACATTGGCTGGAACAGCGTACGCAGCATAGCCACGACAGAGAGGCAGACGTAATATTAGGTCTTTACCTATGAAATTGCCGTTTTGTATGAAAAAATTTAAACGAATTTTTTTCATGCATTTTTTATTTGTATTAATCGAAGTAATCACCCATGCAATCAATGCATCTTTGCCAACGCAGTGGCAGTTTATTGATGCCCTTTTTAAAGAAATCAGCTGGACGGGAGGCAACAAATTCTTCAAAGGCATTTTGTACTGCCTCTCGGGTATTGAATTTTTTTCCCGCCAAGAAGTTATCCAAATTCTGGAAAAAGTAGTAGTCTGTAGGCGCAAGGTCTGGTGAGTAGGGCGGATGACGGAGAGCTTCCAACCCCAGTTCTTGCAACTTGGAGACCGTCTGCTGTGCAGTATGAGGTCACGCGTTGTCGTGCAGGAGCAGCGGAGACGAGCGATTGACCAATGCTGTTTGGAGATGTGCCAGCTTCTCCATCATTGTGTTCAGTTCTTCACAGTACACATCTGAAGTAATGCTCACCCCGTTTGGTAAGAAGCTGTGATGAATCACTCCGGCGCTAGACCACCAAACAGTGACCATCACTTTTCTAGGGGTAAGTTTTCGTTTAGGGCATTGTTTAGGTGCTGAACCAGGATCCAACCAACTTGCTGAGCGCTTGCGGTTATCAAACAGAATCCATTTTTCATCGCAGGTAACAATGCGGTTCAAAATTCCTTCATTTGTGTGTCTGTTGAGCAGTGCAAGGCACGTCTCGACGCGTACTTCGCGCTGGCGATCATTGAGTTCGTGGGGCACCCATTTGTCAAGCTTTTTTACCTTGCCAATTTGACGCAAATGGACCAATATTGTTTTGACGCTAACGTCGAAAGCTGCTGCTAATTCAGCCGTAGATTGTGTATCATCAGCTTCCACAATCGCCTTCAATTCGTCATTGTCGACCAAAGTCTTCGGACGACCGCGAGGTTCATTTTTCAGGTCGAAATTTCCAGAACGGAAGCGAGCAAACCAATAACTTTTGTAGTGTTAGCTCCGTAAACGTCGTTGATGTTGCGTGCCGCTTGTGCCGCGTTGCTGCCACGACGGTACTCATATTCCATAATTACTCGAATTTTTAACGTATCCATGATGACGAAAAAGATTGAAATGCGATGAAAACGTAACACTAATCAATAAACAAATGACTACTTTTGGAAAAAAAAATCCATGTTTTTAAAATAAAATTAATTTGAAATTAGAATTCTTAGCCAAACAAAAATTATTTTGATTTGAAATGGCCAGTACTGCAGAACGGCAATTTCATAGGTAAAGACCTAATATACCTACGCTCTGGGTGCGAGAGAGCGAGAGAGAGATATGCCGCTCTCCCGCGCATTGTATCGTATTCTACGTGCTATTCTCACCGACCCCTTCTTAGACATTTGATTGACTTTGGGACCTTGCTCAGTTGCTTACCAAATCGGAAACTAACCTTTTTGTAAAACTTCAAGCCCTCCTAAAAGTCAAATATTTTAGTTTATAAACCCTTTTGAAAAGGTATATCTTACAGCTTAAACCCCCTTCAAAAGGGTAAGCTTTTTAGTTTTTAAACCCATTTGAAGGAGAACACACTGACAAAATGGCAAGCCTTTACTTACCTGTTCTAACTTGTAAACTAGCTATAGTCTTAGCATCATCATCTGAGTCGGGGTACCATTATAATGATTGTCATATACGAGTATATGGCTCAATTTAGCCAAAAGTTGCATTAAAAGGGAGTTTTTAAGAGATTTTTCGATACAACTCTTTCCCTAAACGCTCTAGCTAGATAGGTAGGTCGATGCTCACAAACTACAGTTTACTTCCCTTAATTGCCTATTTATTACAATATTATTTGTTTCAGGTTGTGTTTGATGGTAGACGGAAGGTGTGCCATCGTTGCTGGCAAGGGGCCGAAAATGCGACTCGGCCTCAACCTGAACTGCCACCGCAACAGCAACCGCAACAAAATGACGTGCTTCATGTACCGGACTACAAGAGAGCGCCAAACACAGCAACTCATTGTGTCTTTCGAGGCTGTCATAATACAACTCGCCATCGAATCCCGGAAGTTGTAAAAGTTCATGTTTTATTGGAACATAAACTGTACATTCCCGAGAGCGCTAGAGTATGTCACGAACACCTGCACGGGAATAATTGGGACGATTTACCTGATTTTTGTAACACCTCTCATGACTTTACGGCCGCACATTTCAGTGATGTTTGTGATATACTTAGGAATGCTTTAAAAAATGGACGTCGATTGAGGTTTGATGAATTGCAAGGTATGAACGAGGAAGAAATGCATTTTTGGACTGGACGTACCCATGAGCAGTTCAATACTATTCTATCACAGACGCCTTCATTAAGTCAAAGGTGTGCAGATTCCAGAACGACTTTGGGTATTCTTCTCACTAAACTACGAACAGGCGAACCCGACGAGAGACTTGCAACGTTGTTTTCTATGTCGCGAAGAAAACTGGAACGCATTTTGGCCATCGCTCGAGAGTGTCTCAGCAACGATTATGTGGTGCATCATTTGGGATTTCAACATTTAAACAGAAACGACATTTTGAATAGAAACCTCAGGATCCCAAAACACCTTTTCGGAAATGAGGAAAATACAAGAGCTATAATTATTTGTGATGGAACGTATATTTACATCCATAAAAGCAGCAACTTCCTTTTCCAAAGGCTATCTTATAGTTTACACAAATACCAAAACCTTTTAAAGCCATTTCTGCTTGTAACATCGGATGGTTACATTATTAATGTGATAGGACCATACGCAGCCACAAAAACAGATGCTGAAATAATGAGCGAAATCATGACTACCGATCAACACCCACTTCACACATTACTGCAGCCAAACGATGTTTTTATTTTAGACCCCGGCTTCCGCGATAGTTTGAGTCACATCGAAGGTCGTGGATATGTCCATCACATTCCACCAACGAAAAACAGAGAAGATACGCAGCTCACCACCGATCAAGCAAACGATTCAAGACTAGTAACAATATGTCGTTGGGTAGTGGAGGTGGTAAATGGACGATTTAAGGTCGAATTCAAACTGTTCAGACAAAAATATTTTAATAATGCACTGCTTCACATGTTCTATGACTTAAAAATAGCAGCTGCCATAACAAACCACTTTCACATCCCAATCACAGACAGTCAACCTACAGAAGGTTTTATTGAACGAATAACACAAAAAATGCACACACCGAACATTTTATATAACTACGTAGAAGCTAAACGACTAAATCACAGAAGAGCTCATTTCCAGAGAATTGAAGCCAATGATGTCGAAAGATTTCCTCGATTAAACGAAGAAGATGTCATATTACTGTCCTTGGGAACTTATCAGCTCAAACTTGCAAAATCGTATACCAGCGAGCACTTACATAATGGCCTCTATACTATCGAAACATATAGGGAAGGTGCCTTACATGACATACAAGAATATGGCATACAAGAAAATGCGTGACTTTTGACAGGCCGCATTCAGTCTCGACATGTTAGGGTAAAGCAGTACTTTTGCTATGTATTAATAAACTCAAATAATAATACATTTATTCAACATTATTGTACATGCTTGACAGGTCGGCGCACTGTGGGCTCCTGTGCGCATATTATTTCAATAATATGGTACCTAGGATATGCTAAACATCAAGGTTTCACGGAACCCGCAATTTTTTTGAACAATGTAATTATTGACGATGTTTAGTTATTTAGGTACTTACCTGTTATTGTAATGAAGTAGGTATGTGTTATGTAAAATAAAAGTATAATAAAATGAAAGAGCCGTTTTATTTTAACCAAAACGTCATGAAAGTAGAATTTATGGTGAAAGAGTTGAGCAGGTGGTTTGTATATAGTGTTGTGTTGGTTCCTACGTTTACTTATGGGAGTGAAAGTGAGTAACCTACCCTTCTGAGAAACAGGCGTGATGTATATGCATGTATGTAAAGAAAGTAATAAAAATCATAAACTTATTTTCCACTTTCGAACAAAAAATAAATAAATCCCAACATATCATTAAAGCTCACGGTCGCCATCTTGATTTTTTTCACGTATTATATACCCTATAACACTGGAGAGATTTAGCCGACGATCGCACGGACGTAAAAATATCGCGGCGGGATTTTATCGCGCACTAGATTTTCAACTCTCGGTGTTGAGCCGAGCTTCGAGAATCCAACCTAACAACATCCCAGCGCATCGAAAAAACACTGTTGGAATTTCAACTTTCGGCGCTAAGCAGAGCGATGAAAATCCAGTGCGCGAAAAAAAAACGCCGCGATACTTTTACGTCCGTGTGAACGTCTGCTTATACCTTTCATTTAAGATCTAAATCATTAAAATCGGTTCAGCCGTTTGAAAAATATATCAAAAATACTTAAAGATATAATAACAAAATGATTTAATATTAAAGGTACGCATACTCCGATTGGACAACATATCAGGACTAGCGCCATACCTATTCGTGCTCTATGAGAATGTGCCTTTCTAACGATATACTATTTATATCTATTGGGTCCAGGACCAGACTCCATACATTTGTGCCCGATGTCCTTTATGTTTATTATTATGTCAATGTTAAATTGCATTGATTTGTTGATTGAAAAGTTTTATGTTTAGATACACATTTTTTGTAAAATTTAAAATAACCATTACATATTTTATATTACGATATGCCTTTAATTCCGTATATTCACCTGCATAAATATGACTACTATTATATTATTCGTATCATGAAACTTCCTCTTTCTACCTTTGAACTTACCTTTTTTACAATAATTCAAAAAAATGATTCGGAACCAATCTGAATTCAATAGTAGATGGATGTCATTTAGTTTTTATAATCATTATGATATATGCAGAGCATTACACGGAATTGATTTAAACATACATTCGGATGGAGGCGGGAATGTGCATGCAGTGTTTTGAACGTATACGGAGATATTCAGTGTGCAAGAAAGACTTAAGAGTGAACGGACGCACTAATTCAGTTATTCGGAACCAATCTGAATTCAATAGTAGATGGATGTAATTTAGTTATTATAATCATTATGATATATGTTGGTTATCCTATTTTTTATTCGACCATATTACTTAAAAGCAAGCAAAATATGAAATAAAGGCTACTTAACTACTTACAGGTCTTACACCTATGAAATTGCCGTTCTGCAGTACTGGCCATTTCAAATCAAAATATTTTTTGTTTGGCTAAGAATTCTAATTTTAAATTAATTTTATTTTAAAAACATGGATTTTTTTTTCCAAAAGTAGTCATTTGTTTATTGATTAGTGTTACATTTTCATCGCATTTCAATCTTTTTCGTCATCATGGATACGTTAAAAATTCGAGTAATTATGTAATATGAGTACCGTCGTGGCAGCAACGCGGCACAAGCGGCACGCAACATCAACGACGTTTATGGAGCTAACACTACAAACCAACGCACCACTTGTTATTGGTTTGCTCGCTTCCGTTCTGGAAATTTCGACCTGAAAAATGAACCTCGCGGTCGTCCGAACAATCTACGGCTGAATTAGCAGCAGCTTTCGACGTTAGCGTCAAAACAATATTGGTCCATTTGCGTCAAATTGGCAAGGTAAAAAAGCTTGACAAATGGGTGCCCCACAAAATCAATGATCGCCAGCGTGAAGTACGCGTCGAGACGTGCCTTGCACTGTTCAACAGACACACAAATGAAGGAATTTTGAACCTGCGATGAAAAATGGAATCTGTTTGATAACCGCAAGCGCTCAGCAAGTTGGTTGGATCCTGTTTCAGCACCTAAACAATGCTCTAAACGAAAACTTACCCCTAGAAAAGTGATGGTCACTGTTTGGTGGTCTAGCGCCGGTGTGATTCATCACAGCTTCTTACCAAACGGGGTGAGCATTACTTCAGATGTGTACTGTGAAGAACTGAACACAATGATGGAGAAGCTGGCACATCTCCAACCAGCATTGGTCAATCGCTCGTCTCCGCTGCTCCTGCACGACAACGCGCGACCTCATACTGCACAGCAGACGGTCTCCAAGTTGCAAGAACTGGGGCTGGAAACTCTCCGTCATCCGCCCTACTCACCAGACCTTGCGCCTACAGACTACTACTTTTTCCAGAATTTGGATAACTTCTTGGCGGGAAAAAAATTCAATACCCGAGAGGCAGTACAAAATGCCTTTGAAGAATTTGTTGCCTCCCGTCCAGCTGATTTCTTTAAGAAGGGCATCAATAAACTGCCACTGCGTTGGCAAAGATGCATTGATTGCATGGGTGATTACTTCGATTAATACAAATAAAAAATGCATGAAAAAAATTCGTTTAAATTTTTTCATACAAAACGGCAATTTCATAGGTAAAGACCTATTATATAGGCGGCTGTGATATTCATATTATAAAATATTGCATGAAAACTAAAACACTGCATTAAAATATTTTTAATGAAATTGAAATCATATTTATTACGAAATAGTTTGCCATTATAGATAAAAAACGAGTTCTATTGTTTGTCGGCCGCATACGCAGGATTCGTACAGCAGGTAACAAATAGCTAACATTTCCGTTTCGCTCTTTCCCGTGTGCTA
Organism: Cosmia pyralina; assembly: GCA_946251885.1. NCBI lineage: Eukaryota > Metazoa > Arthropoda > Insecta > Lepidoptera > Noctuidae > Cosmia > Cosmia pyralina. The sequence continues at coordinate 11,228,990 of OX276368.1, read as the reverse complement.
GAGAGAGAAGAATAGTGACACCATTGCCGCACAGGCACGTTGCTTCGTTTGTATTATGATGACGCGCTCGATGTCTTGACTTCGTGTGCGTACGTTGTGTTCGTTGTTCTAGTATCTACTTTGATTGTATTTTATTTTAACAACTTGGCTCTTATCTTCCCGGACTTGGTAGTGCAAACGATTGGATATTGATATGGAAGACCACAATCATTGTGTTGTGTGTCATCGGTCACTTTTGCGACGAACGTAGACACGTTCTTAATGTTCGTTTTCTACAAGATCGTGCAAACTTCGTGGAACATATCGTACGCAACATAGAACCACCACAAGAGGTAAGAAATCAAGTACTTGTGAATAACGTTTTCTGTTTCTTAAGATATAAATCTGGGTAACAAAACAAGTTAATGTTTACTGATATTCTATAAGTCGGTTTATAACATTTGCTCGCGTTGACCACATATTTTTTATATTGGCCTTATATCACTACTAAGTTAGCTGCTAACAGCCTAGTTGCTATGGTCAAAATGTAACCCGGCAAAAATGACAAGCTACGGTAGACGCTAACGTGTTTTATAGTAAACAATGGTTTTACAAACTCATACTAGGGGCTTTGTTCAATGTACAAACATAACTCTGTTACAGTTTTGTTAAAGTATAGATAGATAGATAAATTTGATTATGCTACGCGTCAATTAAATAAATCTAAATCAAGTTTATTTTACATTTACGTTTTTTTTACAGGTGCCATTCGACGGCACGCGATCAATATGCCATCCGTGCTGGCACAGAATTGACTCCGGTTTAAATGAAGACCGACTAGCCATGCCTGTAATTCCAGAACGGGTTAGAGCTTCAATAGCTATACCAAGATTGGCTCGAGCTGCTAATACATCTCGGCGCTGTATGATGGACAGTTGCCGAAACACATTATTACGCCGACTTCCAAATTCTATCAAGGTATACCTCCTCAGTTACTTTAATCTCTACATACCAGATCGTGCTCGGATCTGCCAGCGACATTTAACTTCTACGGCTGTGGAAGAATTCCCACAAAATATAACACACCTAAAATATGAATTCAATGCCGACAACATTACTGACATTGTAAGCATCTACACACGTGCCCTTGAAACAAGAACATATTTTGACATAAACGAAATGGTGGATTTTGGACCATTTTTGGACCGGACTAAACCGCGACAAATTCAATCGGCTCCTGAATCAAGCTCCAACTTTACAACAACAATCTAATACATCAGAAATAGACTTGGCTATATATTTAAGCAAGATTAGAACTGGAGAACCCAGTGCTAGGTTGTGTTCTATGGAGCAATTCCGACGTTTGGCTCCCAGACTGGAGCGGGCCGGGGCTGCCTTGAAGCGGCTCCTGCCCAATCTGGGGGTCCAAACGCCTCCTGCCGGAGGCTTTACGCGGGGGTCGTGCGGTCCATGGCCCTTTACGGGGCACCGGTGTGGGCGCGTTCCCTGAGGCTGCGACCAGCCCGCCGGTTGAACGCGTCCCAGAGGGTCATGGCCATCCGGCTAGTCCGGGGATACCGCACGGTCTCCTGTGAGGCGACGTGCCTCCTTGCCGGATTACCGCCATGGGATCTGGAGTAGCGATGGGTCGTTGAAGGTTTTTCCGTCAACGAAACGTTAACGTTGAATTGCGTTTGTCAACTAGTTGATCAACTAGTTAATTTCGTCAACGAGTTAACGTATTACGAACGTCAACTTTCATGAACGATAAACTAGGCGTTTATCGTTCATGCAAGTTGACGCTTTTATTAATGTACATATGCTGTTGTAATGTTAATTTACGAACAATTTGACGCAGTTTACCTAATGAAATTGGATAACATTTTATGATGACTACCTACTACCTACCTAGGGTTCTAGATGATCTTCCCTTCATACTTTTTTCAGGCTTAGGACTGACTGATTAATTTGCTATAAAACACAAATTTCAGGCGTATTTAGAAGATCATCTGATTTTTATGTACATAAATCAATTATTATTTATAATTTTTATTTACATTATTTTGGCTTGTTATACTTTTTTTTTACTTTTAATATTGTTTTTAATAATTTTAGGTACATTCGGATTTATTTTTATTTTACATTTTATTCATAGCCCTTGAACCGGTCTTCAGGCGAATTTACGTTCAGGAACATGATTTGTTCTACTTTGCTTGTGGTCAGCCTTGTTCGTCTTTGGTTTATAATAAGACCAGTTTTCGAGAACATCCGTTCACAAGGAACAGATGTAGCCACTATGTTACAGTGGGTAACAAATATTTGTTTTAGGTGGGGATATACAAATTGATGATTTTTCCACCATTCGAATGGGCAGTTTAAGTTTCCTAGTTGGTCTTTGCGAGGTAATAGTTTGTCCGCTAGGTACATATCTACCTCCTTTATTGCCTTTGACAGTGGCGTTCCTTGTGTTGTAGTACTCGCAATCATTTGGTCAAAAATATTCCACGGGTTTAAATCGTCATTACTTTTGTTTAAGTCGTCAGTTACTGTCAAAACTGTAGATGGTGTGGTGTCTGTTGTTTTTGCGATCAATGCAGCAACCATTTTCCTAACTCTTTCTTTTGTTTTATTTGCTTCATTTTGATCACAAAAACCTTTTGTTTTGAAGCGGGGGTCCATGAAAGTGCACAATGAAAAGGTGCCACTTTGTTCAATTATTCCGAAACGATCTATTAATCCGGACCTTAATATCAAGGCAACGTCTGTAACGGCAGATAGTAAATCCGTTCTGCATGTAATTTTTTCACATGCTTCTTTAAGGCATCGTGTGACAACGATTACGGAACTTCCAGATACATATTTTTCGCCGCTCATAGATTTGGTGATCTCTTCAAATGGTCTTAATATTTGACACAATTGTGAGTATAATGTCCAATCTTCAGTAGTGATTAAGGGTAAACGACTATCTGTGAAAGCTAAGGTAGCACGAATAGCTTCTTCAAGCTCAACAAATCTTTTTAGCCATATAATATGTTGAATTCCATCTTGTATCCGCTCACACGAACGTGGTGTGAATCGGGTCCGTGGATTATTTTATATAATTTTGTACGTGGTATGAGTTCTATACCAAGAAAATATTTTTTTATTATTAACGTTGTTCCATCACTATTAAGTACTAATATCGAATTCTATGCATTTAATTTGATGCGTTATCTATTTCCGAACGATTTAAGATACGTCAACACTGACTGAGACTTGTCTATGACATTAAAAAATATTTTTTTCTCTGACATGTCATTGTTCGGTCCGTCGACTGTGAAAGTGTTTTACTCAGTTAATAGTTTAATTGTACTGTGGTAAGTGGGTTTATTTATGTTTCATGTTAAGAATTAACACACCATGCATTTTAAACCTTAAAACATATAGGTCATCGCTTGTTTTTTCTTACTAGAGCCATTTCTTTGAAATCTGAAGCTAAATTGTCTTTGTTCGTCTTTTTAACCATTTCTAGAAATGTAAACAATAACAAATTCAAACAAAATACAGACTATAAACGAGGTTAAGTCAAAAGCTTTCTAAGAAATGAACAGAAGCTACAGAATTCTTATAAACTATGCCGCTATCGCATTATGTAAACAAACGCGCGCCGCGGGCCGAATGACGTCAGCGGGTCGTACACTTGACTAGTTTTTTAAGCGGGCGTACCTGCCGTGTGAGCGGGTATCTACGGCTTGGCTAAGACGTTTTGGTTCATTTCCTTGTTGAATTTGATATTTCTGCAACCTCTCTGATGAAAGCGTGCTTTTTTTAACATGTGCCACAATCCTTTTTACTTTGGCGATATCATCTTCGACAAGCTTTAGAGCATTATCAACAATTAAATTCAGTGTATGTGCGTAACACCCAAAATTCTTCCAGTTTAAAATGTCTTTTACGGCTCTGATTATGTTTGCGGCATTATCAGTAACCATAAAGTTTACTTTTTCCTTCAATCCAAATTTCTCTACCAGTGTCCTGATTTCTGTGGCGATATTTTCAGATGTATGGTGTCCGGAAAAATGACAACATCCTAGTAATACGGTTTTAAATTCTAAATTATCTGTTAAATAATGACCTGTGAGGGCTATATAACTTTCAGTTTTTAAAGAGGTCCACATATCTGCAGTTAAACAAATCGTTTTGACATCATTCTTCATTTGATTCTGTATTAAATCAAAGGTCTTAGTGTAGGCCTGTTGCATTATTGAGTTCGATAAAGTTTTCCTGGTTGGAAGTTCATATCCCGGGATCCAGCGGCTGTATTTTTTGAACGCCCTTTCTTCCACTATCGAAAATGGATGGAAAGAGTCAGTGCACAGATCTAATAAATCCAGGTTTATTTGTTTTTTTTGCTCGGCGCTAATTTTTTTATTAGTGAATTCAGCCATCGAACGCTGACGTTTAGTTCTGCCGGTTCCACTCTCATCGGTGCTCTCAACTGGGCCTTGAGTAGAAGGTACAGTAGCAGGTATATTGCTTGGTCCTGGCAAGGATGGATTTGTTTGAGGTAATATAGGCGGAGGCGGAGTTTGAGACGAAAAGGCTGAACTAAAGATTGATACATGTTTCCGCTTCAAATGGCTTTTCAAATTAGCCGTAGTAGATTTATAAGAAATCTTTTCTTTACATATATTACAAATAGCTTTCCCACTATCATCTTTCTCAAAATGTAACCACAATTCGCTGTTACCGCTACGTCCCGGCATTTTTATTCTATTTAACTGTACACTATAAAACCTATTTAACTATTTACACTTAATTATATTTACAAAACCTATTGACACTCACACTAACACTACTCGTAATACAGTATTCAGTAAAAACCAATAAGTAATTAAATACAACAAATCAAACAGTGATATCGACACCTGTGACCTTTCACGCGACTTGTCACAATCACAACACAAACTATCATTCGTATTTGTAAACAAACAAACCAGCATAGAATTAATAGGCTTAGAACCGCAGTAGTCGCACGCAAAGTGAAGCCATTTCAAGTTAGCCTTTAAAGGCTACGTACGGCTTTCGGGGCGTCAGTACTCAAGACCGAGTATTACTGTAAAGAGCTCGCGCAATTTTGCAAAAAAATGACGTACTGTGCAGTGAAAGGGTGTCACAACTCATCACATAATCATGGAAAACATTTAAAGATTCCATTCCACGGGTAAGTACTGCCTAGCATCTTATATTTTTGTATAAAACATTCACGAAAACAATAATAATAAATCGTAAATTTGACAGACGCCATTACAATGAAAATGTTGCTAGGCATAGGAAAATATTTTACCCCATTTTTTGTTATTATAATTATGTACTGTATAATCTCTACTCACATAGACTCCATCGGGTTGGGTAATTAACGAATTAATTAATTAATTAAGGTAAACAAAAATTGTAAAGAACCCAAAAAGATAAGTACAACGAATTAAAACGTTGCTAAATTGAAGAGTACAACTGTGACGTAGCATTATAACTGAAGTGACGGGTATTAGATTTAGTCGGTTAACGACTTCACGTGGTTTTTCGAACGAAGTTCCATAACTGACTTTTCGAACTTGGCGGATGGGGGGCTAAGTGAAAAAAATTTAAGATTTTTCCGCCATGAAATTCCATCATGAAATTCCGTCACGACGTCTTTATTTTTAATAAGAAAAAAATGTTGTTCTGTTTGTTATATCTGTGAGTGCCTCCCAGATACGTCATCACCATACATTCGGTTACTGTGAATGGATTGCGCAACCCAACTTGATGCATCCAATAAAACTAACCAGCAGATTCGGCGCGAGGCCTTTCGTCACATACATCGGTCGTTAGGACAACCTCTTAGTACCTACTCACCTAATATTAAGAATTAATTGTAATTACTTTATTAAATTCATTTAGTGGAAATTTTGGGGTTTTTTTTGGACTCCTCCGCTGCCCATCACATAATTGGCGCAGTCGGTAGGATTGTCGAGTCAGTGCGTGCAAATCAAAGACTATAATTTCACGATCGAGCTGAACATTTGGACATTTGTGCGTGCTGTTCACGTTTCAACGTGCGTCGTCGACAATCCAGAAGAACCAGAAGCAGCCGTTGGAGATCCTGTAGACCGTATCCAGACATTGATACTACGGGAACCGCCGATATGTACTTTATGTGAGTTGCACAAATTCCTTACAGTCGGTCGCTATTTCCCACCTCCAAAATTTTCCACCCACGATCATCGCGATCTATTAGGGGTATCGAACCCCTGGGCAATCGGTTGTCCTCTCGCAACGCGCTGAGGGACGCTATCCGAAATTTAGAGTTAGATAACCTAGAAATAATAATGGAAAATCAAGACGATATGATCAATAAAATTGTTAAAACATTAAGACTAGTACCAGAATTTGACGGTAATAGTAATACTCTAATTAGATTTTTATCACTATGTGACCAGCTTGTGGCGAGCTATGTTGATCCAGCACCTGGTCATGAACTAACTAATTTAGCATTATTAAATGGTATATTAAATAAAATCACCGGGAACGCCGCTAGAACACTAGTAACAAATGGTGTTCCCCGGGATTGGAATGGTATTAGGAATACGTTAATTCATAATTTTTCAGACCATAGAGATGAGTCTGCGTTATACAATGATCTATCGTTACTATCTCAAGGATCAGATACGCCTCAAGTATTCTATGAGCGCGTGTTAAACCTTTTAAGCACCATTATGACATACGTAGAAATACACGATGCTGTCGCTACCACCGTCGAAGCAAAAAGAACTTTGTATAAAAAACTAGCTTTGCAGACGTATCTACGAGGCTTAGCGGAACCTCTAGGATCTAGGATTCGATGCATGAGGCCTCCTTCCTTGGAGAAAGCATTAGAATATGCCCAAGAGGAAATGAACGTTGTTTACCTCCAACAAAAAATTGTACCTTCAAGTAAAAGGTTACTTCCAATATTCCCAAATATGCTAGCTCAGTATCCTCAGATGAATAGAAATTTGATGCCTCGAAATTTTGATCCAAATCGCTTTCTTCCACAGCAGCCTAGACCGTTTTACCAGGGACCCTCTAGAACCCAACAAATGTTCAAAGCTTTACCGCGATCCAATATGTCCACCGGATTTAGAGTCAACCCTAGACCCCCAACGTCTCAGCAGGCACCGAACAACCAGCCTCGACCAATGAGCGGTGTTAGTCACCCCGTTGCACGTGTTCTGTCACCAACCAATATGCATGATTGGCGTAATTACGGTAATCCACCTCCTAGTAATTACTTTAGGACACGAGAAGCAAACGTGAACGAATTTTTTGTACAAGAACCCGACTTTGACTATTATGTCCCAGAGGACTTTTACTACTGTGACTATGACTATGTCCCAGACTGTGTCCCAACTTGTGACCCGACTACTAACTCGACACTGACACAGGACGTCTGTGTAGGTGAACCCACACACGCAGTTCCACCTGAAAATCCAAAGTCGTCAAATTTTCCAAAGGAAGCCCCGAAGAGTGCCCCCGAATAGAAATTAATATACAGGGTAAAAGACAATTGCCTTTTTTAAAATTAAATGTTAAGCCCGACTTTCCACCTTTAAAATTTTTAATTGATACGGGAGCTAACCAGTCGTTCATAAGTCCTGAAACTGTGGCAAAGTACTATCCCGACTATGAACTTGACTATGAACCATTTATAGTCGCTAACGTGCATGCATCCACCATGAATTATTATTCAATCACTATACCCTGTTTCGAAGAATTTAAAGACAATAATCCAATCAAATTGAACGTATACAGATTCCACGATTACTTTGACGGACTAATAGGGTGCGATCTTCTTGAACGGTTCTTAGCGAAAATTGACTTAAGTTCTCGCGTACTTAAAACCGAATTTTCTAGCAACCCTATACATATGTATACCTCCCAAAGTGTAAATTTGTATGAGAACATTATTCCGGCACAATCTTCTAAAATAGTAAATTTGCCTATTAATATTGGCCAAGGAGATATACACATAGATCAGCAAAGTATACAGAGTTGTAATATAAGTGAATGTGTAACTACAGCAAAAAATAATCGAGCTTTTTTAGAAATATGTAACCCTACGAATAATGATGTAATTTTATCTTTGTCAGAACCAATCATCGCACATGTATTTAGCGAACAAACTGTACCTGCAGTTACATCGGATACTTACAACAACAAAACTCGTCGAGCCGAGCAGGTGTTATCGCGATTGCGCATAGATCATTTAAATCCAGAGGAGACAATCAATTTAACTAACCTCTGCAGAGAATACTCAGACGTATTTTATATTGAAGATGAACCTTTAACGTTCACAAACCAAATTAAGCATAGCATTAACACCACGGACGAATTACCTGTCTATAGTAAAACTTATAGGTATCCATATATTCACAAGGATGAGGTACAAACTCAAATCAGTAAAATGTTAGATCAAGGGATAATTAGGCCTTCTACCTCCGCATGGAGCGCACCTATATGGGTAGTACCGAAGAAGAGTGACGCGTCTGGCAAAACTAAGTGGCGCATAGTCATTGACTTCCGTAAGTTGAACGAGAAGACAATTGACGATAAGTATCCCATCCCGAATGTCACCGATATATTAGATAAGCTAGGGAAGTGTCAATACTTTGCTACTCTTGATTTAACTAATGGGTTTTACCAGGTTGAATTAGACCCTAAAGATATTCATAAAACGGCATTCAATGTAGAACATGGACATTATGAATTCCTGCGAATGCCCATGGGCTTGAAAAATTCGCCAGCCACCTTTCAGAGAGTGATGGATAATGTACTTCAAGGTCTTCTGAATAAAATTTGCGTTGTCTATTTAGATGACATCTTAGTATTTGGTACTTCTTTACAGGAAATCATAGATAACTTAGGTAAAGTATTTCAGCGTCTTAAGGAATCCAATTTTAAGATCCAGATGGATAAGTCTGAATTCCTTAAACGTGAAACACCATATTTAGGGCATGTTATTACCCCTGAAGGTGTCAGACCGAATCCCGACAAAATTTCAGCAATTGTTAATTATCCTATCCCAAAAACTCCGAAACAAATTAAATCTTTTCTAGGCCTTATCGGTTATTACCGTAGATTTATTCCCGATTTCGCTCGTATTACAAAATTTCTTACCACATGTCTGAAAAAGGGAGCTAAGATTATTATAACACCTGATTATATAAAACATTTTGAACACTGTAAGACTCTTCTGACTAATGACCCGATACTACAGTATCCAGACTTCTCAAAGGAATTCATTCTCACTACTGATGCATCCAAATTCGCACTGGGCGCTGTACTATCCCAAGGCCCAATAGGAGCTGATAGGCCCATAGCTTATGCATCTAGGACACTAAACGATAGTGAAACAAATTATTCAACGATCGAAAAAGAACTCCTTGCGATCGTCTGGGCCACAAAGTACTTTAGGCCATATTTATTTGGGCGCAAATTTAAAGTAGTCACCGACCATAAACCGTTGCAATGGCTAATGAATTTAAAAGAGCCTAATTCGCGTCTAACTAGGTGGAGACTAAAATTATCCGAATTCGATTTTAACGTAATTTATAAAAAGGGTAAATGTAATACAAACGCCGACGCTTTGTCGCGGATCGAAATTCATAATGATGAAACTATCTCAATGATAGTCAATACGTCACAAGCACCACGACGTCACCATAGTACGTCATCAACGATTTCAGCACCTGAAGCTATATCATTGGATAATTCTTCAGCGGTCCAAGATAACCACAGTTCTTCAACTCTTACAGCACCTGAAATTCAAGACATGTCAGACGGTGAGACCGCTCACACTAGCGTAGAAAGCCCAATTCTCGAAATTCCCATTAGTGAAGACCCCTTAAATAAATATCGTAGACAAATTATAATTAATATAGTTAGTGACTCACCTACATCTAAGTCTATAATTAAAAAACCTTTCGATACTTACCTGCAAGTTGTGACGAATGTACGAGAATCCCATTTTGATAAAGACATCGTAGACCTAATAAAAAAACGCGTAGATCCCAAATTCCGCACAGCTATCTTAGTCCAACCAATAGAGAAAATGCTTGAAATAGTTCCTGTAATTCAAAGAAATTTTAGAAGTTCATCCATGAAGTTGATTCTAGTTAAATGTCAAATTACTAATATATCCGAATATTTAGAGCAACAGGATGCTATTCGCAAGTATCATGAGGGAAAGACAAATCATCGTGGCATAAATGAGACCTATCTAGCCTTATCACGTCAATTTTTCTGGCCTAAAATGAAAACTGACATAACTAAGTACATTAATGAATGCAAGATATGTAACTGTGCAAAATACGACCGTAACCCAATTCGCCAGGAGTTTAGAATCGTTCCACCGCCTAGTAAGCCCTTTGAAAGTGCACATGTCGATGTTTTAACTATCGAACAAGAAAAATATTTTACTATAATTGATTCTTTTAGTAAATATGCTCAGGCTTACCGTATGGCAGACTGTACAGCCCCTAATATAATAAAATCACTTTTAATTTTTAGTACGCATCATGGTTACCCAATGAAATTAATAACTGACCAGGGAACCGAATTCACAAATCAAGTAGTTAGTGAATTTTTAAGATTACACAAAATACAACATCATACTACTGCTGCTCATACCCCGAACGAAAATGGGATGATAGAGCGTTTCCATAGCACACTTCTTGAACATTTACGCATATTAAAGCTGAAACACAAAAATGAATGTGCTATCACTTTAGTCCCTTACGCCCTTTTGGCATATAATAGTTCTATTCATAGTCTGACTAAATGTAGGCCGTTTGACCTTATCACTGGACATTTCGACCCACGGGACCCCACAGATTTAAATCTGTCGGAAAGATTACTACAACAATACATTCAAGATCACCGTAATCGAATGGAAACGGTATATAGCCTTGTCCATGAATCATCGCTTGCCGAACGCGAGGCATCGATGACGCAACGTAACAGCGATAGGGAACCTGAAATTGAGTACTCAGAAAACCAGGAGATATACATACGGAACCCTACTGCATCCCGGCAAAAACTTGCCCCTCGATTTACCCAAGACAAGGTTATTGCTAACTTACCTATTCATATTTACACTTCAAGGAAACGAGGACCGGTGGCTAAAAGTAGACTGAAACGACCTAAAAAGAATAAACACTCTCGATTGTTACAGGTACCTACTAATGACGATAATGAGCCTGGGCCGAGCTCAAGATATCCGACTTGACAGCTTAGATGACGGACCGGGACTTTTACCTTATAATCTAGGAGACACGAAAATCGTATCCCATCATCATACGTTCTTACAGGACATCAACTTAATTCAGATAGAACGCCAGATATATGACTTTCAACGACAATTACTTGACACTACGGACAAATTAAGTAATAATAGTTTGCTCATGTTCAGTGCACAAATTAAGTACTTACATATTAAATTAAATAAAATCCTTTTACAATTAGAAACGCTGCAACCTAGTAGAGTCAAACGTGGCTTGATAAACCCATTGGGCACTTTGATAAAATCAATTTCGGGAAATTTGGATCATAATGATGCTATAAGGTTCGAAAATGCTATGAAAATTCTAAAACGAAATGATAAACTCATTTCCAACAAAATTAATCAACATATTTCATTATTTAAAGAATTTTCCTTACAGCAGACTCACGTACTGAATAATTTGACAATAAATCAGCTTAAATTAGATAAAGCCCTTTCGTACGTCATCAATATGACTACGTCAGAGAGCTATCGTATTTTAAGTTATGCTCACCTTGCGCAACTCTTCGTTATACTTAACGATAACGTACAGGAGTTATCCGGTGAAATAAGTAGGCTAGAAAATATATTAGCTTTTAGTCGCACGGTATCCTTGCACCATTCCATTCTATCTGTTAGGGAATTAAGAACTATGATAAGCAAATTACAGCATTTATATAGCACCGATCAGGTCATAGACTTAGACATTAGATATTACTATGACTTAATTAGTTTAGGCTCATATTATGTCGATAAGAAAATCGTGGTTGTCCTTCAATTCCCGATCACTCTTCCCAGTACTTTTGAACTATTTAAACTTTGTCCAGTTCCTAATAAAAACTTTGACGTCATCCTGCCTCCCTATCCATATGTAGCGATCAATTCAAAGGAATATGTGTACATGGAGGCTGAATGCCCGAAGGTAAATAACTGGCATATCTGCGAGCAAAAAACAAGTCACCAAATTCGCTCCGGTCAGGATTGCATAGAAAAACTCATACATTCCCAGGAGATAGATGAAACGTGTCAAATCACGCCTATCTCTCTGGCCAAGGAAGCCCTACTGGAGCTGGATAGCAAGCACTACATAGTTTCATTCCCGAAGCCCACCAAGGTTCAACTTTACTGCGGCCCTGAAAAACATCAAATTCTGGAAGGAAGTTTCCTGGCTACAATTCCGAAGTCTTGCAGAATCAAAACCCCCAAATTCACATTGGCCAACATCGACGACAAAGTCAACGGAATTTCAATTGAAATCGCAGCGCTCCCACGGATGACTAATGATTCTCAGAACATTCGACCAAATTACCACCTGACTTCAATGGATCTCAGCACATTGCACAAGATACAGAAACAAATTACAATGGAATCGTCTGTTGAAATCGATACTGCGGATTCCTCGAGTCTCTACCACACAACAATACCGTTGTACGCAATTGTACTTGCATTATTAAGTGCAGGTGCACTTCTTACCATCTACTTTATTCGTCGTCATCGTGCAAAACTCATTAAAATTGAATCGAATAAAGAAGCCATCGAGTTGTCGCAGCGGAACAAGAAAGCCGCAACTTTTGCCGTAGAAATTGGCAAATAGTTGCTCATCTAAGGGGGAAGGTGTTATATCTGTGAGTGCCTCCCAGATACGTCATCACCATACATTCGGTTACTGTGAATGGATTGCGCAACCCAACTTGATGCATCCAATAAAACTAACCAGCAGATTCGGCGCGAGGCCTTTCGTCACATACATCGGTCGTTAGGACAACCTCTTAGTACCTACTCACCTAATATTAAGAATTAATTGTAATTACTTTATTAAATTCATTTAGTGGAAATTTTGGGGTTTTTTTTGGACTCCTCCGCTGCCCATCACATAATTTGTTTTTAATTATTATTATTTATCAATAATAATAATAATAAAAAGAATTTTATTATAATTATTATTTAAAAATGTAACATAAATTTATAAAATGAAATTAAGTAAATAATAATAATGACATGGGTGTCATTTTCATGGTTTTTGAGTCCAAGATGGCGGTGCGAAAATTTTCAAATTTTTCGTCATGGGTGTCGTTTTTGAAGGCACTGAAAATGATAATGAGGTCAACATAGAATTAATAGGCTTAGAACCGCAGTAGTCGCACGCAAAGTGAAGCCATTTCAAGTTAGCCTTTAAAGGCTACGTACGGCTTTCGGGGCGTCAGTACTCAAGACCGAGTATTACTGTAAAGAGCTCGCGCAATTTTGCAAAAAAATGACGTACTGTGCAGTGAAAGGGTGTCACAACTCATCACATAATCATGGAAAACATTTAAAGATTCCATTCCACGGGTAAGTACTGCCTAGCATCTTATATTTTTGTATAAAACATTCACGAAAACAATAATAATAAATCGTAAATTTGACAGACGCCATTACAATGAAAATGTTGCTAGGCATAGGAAAATATTTTACCCCATTTTTTGTTATTATAATTATGTACTGTATAATCTCTACTCACATAGACTCCATCGGGTTGGGTAATTAACGAATTAATTAATTAATTAAGGTAAACAAAAATTGTAAAGAACCCAAAAAGATAAGTACAACGAATTAAAACGTTGCTAAATTGAAGAGTACAACTGTGACGTAGCATTATAACTGAAGTGACGGGTATTAGATTTAGTCGGTTAACGACTTCACGTGGTTTTTCGAACGAAGTTCCATAACTGACTTTTCGAACTTGGCGGATGGGGGGCTAAGTGAAAAAAATTTAAGATTTTTCCGCCATGAAATTCCATCATGAAATTCCGTCACGACGTCTTTATTTTTAATAAGAAAAAAATGTTGTTCTGTTTTTAATTATTATTATTTATCAATAATAATAATAATAAAAAGAATTTTATTATAATTATTATTTAAAAATGTAACATAAATTTATAAAATGAAATTAAGTAAATAATAATAATGACATGGGTGTCATTTTCATGGTTTTTGAGTCCAAGATGGCGGTGCGAAAATTTTCAAATTTTTCGTCATGGGTGTCGTTTTTGAAGGCACTGAAAATGATAATGAGGTCAAAATGAAAATCATGGTTGTCGAATTCGTTCCAGCCGAGTGTTCCACGACACTCAAACATTTTTTTTGTTTACCTTTAGTTAATTAAGTATCTAACCCGATAGAAGATAATGTAGGTATTTTTTTCTAAATATTAATACGGTTCCGCCCGCGAAATTCAAATTTTCTTACGTTTTTTTGCAATTTGCAGGTCGTATCATATTCAGATCAACATACAACCTAATATTCAGGTTGTATATGATTCGCAACCATAACAAATCTGTATTTATAGAATTATAATAATTAAAATCAACAATACAACGCTATAGATTCTTATAATCCTAATGAATTACTATTTCATGAAAACTTGACATTTAGGATTATACTAATTTAAGGAATTGTATTACTGATTCTAGTGATTACAATTTTGAAAATACATATATGTTACGGTCGCGAACCATACTTTAATCAACATACCGACTGTTTCCGCTACAAAGGGCGCAAAGACCATTTTGGGCCAAATTCACTTTTTGATGGAGTCTTACTTACTTACTTTTTTATTACGGACGCTTTTAACGTTCATCGTTCTCACATATGTATAATTTCAACATGAGTGATGTAACCAATATTTTGTAACCATATTTTGATTTAAAAGAATGTCCGTGGAGTTTCTTGCCCGTTCTTCTCCATAGATCTACGTTTTGGAATGGGCAACTAGCTTCAACTTTCTGACTTACCTACTGACCGACTCTTTGACAATTCAAAAGTGCCTGTAATTGGTTTAATTGAAATAAATGCTTTGAGTTTGAGTTTGACTGATAGATAAAAGCCTGCATCAAAAAGTGAATTTGGCCCAAAATGGTCTTTACGCCCTTTGTAGCGGAAACAGTCGATTACGACCTAATACTGACTTGCAAATTGCAAAAAACGTAAGAAAATTTGAATTTCGCGGGCTGCGTGGAGCTTCCCATTTAAAGATAACATTAACGTTTAGCCACATATTAGTACCATTGCCACATTTAATAGTGGGAAATAAAAAAATATTTTTATAAAGTGAAGTTAAAGATAAAATCAATCATTTCACCAATTTAAATATACATATTCGTTTTTAGATTTCCTTCTGATCCGACTGTTGCTGCTCGATGGATTGAAAAAATTAGACTTAATCGCAAAGAAAACTATTGGAAGCCAACTAAACACACTAAGATATGCTCAATGCATTTCGATGAAAAAGAAAAGTATATCACTAAAGGTGGCTTGTGTAAATTACGTCAGGGTGCTGTACCGACAAAGGTATGAGCATATTTCCGCCATAATTTTAGTAAATAATTCATTACTAAACAAATAAAAAACAAACATTATCTAATTCATGTTTTCTTCCTAAGTAAATTACTTATCATGTTTACTGTTGCTATGTTTTTAGGGTCTGCACATTTTTTGCACAGAAGATAGTAATGAGATTGACGTATGTAATACTAATAACATACATGATGCTCATAAACTGGATGAACCACAACTGGTCAGTTTTTTTTAATATTTATACGCAAAATAGGTAAGCTCATTAGTAATCTTTTTCGCATGTCTGGTCTTATAATCTTGTGATTGTTTTTCAGGGCGCGTCTTCTAATGAAGACAATGAATATGTTAATTTCGAAACTCCGACTATATTATTATCTCCATCCCGACAGCAACAAACAATAAATGACAACGAAGCACATGCATCAAACGAACGTGTGCGTAATAATGACCAGCTAGTAAGTCAATTTATGTCTAATTAATTTACACACGGCTGCTCTCTATTGTATCTAATACGTGTGAATTAAAAATAATACTTGTTTACAGATATCTCAAGAGAGCGACATGGACTTAGAATCTGTTTTTGACACGCCTCGAAAGTCTCTACTACGGAGACAACTAGCCAAAAAGATCTCGCTTCAACGGAAACACAGTAAAAAAATTAAGACACTGCAACAAAAAACACGTCGCTTAAAGAAAAAAAATGTATGTTTGCAAAAAATCTTAGTAAATTTGCGAAAGAAAAGGTTTATTGATAATGACGTCTCGAACATTTTGTCAGAAAACGTTTTTGCAGCGGAATTATATAACAATTTGGTAAAAAAAGCATCGAAGAATAAGAAACGTCCGATGCCAAAATATACGCCAGAATTTCGAAAGTTTTGCCTTACATTGCATTTTTACTCACCACGGGCATACAACTACGTCCGTAAAACCTTTACTTCGTGTTTACCGCATCCAAAAACCATTTATAACTGGTATCGCAACGTAAATGGTTCTCCTGGGTTAACGGATGAAGCGTTCAAGCTATTGGAAACTAAAGTACAATGTTCAGAAAAGAAATTGATATGTGCTTTAGTAGCCGACGAAATGGCAATACGTCCGCAAAATATAAATGGAGGCCATGGACAAGTAGACCTAGGAACAGGCACGTCTGAATATACTACGAAAGCTACGGAAGCTTATACATTTATTCTAGTTTGTCTAAACGAGCACTGGAAAATTCCATTGGGATACTTTTTGGTTCATGGCCTATCCGGTGGGCAAAAAAGTAACATAATAAAAATGTGTTTAACAAAATGTGAAGAAGTAGGTGTGAAAGTAGTCGCCCTCACCTTTGACGCTCACGCTACCAATATTTCAGCAATGGAACTATTAGGATGCAGGATAAAGGACTACAAAAAAATGAAAACTACATTTAAGCACCCAGCAGCAGATCATGACGTAGCTGTGTTCTTAGATTCCAATCATATGGTAAAGCTAGTTCGAAACCATTTTGAGGACAAAAAAGAATTTTTAGACCAGGAAGAAAGAAAAATTAATTGGGAATTCTTAACAAAATTAAATGACATACAAGAAAAGGAAGGTTTACACTTGGCAAACAAATTAACTCGTAGACACCTCGACTTTAGAAACTCTATCATGAAAGTAAAACTAGCTTCCCAATTGCTTAGCAGGAGTGTAGCAGTTGCATTAAAGTTTTGTCGCGAAGACTTAAAATTGGACAGCTTCAAAGATAGTGAAGGCACAGAAAATTTCATTATGATATTCAATAATCTGTTTGACATTTTTAATTCTAGGAGGCTAACTCAACATGGGTTTTGCCATCCCCTTTCCCGAGAAAATAAAACGGAAATATTTGATTATTTAGATAAAGCTAAAAAATACATACTTAACTTACAGATAAAAAACACCAGAAAGCGTAAATTTAATGAAAACGAAAGTTCAATACAGCTAAAAATAAAAAGCTTTCAATCGGTCCTCGCGGTCAAGTGCTCCCCTGGTTTCAAGGGATTGCTCGTGTGTATCGAAAGCCTTATGTACTTATTTAGAACTCTGGTTGAAGACAAACAGGAAATGAAATATATTACCACCTACAGATTAAGTCAGGATCATATTGAACTATTTTTTGGGTCGATAAGGATGCATGGCGGGCACAACGATAATCCCAACGCCCTACAATTCAAGGGCAGCTATAGAAAATTACTCTGCCACATGGAGTTGCAAGTCGGTGAAACGGGAAACTGTGTACCACTTGAAACTGTTTCTATTTTGACGTGCTCATCAGCGCTTCAATGTATCAATTCTTCAACTATGGCAGAAAGATTCGACGATGCCGACGAAGAATTGATTAATGCAATACCGATTAATGAGGATATCGGATTAATTGACATGACATCTAATGATGACCCAGATTTCAAGAATCACATCGTCGGTTATATTGCAGGCAACGTTGTGAGATATATCACTACACGAATAAAATGTAGATTTTGTGTGGACAGTATGCTAGCCAAAGAAAAACAGTGGTTCCATAAATTGGTGTGTTTGCGGGACCAAGGCGGATTGATTTACGCTTCTAAAGAAGTTTACTCCATTTGTAGTATTGCTGAAACTTGTCTGCGAAATTACATTAAACAGAAAAGCAATAATTCAGAGAAAGAACTATCTCTTAAAATTATGGCCAAACTCATTGGTCGTTCTCTATTTCCGATTTTAGAAGAGCACATCAATTCCCAGCATCACGACACTAATCTGGCACGGCTTATTGTAGATCGTTACCTACGAATTCGATTCTTTTATGAATCCAAAAAAGATAATATTTCGCGGATAGCGTCATCAAAGCGCCAGTTATTTAGAAAACAATTAGGTAACACATAATTAGGTAAAACATGGTAGGGTTTTTAAGATATGTTCATTGTTCAGTTTAACTTCTCAGATGGGCTAATTTTAGACCCGAACCCCATAGTTACTGCTGCTGCTAGTTGCTACTTAGGATGTTTTGTTTTCCATTGGATGATTTTTTTACGTTTATATTATTTAATAATAGTTAGTTAGTTGTGAACTCCATAAGTTCACAACTACTGATGATGATTGGTTTTCCATCGGATGATGTTTTTTTAAGTTTGTATATAAGTGATATAAACTTATATACCTATTATGTAAAGGTTTTTCCTTATGCACACATGGGGTGCAATTGACACTTGAGGGGTTAAGTACTTGGTTGGGTATCTAAGTATTTAATAAATATTTTAATAAAAAAAATAATTTCGTGTTTTTATTTGAATAGTTTTTCTACTTAAGAATCCTATTTGTTTGAATGCAAAACTCTGGTTTAATCTGAACGCTCATAGTAAAAATAATATACCTTTTCATGTACAGGATTAGTTTTCAAAGACTAGACAAATTTTCACTGGGTAGAACACCCTATGAAAATTAGACTGGTCATTTAAAACTAGCCCTGTATATTCTTAATTAAATAAAACTGAAAAGTTGTATGTGTGTATACATGGCTACATATCAAGCTATATATTCCAGTATAAGCTGATCTCGTATTGTATATGCAGATTTTCGTACAGTGAGAGGTCAGCTTATTATAATAATAATTACGTGGATAAGTAAAACATCTGTATTATATAAGATTTTATGGAAGATAAATAATAGATATACAGGGTGTTTGGTGCATCGTTTGCCAAATTGAATTGGCCGAAAGAAGAGGTCATTTGCTATCGCTTCAGGCTCAAGTACTCATTTTTGGCCACACCGGTTTTTTTATTACAACTTTCTAATTTTTATTTTGAAAAAATCCAAAACTCAGCATTAAAGCTTAAATTAAAAAAAAGTTTTAAGTGTAGTCGTCAAATTTAATTTTTATTTACATATGTACTGTTGTATGGCTCTATCAAATTTAAAATTACTTGCCAGTTACATCTAGTTTTTTTTTAATAAATCACAAAGTTTTTGGAAAAATAAAAAATGAACTTAAAACTCAACTTTAAATAGCTATAAAAAAAAAACTAAAAGCGATCGGGATCTTCGAATTATTTTAAAAAGTTCTCTAGTCTATCCCCTTTCCAACGGTATGCAATGTGTTAAAAAACTCTTTTAATATCTTTAATAATTAGCTAAATGTGTAGTCGAGACACATCAGGCTGATATTGGATATTACGTTTAAAACACTAGTTTTCGCATAAATTACATGCTATTAGTAGATAGATACTGTTATCTCACGTCTTACGTAGTCTCTTATCTCGTTCTTACATAGGGAACTTTCCTCGAAATTGAAAAAAAAATACATTATTACAAAAATAATCATTTATTAATAAGTAATTTAATTACATACTAATCTTACAAGTCTTGTTCAAACTGTCTACCACTATTGCGTATGCACGCGCGACATCTTCGTCTTATCTCAACTGTAGTGGTGCGTAAACGCATTTCTGCTTTGATCGTCATGAAAGCCGCCTCAATGCGTTGGACTAAATCATCTCTTGTCTCAACTTCCGTGGCGTAGACGAGTTCTTTGGCCCGTCCCCAGACGTAAAAATCCAACGGAGTTAAGTCTGGAGAACGTGGAGGCCAAGGAATAGGGCCATCCCTCCCAATCCATGAGTCCGGGAATGCATCATTCAAGTACTCCCTGACGGTTATTCTCCAATGAGCGGGACAACCGTCATGTTGGAAAACAAAAGACCTGTCTTCACTGAAAATTGGCAAATCAGCTAATAATAAGGGCAACTCTGTTTGCAGAAATTCTAATTCTTGTAAGATTAGTATGTAATTAAATTACTTATTAATAAATGATTATTTTTGTAATAATGTATTTTTTTTTCAATTTCGAGGAAAGTTCCCTATGTAAGAACGAGATAAGAGACTACGTAAGACGTGAGATAACAGTATCTATCTACTAATAGCATGTAATTTATGCGAAAACTAGTGTTTTAAACGTAATATCCAATATCAGCCTGATGTGTCTCGACTACACATTTAGCTAATTATTAAAGATATTAAAAGAGTTTTTTAACACATTACATACCGTTGGAAAGGGGATAGACTAGAGAACTTTTTAAAATAATTCGAAGATCCCGATCGCTTTTAGTTTTTTTTTTATAGCTATTTAAAGTTGAGTTTTAAGTTCATTTTTTATTTTTCCAAAAACTTTGTGATTTATTAAAAAAAAACTAGATGTAACTGGCAAGTAATTTTAAATTTGATAGAGCCATACAACAGTACATATGTAAATAAAAATGAAATTTGACGACTACACTTAAAACTTTTTTTTAATTTAAGCTTTAATGCTGAGTTTTGGATTTTTTCAAAATAAAAATTAGAAAGTTGTAATAAAAAAACCGGTGTGGCCAAAAATGAGTACTTGAGCCTGAAGCGATAGCAAATGACCTCTTCTTTCGGCCAATTCAATTTGGCAAACGATGCACCAAACACCCTGTATAAAGAATAAATATAAAACTTCTAACATAATAATGTAATTACATACATTTGTGAATATTATATATTAAGTTATAACTTATAAATAAAATATAATACAAGATACGTATCTAAATAATTAATATTACATTAGTAATATTAATTATATAATAACAACATAACAAGCGACACCCAAGCAGGGTCATGTACAGCATGACACAAAAGAGTACAAAATAAAATTCAAACTTTAAAAACCATTTTCTTACAGAACTATAGATAGTCTTAGTAATATTAAATTAATCTAATCGTTTTTATGCACTTTTATTGCCAACAACACTAACAAATATAAAAAATTTAGTTCCGTTTTTAGACGTTTTTGTCGGACTACACTAATTAGTTAAGACAAATGTGTAACTATGTGTACCTACATTGTGCATTGAATAAATATATAAAAATAAATAAATAAAATAAACTAATAACATAAATAATTTCTAAACGCAATTTAAATAATAATTCTGCCTATGCATACCGAACAGTTCCATTTTCCCCACTTTTTGGGGAAAATGTCATTTACTTGCAACATTACTCGTTTGCTTGTGTGCGTGTCGGCGAATGTAATTACGTGCCGCATAAGCACACATTCATTGTGTTGTAGCTTCAATTTTGAACGGAATTTTGAATGAAACTATCACTCCAAGTCTAATTACTCTAAGCAAACCAGTTTAAACCTGTTTATCACAGGCAGGGCGCGCGAGTCGAACGAGGCGTCCGGCCAATCAGCCGCTTCAACCAGTCACAGGCCCGCCGGCGCCGAAACGTTTCATTCCGCGCACGAATATGATCATTTTAAGAATTAATAATGTCATCGTTTACTTTCTTTAAAAAATAATGACATTGATCAAATTACTAAATAAATATAAAATCTTATATTCGTTATTTAGAGTTCAAATTCTTGTCATGACTATTTGACTATCGCGTCGTAGCGGGAGGTTTATTCTTAATGAAATACAATTTACGTACGTTGAAAATAACAAAACGTTGACCGTGTACAAAATTAAATCAACTCGTTGACAGTCGTTGAGTCGTTGAATTCGTCAAACGATGAAACGAGTTGAATTCATAAACGTCGTTGTCAACTCAACTCGTTGACGAATTCAACGAATTGATTTGTACACGGTCAACGTTAATTCCGTTGAAGAGACATCAACGTTGATTCAACTAGTTCGTTGATTCAACGCTCATCGCTAATCTGGAGGCAAGTCCTCACGCACGTGTGGGAGTGGCGCGAGGAGGTGAAACGCCGGGGCGTAACTCCGCTGCCGCGAGAAATCACGGTACAGCGGACAGAGCTCTGGCGGGATCTCATGGCGACATGGAGAGTGCGATTGTCGCAACCCAGCGCTGGGCACGCCACAATTGCGGCGATAAGTCCCCTCTTTGAGGAGTGGTTGGAGAGACGCCACGGCGTCCTCACCTTCCGCCTGACGCAGGTCCTCACCGGACACGGTTGTTTCGGGAGGTTCCTGTTTTTGGATAAGGCGGGAGGAAACGCCCGGGTGTCACCATTGTGTGGATTGTCCGGAGGACACGGTGGAGCATACAGTGGAGGTCTGCCCGGCTTGGGCGGAGCACCGCCGTGTTCTCACGGAGCCGATCGGCGGCGGCGATCTCTCGCGCCCAAACCTGGTCCAGGCCATGGTGCGGAGCGAGAGTGCATGGGAAGCCGTCACCTCCTTCTGCGAAGCAGTAATGCTCGCGAAGGAGGAAGCGGGACGCGTGAGGGAGAAGCAACAGCCGCGCCCTCGCGCCCCTAGCCGCCGTAGGAGACGCCCTGGGCGGCGGGAATCGATTGCTGATTCCCGGCCACCGTACGCGCGGGCTTGCGGACGACGAGTAATGGGCAGCTCGCCGTCCGGTAAGGACCAGGCCCGGGTCGACGGCGCGTTGTGTTCCACGCGCGCCTCAAAGAGATGTCGAGAGCGGGAGAAGTCATTTGATGATTTCCCATCCACAAAAAAAAAAAAAAAAAAAAAAGGTTGTGTTCTATTTTCAACTTATCAAGAAGAAGCATTGACAGTAAAATCCATTTGATCAGAACATGCTTACTGGCTCATTTTGTGCCACTGCACATAGGGCTAGACCATATAACCCGAGACGAGATAATTGAAAGAAACAGAATCCTTCCAAACTACATATTCGGAAATGAAGAGTCTCCAAAAGCTCTGATATTAATGGATGGCACTTATTCATTGAAAAAAGCTCTAACTTTTTATACCAGAGACGCACCTACAGCCTCCATAAATACAGAAACCTTATAAAACCATTTATTATAGCTTGTGGCGATGGTCATATAGTTGATATAGTCGGACCTTATGCCGCTACAACTACGGATGCTAACATCATGACAAAAATATTAGAAAATCACGAAGAACCGATTTAAGACGACGCATTTCATTATTTATTTGAAGAAGGCGACTTTCTAATATTGGACAGAGGTTTTCGTGATGCGATACCACTCATAGACACCTATGGATATGTTGCACATATGCCCCCGACTAAACGGCGAGACGAAACTCAATTGACCACCGTCGACGCAAACAAGTCAAGACTAGTAACTATTTATAGATGGGTGATTGAAGCCGTTAACGGTAAGTTCAAAAGAGATTTCAAGATCTTCAGACAAAGAATTTTCAATCGCGCCTCGCTAAATACTTTTAGCGATTTTAAAATAGCAGGAGCCATCATCAACTGCTTTCAAGAACCTTTTGACGATAGTCCATACACGAATGAATTCATAGAATCTATTAGACTGAATTTAAATAGACCGAATGTTCTGGCTGATTATATCGAAGAAAATAATATAAATCGTCAAAGAGTCACATTCGATAGATTGGACGTTAACAACCAACTTATCGATTTCCCTGAACTAACACATGAATATATAATTGTGATTGCAATCGGTACGTACAATTTAAAGCTATCACGGTCTTACTGCAGCGAACATATTAAAATAACAGGAGTGTACAAAGTCTTTTATTATCGACACCCAGAAAGAGTTTTAATCAACAATGAAGAAAATGTTTTATTAAGATGCAAAATACAATCTCGGCATGTGCGAAGCAAAACGTACTATACTAACGTTTTGTACAATGCCGAGACACAGGGTCGGGCCGCCATAAAAGGGTATTATTGCTCTTGTATTCACGGTCGTCGGACACTTGGAAGTTGTGCCCATGTAATCAGAATTTTATATTATCTAGGCTGGGCCAGACACAACGATTTCGAACACCCGGCTGCTTTCTTAGATGGCTTATTAATAGACTTGGATTTGTGATATTATAGAATAAACAAATTCCAAATTATATCTTGTTCATATTATATATTACTCTTAAATATTATATACTACGTGTTGCCGGGACACTAGTGGTACTTCTATGTATTTCTTTTAGCGACACGTCGTCATAGAAATACATGGAAATACACGATTTGTGATAATAACGTAAATAAAAATCTGCGCCTAAAAAAATAATCAAAGCATTTTTTTGCTATGTATGACTGTGATTACAGATATCACATATATATTTTTTGAATACACTTGAAATGTACAAAAATCTGAGGTAAGTTGCTTTTGCGCCGGGGCTGGGGCAATTTTGCGCATTCACCTTTAAAAATGTTTATTTATGGGTTATGGGACTCAACGACAGTCTTAGGTTAGTTAAATATAACACCGAGTTCTTTAAAGCCGTTTGTTCAGAATAGGGTTGTAGAGATAAATAAACGAGCTTACTGAAGGCTGTTCCTGGTTACATATAAAGGATAAGCAGAACCCAGCCGATTTAGTCTCGCGCGGCGTTAGCATAGATGCGCTTCAAAGTTCTGATTTATGGTGGCTCGGTCCGAGTTGTTTACAACAACCTTTTTTTTTTTTTTTTTTTTTGCCGGGGTGGAAAATCCTCATGGATGTCCCCCGCCCTGGGGTGAGCGGAGGGGTCTGTCAGACTCTTACTGACTAAAAACCACCCCGGTGTTCCCTTCCCACACCTGGACCGGGGATCATGGGAACTTGGGCGCCTTCCACGATCCCCGGCTAGTGCCGGCCCGCATTTGCGGGCCTCCTCAGGCCTGCGAGGGGAGTGAGGTGCAGGACTCCCCCCGCAACGTCCAATAGGGGCGCGCGCGGAACACTACGCGCCGCCGCCTCGGGTCCAGCTGGATGGGGGCCGGCGGACGTCCCCGAGTCCACCGTCCCTCCGGACCTGTTTACGGGGGCTGGAAGAGGGCGTTGTCCGCCCTCCGCCGACGCCCGGGCCGCCTTCTGCGGGTCGGGAGAGTCGTCTCGATCTCCCTCTCCCTTTCCGCAGCCTCCTTCCGCGAAATGACGGTTTCACAGAAGGAGATCACCGCATCCCACGACTCGGCGCTCCCGACCATCGAACGAGCGACGGCCGGCAGCGACAGGTCGGCTCCGACCTCTGCCACGAGGGCACGGCGCGGCCCCTCCCATGCTGCACACTCTGCCACTGTATGCCACGCCGTGTCCTCCTGACAGTGGACGCAGTGATGGCACCGAGCGTCCGGCTCCCTGTTTATGCGACACAGGTACTTCCCGAAGCAACCATGCCCCGAGAGCACCTGGGTCGCTCGAAACGACAGGGAGCCGTGCCTCCTTCCGACCCATTCGCCGAGCACTGGTCGGATCGCCTCGACGGTGGCGAGGCCGGCAGTAGGGCGCAGAAGCCTGTCGCGCCATTCCGTCAACAGGACCTCGCGGAGCTGTGACCGGCGATGCTCGACCTCGCGCTGCATCGGTTCACCGCCCCGCGCCCGCGCCTCCTCACGCCATCGGTACAGTGACGCGAGGGCTCTCGCCTCTAGGTCCCAGGGCGGGGATCCGGCCAGCGCGCAAGCCGCCTCGTAGGAGATCGTGCGATACCCCCTGATAGCTCTGACGGCCATCGCCCTCTGCGGTTTTCGCAGTATTGCGATGCTGCCAGCCATCAGGTCAGAAGCCCACACCGGGGCTCCGTACAGGGCCGCCATGGATCGCACGATCCCCAAGTACAACCGCCTACAGGCGGTGCTCGGCCCCCCCAGATTGGGAAGCAGCGTTGCGAGCGCGCGCGCCGCACCCATCAACTTGGGCGTCAGCCGCCGAAAGTGAGGGCCGAAGTCCCACCGGCTGTCGAGCACCAGTCCCAAGTACTTCATGGTTGACTCGACAGCAATTCGAGCCCCTCCGACCACAATATGCAATCCCGGCGGCGGCGCTCGTCGGGGGCCATGAAATGCAATGGCCTCCGACTTGTTGAGGGCCACTTCCAGGCCCAGGCGCCGGATGCGACTCACGACCTGTGAGACCGCAGCCGTAGCCAACAACAACCTAACTCAAGTTGGGAAAAACGTCCGTCAGTCTGTCACAATATTAATTTTGATGAATTACCGGAACTTAAATTAAATACTGTTGCATTGGAATGTCAAGTAGGTGCATACCTAAACCTATTTAATAGATTTTCATCCTTAAATCGTTAAAAACACACAACGGCGTATGTGTTGCGTTTTATTTCTAACCTTCGAATTAAAGTTAAATCGAACCGGGCTTAACAGTTGAGGAGCTCAATAACTCAATGGTTATTTTGTCTCGGTTATCACAAAGGGAATCATTTCCCGTTGAATATGAATGTCTCAAAAATAAGTTGCCAATAAAATCCAATCGTAATTTATCCGGGCTAAATATTTCTTAGATGAATCCGGACTCATGCGAGTTGGGGGTAGGATAAAAAATTCTCCTGAATTTACCTGTGACAAAAAACACCCGGTAGTATTATCAAGTAACCGCAACTTTACTATACTTGTATTTAAATATGAGCACCATCGCTTATTGCACGCTGGGCCTCAACTACTTTTGTAAATATGAGCACCATCGCTTATTGCACGTTGGGCCTCAACTACTTTTGTAAATATGAGCACCATCGCTTATTGCACGTTGGGCCTCAACTACTTTTGTAAATATGAGCACCATCGCTTATTGCACGTTGGGCCTCAACTACTTTTGTAAATATGAGCACCATCGCTTATTGCACGTTGGGCCTCAACTACTTTTGTAAATATGAGCACCATCGCTTATTGCACGTTGGGCCTCAACTACTTTTGTAAATATGAGCACCATCGCTTATTGCACGCTGGGCCTCAACTACTTTTGTAAATATGAGCACCATCGCTTATTGCACGTTGGGCCTCAACTACTTTTGTAAATATGAGCACCATCGCTTATTGCACGTTGGGCCTCAACTACTTTTGTAAATATGAGCACCATCGCTTATCCCTTTTTGGGATAAAGGGAATATTTTTACCACCATGTTTGTTGGAGTAAAAAGTTCAGTGAATGTTTCCGAACGGTCTATTTTTTCACATTGGGAACACTAATAGTTAAGTGTCAATAATTTGACATCAGACAATGACAGCCCGCTATTTGATTTTTTTTCTGTGAATTGCATTCGTAACTGAAAAGTGGAGTATTTTTGAATGGTGGAAGAAATCGAAGAAAATCTCCGGAATCTGCTATTGTCGGAAGGTATTATTTTCACTTATTCGTTTTATTTGGGTTTTGTGACCATAATGTTTTGGATATTTTTCAAATTCTATGCTTCGTTTTTTCCTAGTGTAACTTTTTCAAGGTGGGTTGCATGTTCCCTCTGCCCGTCGGCTACTTTGGTGTTGTCGTAACTGATTTTTTGGTTTGATTTGTTTATTTCATATTTCACAATAAATAATCTATCTAAAGGGGTGCTAAGGTGTACAACCGAAAATACTAAAATGTTTTTGTAGGGGCTTTGGCATGGGTTATGGATTTTTGCATTTTTATTGCAGATGAGTCGAAAAATATTGAAAGATTTAGAGATTGAAGAAGCTTTAGATGAAATATTTGGCTTGCCAGAAAATCCAGAAGAATCAGACGATGACAACGAATCGGAGGGTGAAGAACAATATAGTACAGCTAGACTCGAAAGTATATTGCAAGGATTAGATGATGAAGTTACAATACCTAACAACCCAGAATCGGCTGCACTACAAGATAAACCACAAAATGAGAATTGTAGCCCATGTCCTAGTATCTCTGGGAATACCGAAACTAATCCCGACCCTCAACCTCCGGTATTACCCAGGTGTTCTGGTACAAGACCTTTATCTCCCGATAGTCCTGTGATTGACAACTTGAGCTCGAGCTCTGATTCCGACTCTGAATCTGATGCTGATGAGATGGTCTGGAAAAAAGAAAAGTGGACATCCCGGCCTGAACCGCAATTTTTTGATGAGCAGCCTATATCGGCAAAGCGACGATTCACGAATAAATCAAAACCAATTCGTTTTTTTGAAAGCTTTTTCAGTGACAAAGTTTACGAGCTCATTGTTCTGCAAACCAATTTGTATGCTGAGCAGCGAAATATTCAAACATGGACTCCACTGACTCAGCAAGAACTAAAAGCTTTTTTGGGCATATTAATAATAATGGGTTATCATGTTCTGCCGTCTATAGACTTGTACTGGTCTTCTGACCCCGGTTTCAGACTGGATGAGGTGGCTAATGTGATGCCCATAAAAAGATTCAAAAAAAATTTACGCTGCCTACATTTGAATGATAATGAACATCAACCAGCAAAAAATATGCCCGGATATGACAAATTATATAAACTTCGTCCTTTGATTGATCTCATAAACGAAAGTTTTCAAAATAATTGCACGGATTCAGGTTCTCAGAGCATAGATGAGTCTATGATTTTATTTAAGGGGAGATCATCATTGAAACAGTACATGCCGATGAAGCCGATCAAGCGTGGGTACAAAGTCTGGTGTCGGTGTGATAGCCAAAGTGGGTACCTATTTCAATTTCAAATATATACCGGTAAGACCGATAATGCTGTTGAAGAAGGGTTAGGCGCAAAAGTTGTCAAAAGCCTAACAGAGAAACTCATAGCAGCAAATATGCAGAATGTTCACGTAACCTTTGACAATTTTTTTTGCGACTACAATATTTTGGCGTACTTGTACGACAATGGTATACACGCGACCGGCACGGTACGAAGGCTAAGAGCAGACCTGCCTAAACTCATAAAAGGGCCTGGTGGAAAGAATCTGAAGTTACCCAAAGGAAGTTTCAAGTGGAGGGTGAAAGAGAACGTAGCATTCGTTGTTTGGCAAGACAACAAGGAAGTGTTATTAATGTCAAATGTCTTCCATCCTACGGTCGGGATAACCACGGTGGCAAGGACACAAAAAGATGGGTCCAAAGTAGATATTCGGTGCCCCCTTATCATCAAGGAATACACAAAGAGAATGGGTGGAGTAGATCGGTTTGATCGTCTAAAATCTACTTACACAGTTGGACGAAGGAGCAAGAGATGGTGCCTACGAATTTTTTACTTCTTGCTAGATGCCAGCATTACTAACGCTTTTGTTTTGAGTCAGAGTTGCAAAGTTAATCTCACGCACTTTGAATTTCGCGTTGCTCTAGCTAGAGGACTAATAAGTGGATTTACGAGTCGTAAAAGGCGTTCAGCCATGGCAAACTACGTAATACGCAAAAAAGTTGCACAGGCTGATACTCGCCAAAAAGTTGTCGGTAATATTGCCGACGAGATACCTTATACCAATGTTGGTGATCATATGCCTTGCTCATTACCAAATCATAAACGTTGCCGTCTCTGCAGCACTAAAACCCACGACAAGAGGTCGAAGATAATGTGCGAGAAATGTGAAGTGCCTCTATGTATAGTGCCATGTTTTTATGCTAATCATAGGAAGTAATATTATTTCTTATAGCTTTTTTGTACTTTTTAAATAAAACGTTTAATTATATATTTGTTTTTTCTTATATTATGTCCTATTAGTACATACCTTATCATATTTTACATGAACAACTAGTTCTAACAACCATCCCTTAGCAAACATACAGGTGTCGCCATAGGCAGAGGGGAAAAAATTCCCACCATAAAAATAATAATAATAATATTTTTTTCTTTACATATTTTGATTTTTGACATATAATGATAGGTAAAACCACTGACAGAATTACTTTAACTCTGCCAGTTCCCTATGCCCTATAAAGGGTTATTGCACGCTGGGCCTCAACTACTTTTGTAAATATGAGCACCATCGCTTATTGCACGTTGGGCCTCAACTACTTTTGTAAATATGAGCACCATCGCTTATTGCACGTTGGGCCTCAACTACTTTTGTAAATATGAGCACCATCGCTTATTGCACGTTGGGCCTCAACTACTTTTGTAAATATGAGCACCATCGCTTTTTGCACGTTGGGCCTCAACTACTTTTGTCCACTTTACGGGAAAATTGGTGGCCAGTGGGCGGTAGAAACTTATCTAAAAAACCACTCGTACTTGTGTTATTTGTACTCGGTTAAAAGGCAAAACAATAAAGCTTTCTCGTTCTTCTCTCCTGTAATGTCTGTAACTGGTTTATTTGAATCAAATGCTTTGGGTTTGTAGAATAGAATATATTTAATTGCATTAAAACATGGTGCAATAATGGTCTTAATAATAGTGATGACAGTGGCATGCACTCCATACATGCAAATAAGCTCTGCATACCCTGTAGTCCCATACATACATGCAAGCCCCTATATATGATAAATAACTGTAATTCAAAAAAATCATGGTAATCTAACTTACACGCCATTCACCCACACAGCCTTTTGGCTTCCGTGTTTATAACGAGATTTACGCGCCATCTATTACTTTTTTTTTTAACTAACACGTTGGAGCGCCGCCGCTCGCCGCCCATTCACCGCGCAGGCAGCGCTCCCATGAGCATAAGCATAACTACTGCTTGCTTATTCTTCATACAATGCATGATAACGAATCTCGTGTAGTACACAGCAAAAGTGTCATTGAATGCGTGAAAATGTGTGCGCATGTTGTAGTTTTAGAAGCACAGCTTATATTGCAACCCGTCCAAATTGAGAACTCGTAAAAGCACCGCTTAATTGTTGATTGCACAGGGTCGACTTTTTTTAGTCGGATTGACCAAATGACCGAGTAATTCATTCGTTCGTATTAGTTCGTAACGTAATTGCAAAGTTTTTTCACCATATTGTTTTTCTTCGCGCAAGTGATTGAATGTTTATGTAATTATTTAGTAAGTTTATTGTAAACAATGGAAAATTATACCTGTGAGACCTGTGCTGGCGAAGTGCGTGTAAATAAATTAAAATCGGGCGCGTTTTTGACATTATCTTTTGAGGATAAAGTTAAATGGATTGCAAAGGGAAGGTGTGTACCCGGTTTGGATTTAACTCAAAGAAAAGGTAATAGTACTCGTAATTTTCAAAAAAAGTTTTATGATAACTAGGTACACTGGCTAACTGGTTGTGTACACACCAACACATTGTATTGTTTCCCTTGCATTTTATTTACAAATCCAGATATAAAGAATATTTGGACCTATAGCGGTTATTCAGATTTAACCTTTTAACCGCCTACGTCGGATTAATCCGACAAATATTTTCGGGCCCATTTCGCCAGAGTCGTATATTTACGACCAAAATATCAATGCTCGTTTAATCAGCTTTTTTATTTAATTAAGCTGTATTCTATCAAAAATATGTTTATATTAGGTAAATAGTTAGTAAGTAATCATTTACAGTTTAATACACTTTAGTCTCTTAATTAGAAGTCCTAAAAATAATGTCCAAAGTTAGATGAATTACTAACATTATTTTTAGAAAATTGTATTGATGTGCAACGCCCATGACGACAAAATCCGACATGAGGGACGGGACATATGCCAAGATTTACCGATACAAAAATAAACATAAATCAAAATATTTCTCGTTATACTGACTAATTAACTTTAAAACAAATACAGCAATTGTTAATAAAACATTTTTTTACAAATATTTGTGAGTATTTCATTTAATTCCTTTAAAATTAAGTAAATTTACTTATGAAATGTCAGCGATTGAATTGATGGTTCCCATCCCTAGCCTACATGTTCCGAAACTTACTTTGTTAGTACGCCCTGCGCTACGGTCGGATAAAGACGACCGCTTCTTACGTCATAAACGAGTGCCGACTTCTAAAATTTTCCATCAATGTTGTGCTTGTGCATGAAGTTTTACGTTCGTATGTCGATAAATGTACATGATAGAAATTTATCATGACGACTACTGAAGAGTTAATACGAATTCTAGAAGGCGATGAAAATGAAGAATTTTTATCAGATGAAGAGTTTGACATTGATGTAGAGGTAATTTTTATTTTTATTACATATCTAGTTATATGTATTTTAATTTATTGTGTAGTATGGTGGTGATGTCTGAATGGAAATTTTAAACTTAATTATAGTGAGTGAGATGGCGAGAGCGCGCCGTGCGATGAGAATGCGCGCGCGGCCACTCTGGAACGGTGATTCTGATTGGTTCGAGCGCGAGTCACGTGTGGGCTCGCTGACTCGCTCGTAGATACATAGGTAGAGTTTATTTTGTGCGTGCCGCCGCGCTGCCACACACCGCACTTTTGGACACTTTTATGTTCGTATAACTCGCCAAACCCTTCTCTGGACTGATTTTATTGTGAATAGTTTAAGTAATAATTAATAAATCGATCAAATTTTTAAACACTTTGTTTTACTGGCTTGCGAAAAATGCCGAATAATTTCTTAAGGTACGTAGTATTCAAGTAGGTAGGTACCTATATCTCCACCAAGCTAAGTTTACACCTCGCTGGAATGCGGCGTGTACCCGTGTACCTACGTATAATATAATGTTAAAAACAATAAATGCAAAGTAAAATCTAACAAACATTTGTTTACTTTTTTAAAGTCATAGCGAATCCTTTTTTGCAGCCCGTACCTAAGCGTCAGTGTGACGTAAACGACGCGAGGTGCAAACTTAGCTTGGTGAGATATAGTTGTTAGTTAACCACGCTCGTAAATGCAAATGTCGTTATTAAAACGAAATATCGACATCGCAAGGTTAAATATTGCACATCCCTCTTTCTTGTAGGTATTTAATTTTCGATTCACTGTGCCGGGCGCTGGGGACACGCCAACTGTTTTGAAGTCGGGCGGTTAAAAGGTTAAATAATTTTCACAAAGCGGCTGCCAAGCATGATTCTTCAGAAAAACATCTGGAATCCTGCTTTAAGTTCCAAAGGATGTGTTTTTTTTTCGGCCAAAACATGTACCGAGGTACAAATTACTAATTAAATTCCTTCCAATTAATTGTGTTTTTAGCAGTATTTAAAATCCTTCAATATTCGGTAGATTAAGAAATAAAAGAATATAAAAAAACACTACCTCACATCGGAACTGCATTAAACGAATTGTTATCGGCAGTGACAGCTGTCAAACTATTACATCTGTCAAAACATTACATTGTATTACAGTCGTCGCTTTCCTAGGGAATATAAAATAATTACGTACCTATTTAATCATACTCATGAGCCAAGGGCTGGCTTTTACCTTGGCCAGAGGCTAAGCATTGCCATACAATGTAGCAATGCCGCCAGTCTCTTGGGTACTTTACCAGTCGACAGCGATGCGGATGAATTTTTCGACGCCTTGTTTTAGTTATGTTACGATATATTTTTGTTATCATACTCATTGATTCTTCGATGTATCTAGGTATTCTAAGACGAAAATCAATCAGTCAATCTGCCTAGCCTTATCTCAACTATGTTATATGCAGCTGAATATACCAGTATTTTACATGGAGCGACTGCCTATCTGACCTCCACAACCCAGTAACTGGGTAATACGATACCCCTGGTAAGACTGGTTGTCAGACTTGGGCTTCTGACGGCCCGTAACGACCGAGTTCCACGAATGACAGCCAAGACCAACCCAACGGCTTAACGTGCTTTCCGAGACACGGAGGAGTCCCGGTATGTAAAGATGGTCACCCATCCACGGACAACCCCGGCAAGCGTAGCTTAACCTGATGGATCGACCCGTGCGGCTGTTATTAATTAGCCACGAGCTCCTTGATCAATGTATGCCAGTGGGAATTTAGTTGCTAGGGATATTTGAAATAAAACCAATAACATGTATTATTTTCTTTTATTACATTTTCTCATTTTCATCTTCTCTTACTAGTATATAATCTAGGAAGGAGGCAGGTGCTGAAATATCCTGTTGATATCGAGCCCACCCCATATACCAAACAATAGTCATGATGTGAGCACAGCAACCCACAGTACGTTTTCCAATTATACAGTTACAGTAATAACTGTGGATTCTGTGCTCCCAACTGTTTTGTTCCATATTTAATAAAATATATGTATAATATGTTTTTCTACTACGATGTCTCGACTGTATCTTACCCCTAAATAGACACATTTCATTCTCCAAATATGGTATATGGAGATGCTCGACATCACGGCAAACTTCTATCTCAAATACTCCATTTTGCCTGATATGTTATGTGCGTTCGCGCAGCGGAATGTTGTTGAATTTAAAGATATTAATTATGCAGATATTTAGTGTATGACGTCGTATAATTGTGTATGGTAAAAAAAAAATTGTGTACGCAGCCATTGTGGAGAAATTCACCAAAAACTGATTCCGCTGGGCGAACGTTGTCCTGGCGGAACTTATTTTAATCCATAGACTTTAGAAGAAAAGAGGTGTGTCCAAAAATTAGTGTGTATTTGTGTGTAATTGTGTATGTATGAATAAAATGAGTGCATGCATAAACTTCACAGAAATTCAAGTTTCCGCTACGCGAACGTTTGGCCATTAGCTAGTTTTCATATAAAGCGCTTACATAGAGAGCTGTAGATTTTTACATACGTTGTTTTGAATTTGTTTATATTTGTTTAAAAAACAGATTTAGAAAAAATCGTAGGGCTTAAAAGATAAAAATATAAACGTAAAATACACTTAATAGGTCTTAGTTCTTAAAGTATGCACTTTGGGGTCTAGATTTTCACGTTTATACAAACCTTGTAAGTATCTGAAACATGTTGCCAAGTATCAATGATGTTCCGTTAGTAATTAAAGAGTTAAAGGACAATTTTACCATGAATAGATCACTGTTTACAAAACAGTCAAATATCACGACGTTCTAAAGGAATTGCATGGTAAAATGTATGCCAAAAATTAGTTTATTCATTCAACTATTCACATGCAAAATTTCATGTCATTAAATTTAGTAATTAAAGAAATCAATTAAAATACTGACGAAGCATCGAAAACCTACATAACCCGACCAAGTTCGGATAGCTACAAAAAAGCGTCCATGCAATATATTTAGGTAACATCCCAAAATTTACCGTATAATACCGGTATTGAATTGGTATAGGTGATAACACAATTGTTGTTTCGATATAATTTAAAGGTCATTTATTTTTGTACACCAAATTTTTGTTCAATTGTTCTGATTTTTCAGCTCCAGAATTGACTGGAATAATTCCGGAGTTCCGATAGGTATTCACATTTTTTTAAAGTTAATATTTTGATTTAATTTTAATCTTGTGAACGCACGTAATTTAACGTCTGTGGAATATTCCACAAACTGCTAGTCGAACAGGACGCGCGCGGCTTCCCGCTTGAAACGGTACTTCCATCCTTGAAGAAAAGAGAGGGCAATAATATGTTTTCATTGGCCGCGGCCCGCGCGTATTCGTTTTTGCTGTTGAACTTGAACCTGATTTTGTTTTTTATCCCCAGTCACAAACAAATGTGCAGTCAAGGACAATGTGCGTATGCGCTGTTGTTTTGCTATGCATCGCCAATTCTCGATAATAATAATATTGACAAAGTGTGTTATTAATGTTATAGTGTAACAGTGAAGCTTAACATAGGTAATTATGTAGTAGGAATATTGAGTCAGTGATAGTGAGAAGCTGATCACAGATATAAGGAAAGATTTTATAATAAATTAATAACTATACACTTATTCATTTACGTAGTTTATGAGGCATATAAATTATAATAATTGTGTTACGTTAACATTGGACAGACACCATAAACCCAAGTTAATATCTACAGATTGATCTAATTCTATTTAGAATTTAAATTCATAATAATAAATTATACTAGACATATTATAATGGCTTTTTCACTGTTCGTGCTGTGCGTCTGTGGAACTCACTCATTCGTTACGCGATAGCCCTTCGTTGGTAGTTTTGGAACATTTTTTGTCAATATAAACTGTAGTTTAAGTATATATTTATAAGTATGTATCATTTGAGTATATATTATGTTTATGTATTTGTTATTTGTTTAGTTTCTATCTGTAGTTTATTTTATGTAGGTACCTATAATATTATAATTAGAGTAGTTTATCTTTTTTTCCCCCCTTTCTTACTATGTACACTTGTTTTCTGTCCTGTTAAGAACTATCTCTCTTTCGCTCTAGGTTTGCTGTCAGAGAACTCATTAATGAGTTAAGCTCGCCTTTGTACATTATATTTTTTTATTGTAAAATTTATGTATTATTTTGGTGTGTGTACCTTAAAGTATAATAGTAATAGTAGTAATATATTATAATAAAATCGTAACCAAGTAGATGTTTTTCCTGGTTAAAGACAAACTACTGAATAGAAAATTACAGAATAACTACTGAATTAACTAAACGACCGACTAGATTGTAACGAAATGTTGAAAATAAATATTGTTATTGAATAATCACCTTATATTTATTACCAATATGCAAAATACATATACGTATAAGGCAGATGTTTATTATTGACTTTCTTTTTGTGGGGTTATGTGTAGAGATGGCAATAACGGCTGTTTTTCAATAATTAATTATGCATATGATTCTATATCACTAAGACATACTCCCCTTAAAAGGAAAGCAACTAATAAAGTATCACAATTTTTCATTATCTTTATGTAGTAATCCATGTACCTATGTAAATGTATACTTTTTATTAATGTTTCAGATTATAATGGCGTCTTAATCTCACTAGAAGCGAACACCTCAACGACCTAATTCTACAAACCAAACCAATTGATCCAACGCATCGCGCGGCGCTACCGACGCCGACGGGAGGAAAAATTTAAAATGGCCGGCAGAAAAAGTACTATACCGTTAAATAATATGAAAGTAGTAGTACGAATACATAAAGACACGTTTGTTAAATCTGTTCCTCCTGTTAGCCATGAAGTGTATGACAGTATACAAAAGCAGTTAGCTGAATCATTTAATTACCACATGAAGAAACCTGCCATACAATTGTCAATTAAACGCCATTATAATTATTTTTTTGACCACTGTGAAAACATACCCACCAGTAAACATTATTTTGATGATTCTGATGAAAACAATGTTGATATTACAGACGAATCTGATGAAGTTCAAGTAAAATTTCTAATGGATTATTATGAGTACAGAAATATAGAACCAACAAATCACAAGTTGTTAAAAAATAATTGGACGAATGAGCTACAAGACCACATATGGGCAAAAACGGATATTCAATGCACTTTTTCATTTAAAAGCAATTACGTTCCTTCAAATTTAAAGCTAAATAATATCAAATGTGATGGCAAATGTACCCAATGTGGAGCAAATATTTTAGTCACTATTGATCCAATAACTAGTAATTTCATAGATGTTACTTGTTTGCTAAGCCGATATAAAAAAGATTTTGTTGTTGTTTGATTCGACTATAAAGAATAAACTTAATTCTGTAAGAAAACAAAAATTAGCAGTAATGTTAAAACATAATAAGGCATTAGCAGTTAGAGCCAAGATGGCAGACAAAATTATAGGCATAAATGATCCATGTGAACCTCCAACATTTCCGAAATTAAGTACTTTGAGGCGTATACGACACGAAGTTAAAAGGGCACTCCAATTCGATAAGAATACAATTCTCTCCATTTATGCTATGTCACAAAGTCCACCTTTTGATTCTTTTGTTCAAAAATTTAGTTTAGTCATGTTTTTTTTATATTTTTGGACCCAAGAACAAGGTAAATATTATGATGAAGTATTAAAAAATACACACATCGTTTTATCCATCGATGCAACCGGTTCGATTTTTCAAGTAATTGCACCGCCAAATGTTAACGATAATTTAAGAACTAAAGAACCCAAACATACCTTTTTGTATGCCGTTGTGGCATACACTGCAAACACAAGTATACCTTTATGTTATATGGCGTCCCAGTCCCATACTACTGAAACCATAGCCACGTGGTTAAGCACATGGGCGCGTAACCGTAATACGCCGAATGAAATTATCAGTGATGATTCGTCTGCCCTATTAGGAGCAATATGTCGCAGTTTTTTAAACACCGACACAAACAAATATTTAGCGCAGTGCTTTTCGATATTAGAAGGTGAACATAATTCTATACCAGCATGTTACATTAGATTGGATAAGTCTCATTTTTTCAAAAAATTATACAAACAAAGCTGTTTCGATAAAGCGACAGAAAAATGTAAATACTTCTATATAAATTGTATAAAAAAAATTCACTTGCTTAAGTCCTATGACGAAGTCAAATCAGTAATCAAAGATATCGTTACTGTATCTTTACATGAATATGTAACCCTAGATTTAGATGGGCATTCATGCAAGAAATATGATCAAGCTGTAGCGTGTTTAGCGAATATAAGCGAGTATAAGGTTGACATCCAAGATTTAGATAACTGTAACGATGATGAGGCATTATGTTCTGTATTAGCCGATGAAAAGAATGACACCAACAATGCAGGTACAAACCCACTCATTCAATATTACGACAATATTCTAGAAACCGAAAAATTGTATTTAATGTTAATTGACCCGAACGAACATAAAAACGAATATTATCTACCAGAAATAAATGATACATTAAAAAGACTATTGAGAAAGTTGCCAATGTGGAGTGGCGTTATGGATAAGTATTTTCGTAATGTTAGAAATGTTGGGAGTAGCTCAAATGTTGAAAATCATTTCAAAGATATAAAGACCATATATTTCAATACAAAGCAGGAGCGAATACGTTTAGACGAATTTTTAATACAACATTACACTTACATTAATGGAATGATCAAATTAAATAAAGCTAAATATTCTGAAACTGCTACTAAGATAATTAAGAATAAGAATGAACATATGATTTTAAATCAAGTTAAACAGACGAAAATTATAGGTGATTTCGAGGAGCAATCTATTTTTCAAGACAATCCTGTTGAAATAGAAAACTGGAGAGGTCTAGTTATTCCCAACACAAAAACTATCTCGTCGAAGCCTCTTTACATCTTACAAAATGGTAACGTATCAATATCGAAAGACATCAAAAATGTAGTGACTAATACCTGTGCATTTGACGCAGTGGCTCAAGCTTTCGCAGTCGCATATACTGACCGTATCTCTTTCCGTAATTTTATAGATTCCTTGATTAGCAAAGATTCATTCACTCGTTTTTTTATCCTATTATCTAATACGAAAAAGAATTATTGCAAAACGTTATACGCAAAACGAGAAATTTTACTAAATCCATTGTTTAATGTTAATGACAATACACTTGATGCAAGACAGTGCCAAATTATAGATTGTGCATGCAATGTCACAAAAATAATTGAAGACATCTGTTTGCCATACTTTTCTGGAAACAGAAAGAAATGTTGTTCAAATAAAGAATGCCTTGTTTCCATAAATGACAGCAATTTTAAATGTAAATACCTACCTTTAAACATTGATATCATTAAGTGTAAAGGCATTGCCAAATTGCAAGAGTCTGTAGAATCTGGTATGAGGAGTGACAATCCTCCTATTTGTAATTTTTGTGGAATAGGCACTGTCGATTTTAAATATGATTTAAATGATTTAATTATCTTTGAACTACATAATTTGTACATAAATCTAGAGGACATACCTCGTAATATTGAAATAAATAATAAGCTATTTTTAATATTGGCTATTATTGAATATGTTCCACCTTTACAAATGCCAGGTATTGGTCATTACAAGGCGCATTGTTCGAGACCCCCGTACACTAATAAATCATTTCAGTGTTACGACGATTTATGTAGCAAAATTCAAAATAGTTCCAAAAACATAATGCCTCATGCAATAATTTATACAACTGAATAGTCTAGTTATGTGATCTGTGATTGTTAATCTGTGATTTTTTTTTAAGCTAGTGTACATTATACTTAGAAATGTTGAGGTTATTTACTGTATTTGCTACTCATTTAAGAATATTTTCTTGAAAATACCTTTTTTATACCAATGTTTTAGTTTATAAGCACTTTCTTAATGTTGATCAAATCTAAACAACTGAATAGTCTAGTTATGTGATCTGTGATTGTTAATCTGTGATTTTTTTTTAAGCTAGTGTACATTATACTTAGAAATGTTGAGGTCTTTTTCTGTATTTGCTACTCATTTAATAATTGGTATTGAGTTGTAAATACCTTTTTTATTTTATAAGTACTTTTTAAATGTTGATTTATTTTTATATTAGGCAGACTCTCAAACCTAAACAACTGAATAGTCTAGTTATGTGATCTGAGATTGTTAATCTGTGATTTTATTATTGAAGCTCTAAATATTTTACTTACCCTTATATTCATAATCGTTTATTAAACCTATGTTAGTTAAAACACATTTAAGTTTATTGCTGTCGTTGCAAGCGTTTGTTAACGTTATTATAATTACTTATTTAAGTGTGTAATGAAACATAATTAAGTATGTACTTAATAAAAAAAATTTTTGTACACGGATATTTAAATAGAAAAGTACTTGTTAATTGAAGATTTGTTTTTATCGTAGATAGTTGGGTTATTATTAAAAAAATATTTTTAATTCAAGAAATGCAATTGTTTTATTTTTTCCTAACGCTTGTGTACGGAACTGTACCATATTAGTAAATACTATATTGGAAGGTTAAGAACGTCTCTTAGATATATGGCCGGGCCGCTTTTTTGTAGCTATCCGAACTTGGTCGGGTTATGTAGGTTTTCGATGCTTCGTCAGTATTTTAATTGATTTCTTTAATTACTAAATTTAATGACATGAAATTTTGCATGTGAATAGTTGAATGAATAAACTAATTTTTGGCATACATTTTACCATGCAATTCCTTTAGAACGTCGTGATATTTGACTGTTTTGTAAACAGTGATCTATTCATGGTAAAATTGTTCTTTAACTCTTTAATTACTAACGGAACATCATTGATACTTGGCAACATGTTTCAGATACTTACAAGGTTTGTATAAACGTGAAAATCTAGACCCCAAAGTGCATACTTTAAGAACTAAGACCTATTAAGTGTATTTTACGTTTATATTTTTATCTTTTAAGCCCTACGATTTTTTCTAAATCT
Organism: Cosmia pyralina; assembly: GCA_946251885.1. Classification (NCBI taxonomy): domain Eukaryota; kingdom Metazoa; phylum Arthropoda; class Insecta; order Lepidoptera; family Noctuidae; genus Cosmia; species Cosmia pyralina. Next base: position 11,187,650 of record OX276368.1, on the reverse strand, counting down.
GTTTTTTAAACAAATATAAACAAATTCAAAACAACGTATGTATAAATCTACAGCTCTCTATGTAAGCGCTTTATATGAAAACTAGCTAATGGCCAAACGTTCGCGTAGCGGAAACTTGAATTTCTCCGAAGTTTATGCATGCACTCATTTTATTCATACATACACAATTACACACAAATACACACTAATTTTTGGACACACCTCTTTTCTTCTAAAGTCTATGGATTAAAATAAGTTCCGCCAGGACAACGTTCGCCCAGCGGAATCAGTTTTTGGTGAATTTCTCCACAATGGCTGCGTACACAATTTTTTTTTTACCATACACAATTATACGACGTCATACACTAAATATCTGCATAATTAATATCTTTAAATTCAACAACATTCCGCTGCGCGAACGCACATGATATGTTCCCCGTAATATGAGCTTGCCTGCTTTATCTGATAAGTTCCCAGTGCAAATAAAATTAAATCAGACTCTGTCATCACTGGGAACTCATTTTCAAGAACATTGGCATTGATGTTTATAAAAGACGCACTTCTTCTATTGAAATTATTTTGAATAATAAAATCAGCTAACATATTTGGTTGATGTAATTTTTGCAAGGCACGCTCCAAAAGTAAAGAGGCATCTGGTCTATCTGTAATGGGTACATGGAAAGCATTTATTATGGCCCCTGCTATTCTAAAATCAGTTATGAGATGGGTAGCGGCGTTGTTGCTAAAATCATTTCTCAATAGTTTGAAGTCTCTCTTAAACCTACCATTGACTACTTCCACTATCCATCTACACATTGTTACAAATCTAGATCTGTTTGCTTGCAATGTAGGCAACTGTGTCTCACCAGACTCCAGGGATTCAGGTTTATAAACATTATAATTTAAAGATGTTAATAATGGAATTGCATCCCTGAATCCCCTATCTAAAATAAAAACGTCTCCTCCTCTAAAATATTGCCGTAGCTCATTAGTATCACGTCTAAACAATTGCTTCATTATATCAGCATCCAAGACAATTGCCGCATAGGGGCCATAAATATCAAGTATGTGACCGTCTGTTGATACTATTAAAAAAGGCTTTACCAAGTTTCTACCTTTATGTAAACTATACAATTGTTTCTGAAAGAAATAATTTGAAGATTTTTGTAAATAAATATATGTTCCATCACAGATAAGAATAGCCTTCCTATTGCCTACTTCCTCACCACCAAATAGACATTGTGGTATAATTAAATTGTGATTACTTATTTCATCTCTTGGCAAATGGCCAATACCCATATGTAGTGGTACAAATGGTTCATTTAATATATTTCTTACAATACTTAATGTCTTTGAAATAGATGATTTAGACATTTCAAATAGTTGTCCTAATCTCGAATGTGGCTCCCCTGTTCTTAATTTAACTAAAAATATTGCAAGAGCAGTCTTATAGTTTTTGAATCGTTCTCTTAACAGGGGAGCTTCATTTATTATTAACATGAAGTTTACTTTCAATAAGCCAGTCCAGTAATGGCATTCTTCATCAGACATTAGACTTAACTGCTCAAAATCTAATTTATTTACCTACTTCATTTGTTAGGGCTACTGCTATTGTAGCCTCTAACTGAGCCGGAGTAAACTGGCTAATATAGCCATAGTCATTGAGAAACCTCCAATCATAAATACTCAAATGATGGCTACATATGCGAGCATTTTCTGTAACAAACAGTTTGTTTGATTTTAATAAACTGTACCTTAAAAAGTTTGGCACAACATGCCGTTCCAAATTCGTACAACCATGTACAAAACACGAACTGGCGGAATTTGCTGTCCGTCTAAAATTGGGTAGAGCCGTTGGTGGAACATCATTTGATTCAGCAACTTCTTCTGGCTGGACATGTCTCCGAGCTAATAGCCAACATGCATAGCACACTCTGCTATGAGTTGTAATCTGAAAACAAAAACTTAATGTATAATTCATCATTATGCTAACAAGAATGGATAAAATACAAAGAGCATGTAATTAGTAATTACCAGTCTGGGAGAAATTCTTTGGGTAATATATTCCCTTTCTGTTCCTTCAGGCAAAGAATGAGAATGACGTCTAGCAAGTGATGCTTGGCACCAAACACATAAATGATCATCGGAAGTGGAAGGTTGAGGCTGAGAGGTTGAGGGTTGGGGCTGTGAGATTGAGGGTTGAGGCTGAGAGGTTGAGGGTTGGGTCTGTGAGGTTGAGGGTTGAGGCTGAGACGGTGGCGGTGGAGTGATTGGATGTTGAGAATGAGATTGTGAAGGTGTAGACGAAATTCTTGCGTGTTGATCTGCAGGTCTAATTCTGTTCTGATCCTGCTGTTGTACTCGTTGAATATTTCTATGAGCTGCGAGCCAACATGCATAGCACACCCTATTTACCGGTTGTATCTAAAAATAAAAAAAATATTAATGCTCTTAATAATTGAATAAATGTGGAAAAAGTTATATTATTACCAGTGTTCTGATAATCGGGTGCTTATACACTTAAACTTCTTCCCACGAAAGAATAATATGGACATTCCTTTCTGAAAAAATAAGTAATCCCGCGATCCCCAGATTGCAACAATTTTGTAAAAACAACTGTAACAAACTTAATGAAATTATAGCAGTGGTTATTTTGATTTAGTATCTTCATTTTATTGAAAACAAATGGAATATCAATAAAAAATGATAATGTGCACAATGTGATCAAGTAGTGGAAAATAATGTGCACAATGTGGTCAAGTAGTGGAAATTGATTTATCTATCTAACAGATTAGTGATTGAATCAACTAATTTATTGTATTTTATACAGACAGAAGACTAAAAAATGTTAATATTGAAAGGCAAGTCCGTGTATATTAAGTGCTTGATTATCCAATCACTGATTATTACTTAACACAATCAATGCTAATATAATAATAAGCTCAAGTAATAGTCTGTCAAGGCTATACTGCTTACCTGACGGGGAAATATACGGTGAGCTATGTCATCTCTCTCAGGACCATTGGGCAATGAATGAGAGTGACGGTTAACAATGGAGTTTTGACATGAGACACATTGACCTGCAGGGACTACTCTCGATTCAAAAGACAATTGATTTGCAGCTGTTTTAAAGCAGTCTCCACACAAATGGCTATTGTAGTCAATCTAAAAAGAAAATATGATATAATTAATATAAAACTTCCAATTCTGTAGTAAGGTTGTAACTTGTTTTGATTTAATGGATAGAATTTAAAGTTCTAACAACTTATAAATATGACTAGGTACCTCGCGATTTAAAGTTCTTGAAATAATTGAACTTATTTCACTGCCAATTTCCGAAAAGGTGTAATACTGCATTTCATCATTCAACACAATTTGACATGAAAAGCACTGCATTGCTGTATACCTCGGATGCACTAAAAAGGAAAAATACAGTTAGGGCAAAGCAGCTTTACAATCGGTACATGTAAAGTTGAATTAGATGTTATAACCTCTATGGGTTACCAATAATTTGTTGCTGTCGTCAAAAAAAACGGGTTGACGTCCGATACTTACGCAAAGCTGATGTGAAAAGTCCGTATAATCAGAGTCCAGAGTATAATAAATAGCACGGTTGTCGAGATCCAACGAAAGAACGATCGCAGCCAAATCACAGTGTCAAGTCCAAATAAGTTAGCCAGGTCGTCGGGATGGAAGAAATCAATCGAAAAGCCAAATTAACAATTAAAAAGTCACACGAATAGCACTCCAGAAACGGGAAACCAACGAACAAAGGCAGCAGGAAACCGAAACGGAATGATACATTTGACACTTGCCATTTAATTATAGCAACAATTCATTAAAAAAAATTGATATTATCGGCCATGGAGCACAGTCTTTTGGCACACGCTTTCCAAATGCATAAAATAATCTGAAATGTCAAATAAATGTATTTTTTTTCATTCTTGTTCGCTAAATGTTGCACAAAAATAATGTGCTAGACAAAGATCTGTTTTTTAATACTTAAATAAGTTAACAATCAGTATGTGGTTAATTTATATTTGTCAAGTTACGTTTCTTTATTGAAGTAACGAAACGCATCATCGGAAGAAGTGTATCACGAGATTGCCAAATTAAAATATTGGGTTGCAAGTTATTAACATTTTTGAACGATAATTTCTGGTGGTACAAATGTATAAATAAATCCAATATATTTTTTTTCTGAATCTGCTATTTTTTCCCTTTGTTTTCGTACATTTGTTCCTAAGGTACATCGTTTAGCCACAGTTGTATGGGAAAAGAAACACCTCCTTTTGGTAAAGGTAGAATAGAGACTAGTTTGAATAGTCAGTTTAAGTTAGATATTGAAAGGCACAACGCGAAAGTTGACAGAAATAGAAACATTTTCAAACGGTTGATTGATGTAGTTTGTTTTCTAGGTAAACAAGAATTAGCATTTCGTGGTCATGACGAATCCAGCTTATCGTCTATTAAAGGCAATTTTCTGGAACTTGTAGATTTGTTGGCTAAGTATGATGGAAATTTGGAAACCCACTTACAATCAACATCGGGTAGCTCATTCACGGGGTTATCGAATAGGACCCAAAATGATTTAATTTCTAGTGTTGCGTCTGTAATGTACGATAAGATAAAAAAAGAAATCGGTGAAACCGATTTTGTTGCTGTTATGGTTGACGAAACTCCTGATGCTAGCGGTCGTGAACAGCTAGTCCTCATCTTGAGATATTTTCGTGGCTCAGAAGTAGTTGATAGATTTATAAAATATAATTATGTCAGTGCGGATTGGACAGCTGTAACTTTAAGCGCGTTTATTATCAATGTTTTAGAGGAATTTAAATGCTTAGATAAAGTAGTTGCTCAAACTTATGATGGTGCGGCAGTTTTGTCTTCAGAGATTAATGGAGTTCAAAGTATAATAAGACAAAAATGCCGACTTGCGACGTATGTTTGGTGTTCAGCTCATGTGCTCAATCTTATTCTTTCAGTCTTTTGAACGAGTTTCTAAGACCAAGCGTTTTTTTAATACAGTTAGATCATTGGCAATTTTTTTTCATTCTAGTACAAAAAGAACCGCGCACTACGAGTATAACGAGTATGCTCAAATACGTAAATTACCTCGCGTTGCCGAAACACGATGGACTCATCACTCTCGAACTGTTAATGTGATTGCTACAAATCTTGATAACTTAATAGGTGTAGTGGTATGTTTACCCACACATGCACGCCACTTGCGAGCTTATAAGTACCTATGACGTTCATCGTCACCTTAAGTTCGAAGTCACGCGTTGTCACGACAACACATATTACATAGTCGTTTACTAACGGCTACTCGCGTCAATCATCATATATATCATTTCATACTAATCATCATAAGTAATTGTACCGTGTTTAGTTGTAGTAAATACATTATTAAATTCATAGTGTAAAACTGAATGGACATTTAATTTCTCACTATAGAACCTACATCACGTCCCAACAAAAGTTCTATATTGGTGACCCCGACGTGAATGAAATAATACGGTTTCATACTTTGATCCGCGAGTGCAATTGCGTTCAATACAGACGTAGATTTTGTTTGTATTGTTACTGTGAACTATTTTACAAACCTTCAAAATGGTCAACCCTAACACTGCTGCTGCCGCTGACTATAAAGTTACCATCGATCCTGAGCACACAGCCGCCACGGCTGCCGCCACACCTGGTAGTGTCAACGCACCTCAGCAAGCTGGTCCGTGTTATACCATAGACCAGCACCAGCCGCCAGAGACGGGGGCGATCACCATCAACTCCCGCATCGCCGACTTCTGGGCAGCGCGTCTACGACTGTGGTTCCATCAGTTTGAGGCCATAATCGGTGCAGAAAAAGCAGGTGACTTACATAAATACCAATTAGTTATAGCTAAGTTAGGTCGAGACGAATTAGGTCAAATTAGTGACATTCTCGAGAGCCCACCCGCAAATGGTAAATATCAAGCACTAAAGGATAGGTTAATTTCGGCATATGAAGAATCCGAATCCAAGCAATTACACACATTGCTTACGAAAGTCGAGCTAGGGGATCAACGACCCACTCAACTCCTTCGTAAAATTCGAGAACTCGGAAGAAACAAAATTCCCGAGGACACGATCAAAATTTTGTGGTTAGATCGCCTGCCTCAAACAGTCCGCGCAGTAGTCACGGTCTGCGATGTTACGTTGGACAACGTCGCAGCAATTGCTGACAAGATTATGGAAACTTCACGGCCATCTGAAGTCTGCTCTCTAAATCCGGTCGCTATCCCTAAACAATCAACAGATCAACAATTTAATAATTTAATTAAACAAATTGCCGCGTTAAATACAAAAATTAGCGATCTACAAAACACGCGCCTGAGGAGTCTCAGAGTGTCAGAGGAGGAAAATAGGAGTCATGGCATTTATCAGTCGCGATCACGGTCACGATCACGCTCTCGGTATCTTGACAATCAAAATAGATACAGGCGTCAAACAGCGCAACCGGGAGACAAAGATTACGAGTGCTTCTATCACTATATTTATGGGGATAACGCCAAGAAATGCGGCGACGATCAATGCATCAAAAATGCGTTAAACTAAAGCCGACACCTGCCTTGGCGAGTGTAGGTGTCGAAGGAACATATCGCTTGAGCGTCACCGACTGGAAAAGTGGTACACATTTTCTTATTGATACCGGCGCTGATATTTCAGTTATTACCTATAAAAACGTGAATCGTCAACCCGCCGATTTTACGTTATTTGCTGCTAATGGGACCACAATCAAAACATATGGGACTCAGAAAATGACTTTGGACCTTGGCTTACGCCGAGCTTTTACCTGGGAATTTGTCCTGGCTGATGTACAGCGGTGCATTATTGGGGCAGATTTCCTAGCCAAACATCAATTGCTTGTTGATCTTCACGCAAAAAAGTTAATTGACAAAATCACTCTACTCTCTAGGAACACTAACGTAGAAGATGCCTCAAATATACCTACAATAAAGGTCATCGACTCGGATAATAAATATCACTGTATTTTAACAGAGTTCCCAGACCTCACTAAGAGCGAGTGTTTCAAGGACCCACCCAAACACAACGTAACGCATCATATATGTACTCATGGCCCACCTGTTTACGAAAAAGCACGTCCACTTAACGCTGCAAAATACAAAGCGGCAAAGGACGAATTCCAGCGAATGGTAGATTTAGGAATATGCAGGCCGTCATCCAGCCCATGGGCAAATGCTTTACACGTCGTTCAAAAGAAAAACGATGAATTACGCCCGTGCGGTGATTACCGTCGTTTAAACGCAATCACCGAGCCCGACCGCTACCCGATTCCTCGTTTAACGGATTTTACATACATCCTCAAAAATAAAAAAGTTTTATCTAAAATTGATATTCGACGTGCTTACCATAATATAAGCGTCGCACCCGCGGACATACCGAAAACCGCAATAATAACTCCATTTGGTCTGTTCGAGTTTACGAAAATGAGCTTCGGTCTGAGAAATGCTGCACAGACGTTTCAAAGATTTATCAATGAAGTTTTGAAAAATACTCACAATACGTTTTGTTACCTGGACGATATACTTATTGCTTCAGAATCAGAAGAATGTCACATTCATGATCTCAAAGAGGTGTTCAAGCGACTTAGTGAATTTGGCGTCACAATCAACACGTCTAAATGCGAATTTGGGAAAGCCGAACTTACATTTCTCGGTTATCGCGTTAGCTGTGATGGCATACGGCCGGACGAAGAAAAGGTCAAAGCTATCAATAACTATCCGCAACCCGAAACCATCGAAGAACTGAGGCGCTTCCTCGGTCTTATAAATTTTTACCGAATGAGCATTCCTAATGCCGCCGACACTCAAACTATTTTAGACAATTACTTACACAACGCTAAGAAAAAAGACAAGACTAAAATCGCTTGGACCGAAGAAGCAGTCAACGCATTTAATCAATGCAAACATCACATAAGTGAAGCTGTCACTCTCACGCATCCAGACTCATCATCCAAACTTATTTTAATGACCGACGCAGCGAATACCTGCGTTGGCGCAGCACTTCATCAACTAGTCAACAAACGGTTAGAGCCACTAGGATTTTATTCGAAAAAACTAAGTAGCGCCCAGACAAAATACAGTACCTACGACAGGGAATTATTAGCTATGTACATGGCAATAAAACACTTTCGGTATATGATTGAAGGGCGTGATCTCACAGTGTTAACCGATCACAAGCCGTTAACATTTGCTTTATCGAAGAAAGAATCTAAATCCGTTCCACCAAGACGTCTTCGTCAATTAGATTTTATTTCGCAGTTTTGCAGCAAAATTAAATACGTTAAAGGCGAGCTCAATAACGCCGCCGACGCTCTTTCAAGAATAGAAGAGATTCATTTACATGATATTTTCGATTATGAACAATTATACAAAAGCCAAGTCAAAGATACAGAATTATCATTACTAAAGCAAAAACCTAACTTGGAATTTAAATTGTTCCGCATGCCATACCTATGCAAACCATGAGCTTACGTTCGAAACATCAACGTCATCAGCGCGACTTTATTTACCGTCGGAGTTTCGAGAAAAAGCGATTTCAAGTGTCCACGCACTTAACCACCCTGGAGTAGCCGCTACGCGTCGCCTTATCGCCCAGCGCTATTTTTGGCCTAACATGAACTCTGACGTTGCAAACTTTGTAAAAACTTGCATACAATGCCAGAAATGTAAAGTACAAAGACATACAATCACACCTCTAGGAGAGTTCGAAAAATCAGACCGTTTCGAGCACGTTCATATAGATTTAATTGGACCATTACCACCTTCCGATGGATACACATACTGTGTCACAATGATTGATCGTCATACAAAATGGCCCGAAGTCGTTCCTGTAAAGGACATAAGCGCTGAAACCGTCGCGAAAGCTCTACTCGAGCATTGGATAGCACGTTTTGGTTGCCCTGCAAAAATAACTTCGGATCAAGGTCGTCAATTCGAATCCAATCTTTTCAAACAGCTGACCAAACTACTTGGAATAGAAAAGATTAGGACAACAGCATACAACCCAAAGGCAAATGGACATGTCGAAAGGATGCACCGAACGCTAAAAGCTTCCATCATGACACGTTGCGATAACACCAATCAATGGTCACAACAATTACCTATCGTGTTATTAGGAATGCGCAATACCGTTAAAGAAGACTCAGGATACAGCCCTGCTCAGATGACCTACGGTATATCTATGCGTCTACCCGGAGATTTTTTTGTTCCCACCGAAGCAGACATCAACAACACAGATTATACCTGCAAACTCATGGAAACATTAGCGAGCATTAAACCGACCACAAGAATACCAACTGATAACAGAAACATTTTCGTGCACAAAGATTTGACTAAATCTGACTACGTGTTCATTAAAAACGAAGTCAAACGTTCGTTAACACCGCCGTACGAAGGTCCGTATAAAATCCTAAAACGAAGCAAAAAACATTACGACGTACAAGTAGGTTCTCGAAAAGTCACTATTTCTCTCGATCGTCTCAAACCTGCTTATGTTATAATTAATAGCCCTGCAATTCAGTCGCCACATGAAGTTTTTGTTTCGCCCAAAACAACAGCGTTAGCACCGGTTGGAACCAAATCGACCTCACTTGAGAAAACTGAACCATCTGTCACTACAAGATCGGGTCGCGTCGTGAAAAAGACCGTGAGATTTGCCATCTAAAACATTTTTTGTCGCCAGTCCCAAAGTCATAAACATATCAAGTGAGAAGTGCGGTGAAGTGTTGTGTTTTAAAATAGACCAACAAAACAAACAATTCTGTGGCGTTCTCATACTAATTATATCAACTTGTAACATATTTTTTTTTGTGTTATCGTTACCACTTAGTTAAAACTTAAGTTTAAAACCTTTTTTGTTTAAGAACCTTTTGTATCAAGTAGTTACATTATGACCAATGTATTTTAATTTTTTTTACAAAATGACTTAAGTTTAAGTATCCATTTGTCTAATGTTGTTTTTATATGCCTCATGTTAGCGTAGAGTCTTATTGTTTATTAATTAAGAGTTAGGTATAAGTTATACACTTTTACACCAAACCATTTTATTAGGTATTTGCAATGTTATTATGTTTACACTTTGCTCATTGTTTTTTGATAATTATTTGTTTACCCTTTTATTAAATTATCTTTATCAAAGGGGGGAGGACATGTAGTGGTATGTTTACCCACACATGCACGCCACTTGCGAGCTTATAAGTAGGGGAAGTACGTACAAAATGACATACTGTTTTGTTTTTTATTCATATATCTTTAATTAACAGCATTTCAATCAGTCTTACTAATTATTAAGTCTCTTTGGTTCATTACCTTTAAGCTTCTAAGGAATCACAATCAAATAGGAACTATTAAAAAACATATTAAGCTTTAAATCAATGCAGTCGAAAAACCATTTTGTCCATACGGTATGGACAAAATAACATACGACATACGGACATTATGACATACCATATTATAATTTAAATACAAAGCTCACAAATAAAGTTTTTAGTCTTCTTGGGAACATCAGCACATGATGCATGAGCCCAAGAAGAACAAGAAACACATCGCAACCAGCATTCTCCGGGCTTGGAGCGAGAAAAAAGATCATTACAATAAATACACGGGCAGTCCTCGTCGTCGTCCACGGTGTCAATAGGGAAATCCTCATCTGAGCTATCACTTTTGTAATCCATATCTATTTTTCTACCTCTTTTTACTCGTGGTCTTTTGTTGGGTATGTTTTTGGTTTGTCTATTTTCTGTGTCTTCCTCGAATAGCATCTTCTTAACTTGTCTTTTCTTTTTTACTGGAGGACTTTTTGGTGCATTTTTTGCTTTTAATTCCTCCATGTTAGGAGTCGAAGTTAAAAGCCAATGTGACTTCTGAGCTTTTGGCTTTCTCTTGCCTTGTCCCGGAATAAATGGTCCTTGTGGAGCGGGTGAAAGAGCGTCAATGGGAAAGGGTAATGAAGCCATAGATGTACTTGGTCTCACCTCCATATTTGCAGCTGTATTTGCACTTGTATCTCCTCCACAAGGAATTGTTTCAGCGATACCATTGCTAGGGTTTTCTTGGATCAGCAAAACACTAGTTGAATCTGCAGTTGGCACATCTTCCACAAGAGAACCAGGTTCTGTATTTATAGTTTCATTGTCATTTGATGCTAACAAAGCGTTTGAGTTTGTAGTCACCGTAATTCCAGTATTCAATGAAACGTTGACAATATCAGTAGTTGCCGTAAATTCTCTTGAAGGACTTAGTCTGACATCATTAGCGTTGGAAATAGTATGCTCAATATTTTCGGAGTTTAACGGAATATTGGTTGTCTCTGCAGGTTCAAACATATAGGTAGTCTGGGAAAATATCCGGATTCACCGGCCAAAGGCCCGTGCTTTTGAAGCCATTGCATGCATTTTGTACTGTTGCAGTTTTCCCATATGCTTGGTTAAGTAAATATCCCATTTGCAAATGAGTAACCACACGACCCGGGTGATTTTTTAACCATTTAGAAATTTCCTGGTGAAAATAAGTTTTTAAAGGTCCATAAATACTCACGTCTAGTGGCTGCATACGGTGTGTACAATGAGGAGGGAGACAAAGCATATGAATGCCATTCTCTTTGGCATAAGTCACAGGTTCAATTCCTTTGTGGCTTGCGTGCCCGTCACAAATAAGTAGAACTGGATCCTCGTTACTAGATTTTGTATATGCTTGGAAATGTCGTAACCATCTCACAAAAACTTCAGTATTCATCCATCCCGATTCTTGTGCTAGTCCTAATGTGCCAGTAGGTGCGTCATCAACTAGTTCCTTTTTCATATTCTTTCGTGGGAATATCATACATGGCGGGATGTATGAACCAATGGCATTTGTGCAACACACCACAGTAATATTTGAACCTCTTTCAGCACTAGTGAGACAACCAATTTGCTTTCTGCCTTTGGTAGCTAGAATTTTTTGAGGTTTTTGAACGGTAGTTAGACCTGTTTCATCAACATTAAATATGCGATGCGGGCCAAATTTGTGAGTGTTCAAAGAGTCTTGGTACAGCTGGAAAAATTTGGTTACTTGTGGTTTATTAAATGCTTGAGCTCTAGCTGCTGAAGTAGGCTCAGGAGTACGTAAAGAAATATCTTTGTTCCTGCTTAAAAAGCCCTCTAGCCATTCTTGTCCAGCACGCTTCTTTTCTCTATTAAAACAATGGGGAAAACCGTTCTTCTCTGCTAATTCAAAGGCAAGCTCTTGAACTGATCTTCGCGTCAACCCAAAGAGTCGAGTTTCTAAAAGTTTCAAGTGCTCCACTAGTTGCCTTTCGATTTCTGCAGGAAACGTTAGTTTGAATCTACCTAAACCTTTAGCGATAGGTTCTAAACTTTTGTTGGTATTCAATGCATGCCTTCTAAGTGTAGCCTGAGGGACACCAAAAGTCTTCGATGCCAATAGCCATCCCATTTTATTTTCCCGGACTGCTTCAATAGCTTTAGCCATAGACACTTGACTCCAAGATTGACGATTAGTTTGTCTTTTGTAGTTACGCGGCATGATATCTGAAATAAGAATTAAAAAAGTTATGGGTATACATACCTACTCCACAAAAAACTGTATGGACAAAATGACATACGTATGTTGTTTTGTCCAAGGTACTGGTATGTCATTTTGTACAAACATATATGGCAAGGATAATACTTTCATAATTTCTATTACAAGCGGTTATTCACAATAAAACTAACTTATTTTATAGCGTATTGCACCATTGCATCGACTAAAACAAATTTATATACGAAAACCAAAGTAAAACTTACGAAAATCAGCGAGAACTCCACGTAAATAAAAAACTTTATAGCGCAGTGAACACGTCTTATCTTGTTGCACCGAAACGAATGAGCCAATGACGTTTCTAACTTCACAGGCTTCCCAACATGGCGGACTTCACATGATAGAATGTCAGATGGCGCGCAATAGCCCGCCAATTTCGAAAAACACCCGGTGTGTCGTTTTGTCCATATATGTCATTTTGTACGTACTTCCCCTACCTATGACGTTCATCGTCACCTTAAGTTCGAAGTCACGCGTTGTCACGACAACACATATTACATAGTCGTTTACTAACGGCTACTCGCGTCAATCATCATATATATCATTTCATACTAATCATCATAAGTAATTGTACCGTGTTTAGTTGTAGTAAATACAGTATAAAACAAAAAAAAAGTAAAACAAGTAGTAGTAGTAGTAGTCATAGTGTAAAACTGAATGGACATTTAATTTCTCACTATAGAACCTACATCACGTCCCAACAAAAGTTCTATATAGGTATGTTTGAAGACATGCAGAAAATGTCGATAAATGGGACGGAAAAACATTGACACAAGTTTCTGCCTTTTTAAATAGTTAGGAATTTGAATTTAATTTTTTTCTGAATACGTTTTCAGAAATATTTTCTGAGACGGACATTCTGTATGAAATCAATCTGCCTAGCCTTTTCCCAACTATGTTGGGGTCGGCTTCCAGTCTAACTGGATGCAGCTGAATACCAGTACTTTACATGGAGCTACTGCCTATCTGACCTACACAACCCATTAACTGGGTAATACGATACCTCTTGGTAAGACTGGTTGTCAGACTTTCGGGCTTCTGACGACCCGTAACGACTGTCAAAGATCCACGAATGACAGCCAGGACCAACGGCTTAACGTGCTTACCGAGGCACGGAGGAGTCTCGATATGTAAAGATGGTCCACCCATCCACGGACAACCCCGGCAAGCGTAGCTTAACCTGATGGATCGACCCGTGCATCCGTTATTACTTAGCCACGAGCTCCTCACATTCTGTATGAAATATTACAGAAAAAGACTAGTGACATTGTTTACCGTGTTCGAAAAATTAAACATTTTGAAACTTTCATGGAACAGTACAGAACTAAATTTGATATTAACTATAACTCTGTTTTAGAATCTAATTGCGACCGACCTAAAAGAAAACGCGGTATTGATAATGTTCAACAGTATTACAGGCGCGTGTTTTGCGAAATTATTGACAATGTTTTAAACGAGTGTCGTACTCGTTACAAAAATTTAAAAGGCTTGAAGTTTTTTAACCTACTTGCTTGCGAAAACTTTTCTTCCTATTGTAGGAATTTTCCAGAAGAATCTGTCGTTGACCTAATCAATACGCATGAACATTCTTTTAATGCCGATCGCCTCAGGAATGAGCTCCGATGCGTTTCTAAATTTGACGAACTACAAACCTTGGGCATATTCGATCTCATTCAAAATTTACATTCAAACCATTTGACTTCCGTATTTCCTGAAGTTTACAAATTAGGAAAATTAATAGTTACGATTCCAGTCAGTAGCGCATCGACCGAACGATCATTTTCTAGTCTAAAAAGAATTCATACATATTTACGAAACACACAGGGCCAAAACAGACTCACAGATTTGTCTATGATTGCAATTGAAAAAGAACTTTTAGTAATTTTAAAAAGATGTAGCAGTTTTTACGACGACGTTTTGCAAAACTATCTGAAAAAAAATAGGCGCGTCGATTTGATTTATAAACATTAACTTGTAGAAAGTAATTAGTTGAAATTAAAGAAGTAATGTATATTAATTAAATTGTAATTAATTTGCGCAAAGAAAACAAAATTAACATCTCCCGGCCTTTTTAAAAGCCACTTCGGATATCGTTTAAGTGACCTGTTATGTGACCATCAATCACTTATTTAGATATTCATGGTGGTCTCCAACACATATCATGCGAAGCCACTGGCCCCTGTGGTAAGTCAGGTAGGGTAGTGTACGACAAGCAGAAACTGGTAAGATTTTTTTTTTTTGTGCATACCCCCCTGTCTGAAATCTCTGTGCACGCCACTGAGTGATGATTGATGAGTGAATTAAATTTATAATTTCGTTGTACATTTTTATTTTTACCCTTAATTATACCCCAATACACTTAATACTGCCCGATACACAACAATTAATTACAAACATACAATAATTAGTTACAATATTAAAATTACACACACATTTTCAATAAGTAAGATTTACATTCGGCACGATACACAATAATATTATAATACAATAAATGTACATTTTATATTCCATAAGTATTTAAACAAACATGAAAGCGGAATACATAACCCTTCCTTGGCAGTCGGGTAAACATAAAAAACAAAACCAACAAAACATAATAAACATCCGTGAATGGAGTGCTTTATATTCACTCAAAAAATGGCCGTTATGACCCTCGCTAGAGAGTTCGTTCGCGCGATGTTATTATGCTTTATATTTCAAAACTTTTGAGGAACAATGGTATATGTACCATCGTTCCTCAAAAGTTTTAAGTAGGCTTCTTCTTCTTCTGAACTTTGGTGAAGCCATCTTCATCACACTCTTGCTTTGCTGGACCGTGCTGTATCGGTTTCCTCGGAAGGGTTTCATAGCGATGGTTCGGCTTTCCCCCTTTCTGCTGCTTAGTTTGTGACTTCATTTTAGTTAAAAAAAGACGGGGTCATCGCTATAGATAGTGAAATAATGCGAGTTTTATATTTTACTAGCTTTTGCCAGCAGCTTCGCCCGCATGGATGTCGGTAAATATCCCACAGGAACGTACTACCGGGAATTCCTTCCTTATTCTGTGACCCAATCACGATCGGGTAAAGTAAATAAATGAATTTTGAATATGGGGGTCAGTTTTGGGGGCAAATAAGAAAATTAAAAAAAAAAGTTTTGCAAACTATACCGTGACATATCAATTGAAAGTATCTTACTATGAGGGTATATATTTTTTTATAATTTTAAATTAAATTGTTTCAAAGTTATTTAATAATATACGAAAATTGACCATTCCCCATAACGCCGAAACTACTGGGCCTAAAATTTTGAAAAAAAAATACAGAAAATAGTTCTTTACCTGTAAACACAACAGGAAAACCTACAAGAAGTCTGTGGTCTTAAAAAAACATGGTAAATCTCCTAATATTGTGAGTACAAACTTATATTTACAGTTGGAATGTATGGGAGAACATGTTTTTCAACTACAATGTTAAGTTTATTCTTGGGATAAATTCATCCCAATTACGGAACCCTTCATTGTGTGTGGTCCGACACGCACTTGGGCGGGTTTTGGTCTCTAGTAAAAGAATACCGAGTTAATCGCGGCGCGACATTGAACGGAACGCGTATGGCATTTTTATACTCGTGATAACTTCGAAATTAAATGTCCGATTCGAATGAATTAAAAATTATTTTATTGCTACATAAATACCCTTGATGATAAAACTATTTATTTGAATTAGAATTGATACTACGATACCAATGTAACCAAGTTTTGTTTCTACCGGCGATCTAATTAAATTTTAGAACACAAAAGCTTCTATTCTGACTTAACTATGATAGTCAGATATATTGCCTCGCGGACATTTTTGAAGGTGATAATGAGTATATTAATTATGTAGTACATATTTTTTATGTATCATCAATAGTTTTCTCAGCGCACGCCAAATAATGAATTTGATAGGCAAAATTTTGCTACTTTGGGTTACATTATTGCATTTTCTTAAGGATCTCTAAATTTTTTGAAAATAAATTATAGCCTATGTTACTTCCTGATAATTTAGCTTTCTATTGGTGAAAAAATGATTCAAATCAGTCCAGTAGTTTCGGAGCCTATTCGGTACAAACAAACAAACAAACAAAAAAAAAAAATCTTTCCTCTTTATAATATTAGTATAGATAAAGTGTGCGTTACGCCAGCGGAATGTCACTTTTCAGGATTTCGGCTTGACAGATATTAGTACCTCATCTCGTGTAATTTATGCCCGAAATTTATAATATGTGCGTCCAACCGATCCAAAGATATTCACGAAAAACAGATTCCGCTGAAGGAACGTTACTGCAGCGGCATGTTTTTTTACCAGTGGTCATAGCTGAATACAAACTAGCTACTTAGATAGATATAATTTGTGCCTAATTGTGGCCTAAAAGTATAATTTGTGCGTCTTGAGGTTTCAGAGTTATTCAAAATGCCGCTGGAGTAACGTTTAGTAAATTACGCGCGCCAACAAAAAGTGTACAGGACAATCCTGACGACGTCACGCGGGGGAGCTGTCGCGTGAGTCGTGTCAAAAGCCATTACACATATCCCTCTGTTCGCAAGAGTCCAACTTCTATAATATCCATACAAGTCTTCGCATGAGTCTAACTTTTATTTTTTATGCACATATAGAAACTCATTGTCGTTTTCAAAGAGAAAAATAACTATGTCATGTTTTAGTTTTATGAAAAATAAATATGAAGCTCATTGGTGTCATCTATGTCAACAAACGTCGTTTCCTATCTTCGTCTGTGTTTCCTATATTATCAATAATTATTACCGGGAGAGGTCGGAGAATACTTTTATTGGCGCAATATTGTTCAATTAAAAATTAAACACAAGGTATTTGTATGTAGCATGTAAAATTATCTAAGTTTAATTATCAGTGGTTTTCACAGTGAAAAATATTTTATCTATGTTCTTTGTCTTCGCCATTATGCAGCGCTGTGCACGTAGTAATAAATTTATTTCGATCTTCCGGTTATAAAAGTTGGTGCCGAAACGGTTATCGGGGTGTGATAGTTCACGTCTAGTGTTATCTCCGCATTTGCGATATTTTAACATTATAAGTGTTTTTATGATCTTCCGGTTATAAAAGTTGGTGCCGAAACGGTTATCGGGGTGTGATAGTTCACGTCTAGTGTTATCTCCGCAAAATTTGCGATATTTGCAACCTTTTGTCAAAAGTTAAAATTGGCCGGCCGGCGCACAGTGGGCCCATACTGAAAATTAGTGGACTTAGGCAACAAAGTTCCTATATCGATGCGATTTTTTTTTTATATGTCGTGTTATATTATTCCTGACAACTTTTATTCTTATAAAATTTCTTCTAAAGTTGATAGTTTGTCTTGAAAACAATTAATTAGATTTTTTTGTATGGAGCGAATCACGTTTAATTTTTTTTCTTCAATTGTACTAATATGTTGAGTGTGTGGCGTAAGTATATGATAGCTAGGGTCATTCTCTATCCATGAAAAAAAAATCAGCGCCGGCCATCTGCGGCAGCGCGAGTAATCATTCGGTAAAAAAAAAAAATGATTTGGAAGAATTTTTTTGTCATTTAAAATAAATTCAAAGCATATTTTTTGTCTCATTTGGCTGTTTTCACCTTCTTTTTAGTTAAATAAATAGTTTTAATAGCGCATACGTACTTATAACTAGTAATTCTGGTAAAGATTTAGTTATTATTGCATGTTATCGGTAGCACCTGCATTGTGATTGATGACTCATTTGTTTGTGCACTCGGCTAAGCGCATAACTAATGAGTCATCGAAAAATGCTCGTCTCTGATTGGCTGAATAATTTTCACTCACTGTTATGTCCACTACTTGAGTAATTAACACTAACTATAAATATAAAGACATTCATTAAGTCCATCTTTATTTACCTTAGTTTTAGGCCTGGCCGGGGGCTTTAAGTTCGCTTAAAGAACCCACAGGAAACGCCCGGTTGAGCAGTCTCGACCCTTAGTGGTCAACTGCGAGATGCCATATATAAATAACTAACTAATAACTAAGTCCATCTAGTTTCGCTCTTGTCGCTTGTTTGTGAACACAGTGAAATACTTGTATTTTTATATTAACATTAGAACTATGGCTGGATTTTGTACCAACCTAGATCTTTTTGTGAAATTAAGAAGTGGCGGTGATCTGAAAAATCATATGTTTCTGTATGAAAGTATCATTTCTGTCTTGACTACCGAAGTTTCTGAAGAAGACAAGAACCGAATCAAGGAGTTCTGTCGACTTTTTTGTGTAAATTTAAATAAAAAGTGGATAGAGTCAAGTAGAAATCAAAAAACTTTTATGAATTGTGTAATTAATCGCAAGTGGTTGGAAAAAAACATCAACTGGCCTGTTTGTGACAGTGTTGATCTGAGAAGTGTGATGGGCTTTTCGGACGCAGCCTTATCTGAGCTTGTGGATATAGATTGCCATGTTCCTACTCTTGCAGTATGTACTGCGGAAGCGGGAACATCTACAGAAAAGGAGCACAGAAAACCGTTCGAAGAGTTAAGTAATAAGCAAAAGAAAGGACGTTCTACTTCCATAGTAGAAGAAAATTCCGAGGAAGAGTTGCAGCACTGGTACATAACAAAATTGAAAGACAACGGCAAAACGAATCTGGCAAAAGTGGTCGAATACCTTTCCAGTAATCCAGATGCGCTATCCGAAGTAGAAGAGAGACTATTCAAAAAGCAGAGCTTAAGTACTGTCTCTGAAGATAAGTGTTTAGCTCTTTATAGTAGCCATCCTTTGGAGGAAGGGCATCTTTGAATCGGTTTCTGTTATAAATTGTGAGAGTTGTCGCTTATGTGCCATAAGAGCCAGTACGGGAAGTCGATCTATTGTTATTTTCTCTGTTTACATGCCTACCAATCCAATAGAAAACCTACCCATTTTTGCAGAGGTATTAGGAGAAATTAGTGCTATTGTAGCGAGCATGGATGTAGAAAGTATTTTTATGTTGGGTGACTTTAACGCACATCCACACGAACTATTTTACAATGAATTAATGAATTTTTGCAATGATCAGGATTGGATATGTGCAGATATAGAAAAGATAGGTTTAAATTGTAATTGTCATACTTTTGTAAGTGACGCTCATGGGTGTAGGAGGTGGTTGGACCACTGTGTGGTCTCCCTATCTGCTTGGCAAACGATTGTCAATGTAGGTGTATATGAAGATGTGTTTGTTTCGGATCACGTGCCACTTTATATGACTTGTGACTTGGGTGCGGTTAAGCAGAAGCTGCAATTGGAAAACAAAACGCGGAGTCAAGTTATCTGGGGTGTGCGAAACGAAACGCAAATAAATAAGTATCATGAAATTTGCAACGACAAGTTACGTGAAATAGATTTTCCAATGGAGTTTTCGAATTGCAGTTTTGGTTCCTGTAGTATGGTTGAGCATAGACATGTACTGGACAAGTTATATTGTAGAATTATTGAGAGTTTGACTGATGCTGCCACGCAGTCGTGTGAGTCAGCGAGTCATAGTGTTGTGAATCGTAAAAGATTGTGCGGGTGGAACAGGCATGTTAAAGACGCTCACAGTGAGGGAAGGCTTCAATTTCTAAATTGGATATTTCATAATAAACCGAGTTCTGGTAACGTTTATGAAAGAATGCGAGATGCAAGTAAGATTTTTAAAAGTCGTCTAAAGTGGTGCCAGGATAATCAAACGCAGATTAAAATGGACATAATAACGCAACAAAGAGCTTCAAAAAACTTTGCCAAATTCTGGAAGTCCACAGGAAAGTTGGAAGCGAAGCCTAGCCTCCCTGTGAGTGTGGATGGAAAAAGCAACCCAGGGGACATCGCGAATATGTTCATGGAACATTTTAGAGTAAAGCCACCGCTTGGCATTTCTGTGTCCTTGACGGAGAAAGAGTCCACGTGTCGGGGAGAAGAGTCACAAATATGTTTGTCAGCCAAAAAAGTAAAAGAGACTATTATACACATGAGCAGAGGCAAATCTCCCGGACACGATGGTCTCAGTATTGAACATTTTAAGTTTGCGGGGTTTCACCTGCCGAGGGTACTGGCCATGTTTTATACACTGTGCATTAGGCATTCATATTTACCATCTGATATGATGAAAACAATCGTAGTACCTATAATTAAGAACAGGACGGGAGACATCGCGGACAGGGGAAACTACCGACCTATATCCCTGGCGACCACGGCTGCGAAGGTGTTGGACAGTGTACTTGATACTTATTTGGAGAGTTGTATTACCCTGTGCGATTCACAATTCGGTTTCCAACGCAGATTGTCAACAGAGAGTGCCATCCTCAGTCTTAAGTACACTGTTCAATATTACACAGATAGGAAAACGCCGGTTTACGCCTGTTTCCTTGACCTCTCCAAAGCATTTGACCTTGTGTCGTATGATGTGCTTTGGAGAAGGCTGAGGGACAGGAACGTACCGACGGAAGTGGTAGACATCCTGAAGTACTGGTATGCTAACCAATTAAACCATGTCAAATGGTCCAATACACTCTCAAACTCATACAGGTTGGAGTGCGGTGTGAGACAGGGGGGGTTGACGTCCCCACGGCTCTTCAACCTGTATGTAAATGACTTACTTGTGGAGCTCAGCAGCATGCGTGTCGGATGCAGGGTGGGCGGTGTTAGTGTAAATAACATAAGCTATGCAGACGATATGGTGCTGTTGGGCCCTACTGTACGGTCTATAGGAGAGCTACTGAAGCGCTGTGAGCGGTTAGACACGGACTGTTATATAATGTGATGAAATGTAAATACATGGTCTTTAAGGCCGGCGGTAAATGCCCTGAAATTATACCTGACATTATGTTCAGTGGCTCCAAACTAAATAAGGTAGATTCTTTCAAGTATCTCGGGCACTTTCTCACCGCCGACCTTAAGGACAATGTAGACATTGAAAGGGAGCGCAGGGCGCTATCGGTCCGAGGTAATATGCTGGCACGCAGGTTCTCCCGATGTAGTGTAGATGTCAAAATCACCCTTTTTAAGGCATACTGCCAAAGTTTCTACACGGGAAACCTGTGGGTCGCGTATGCCAAAAGAGCGATGGACGCGCTGCGCGTCCAGTATAATAATATTTTTAGGATGATGTTGCGAAGGCCTCGCTTTTGTAGTGCTTCAGAGATGTTTGTGCAGAATCGAACCGATGGTTTTCATGAGGTGATTCGCAAAAAAACTGCATCTCTATTAAGCAGAGTACGAGGAACTAGCAACAGCATCCTCAAAATAATAGGGGAGGATATTACCTCTCCAGTTTTTAAGAAAATGATCAGGACGGTGATCAATAAATAAGAATCACCAATATTGTGTCACTTTACTAACAATAGTCTTAAGTCATTATTGTAATTACTAACACTTTGGATCTTGGTTATCTGAAATAAAGAATTATTATTATTATTATTTATACACTTCTGGACACATCTATTGGCCCACCTTAGAGTTTAGGTTTCGATGGCCCCTACCGAAATATGATTGCTAGATTGAACAAAAACTGTTGATGCAGTTTTAAACCTGATACATTTTACCATCTTTTTCGATCGTATTGTTTTAAATTTGAATTCAGAATACCATACGACATGGAGCTACGCCTAACAAGTCGGATATGCGCCTTGTTAAAGGCAATTGATTTTTGAATAAAAACATGTTTTATCAAATAAAGGTTTAATTTAATAACGCGTGTTGTCTCCATGGGCATCTACCACAGCTCTCATACGATTAGGCATAGAGTTTATCAACCGCTCTATGAAATTTTGAGGGATCATCTCCCATTCCTCTTCTATGGCAGTTTTCAACTCCTGCATCGTCTGGGCAACTGGCTGACGAGCCCTAACACGTCTTTTTAGCTCGTCCCACATGTGCTCAATGGGGTTCATGTCTGGGCTTCTGGCTGGCCAGTCCATAACTGTGATGTTCACATCCCGAAGATATTCCCTGATGATGCCGCCCGCATGGGCTCTTGCATTATCATGCATAAAAAGGAAATTTGGGCCCACATAGTCCGCGTATGGTATCACGTGAGGTTCTAAGCACTCACGAATGTACCTTTCAGCATTTAATGTTGGCAGCCGTGGTCCTGTAACAACCTCAAGTTGAGTTTTGCCGCTCGCGGATATACCGCCCCAGACAGTCCATGAGCCACCGCCATAAGCAACCCTCTCTTCAAAGCAGCATTGTGCGAAACGCTCTCCCTTACGTCGGTAGACCTTCTTCCTTCCATCATTGCCATGTAACACAATTTTAGACTCATCAGAAAAGAGTACACGGCTCCAATCTTGCTGTGTCCAATTTAAATGACTGCGTGCGAAATGAAGGCGCGCTGTTCGGTGGGCTCGCGTTAGTTTGGGGCCATTAGCTGGCTTGTGTGGTACCATATCGCGTTCTTTTAACCTTCTCCGAACAGTTCGAGCGCTCACAGATACTCCGTGGAAGTCGCGAAGTTGGTTTTGTATCTCAATGGAGGTAAGGTGACGATTTCTCAAGCTTGGTCGTCACGATGAATCGATCCTGCCTTTCAGTTGTGACCCGAGATCGTGGCCTTCCTTGGCGACGAACAAAGCCGCCAGTCTCTAGGTATCTCCGATAAACATTTCGGACCGCAGATCGACTTAAATTAAGTTGAGCACTCACGTTTCTTTGGCTGTGTCCGGCCTGAATAACTACGACAGCTTGGGCGGCGACTTCAGGTGAAGTATCCATAGATTATTGATAGAACCTCACCTTAATGTTAAGAATAAGTAATGTTTGTTGCAAAACCAAAGATATCAATCACTTTTTCAAGAATTAAATCCAAGTAAACCAATAAAACCAAGTTTTCATAGTATTCGATTGTTTGATATCAACAAACAGGCTCCAAATTGTCTTTTGTTTCTTTAAATTCTGTGTTCGAAATTCAAAAAAAGACTATTGAATGAAATTGTGAATGTGCCAGGTTCAAAACTGCATAAAAACTTTTTGCTCGACCTAATATAAAATTTTAGCTAGGACCAAACGAAACTGAAAATACAAGGTGGGCCAAAAGATGTGTCCAGAAGTGTACATCAGTTGCGCTCTCGAAATGGAAGTACTTAGCTCTTCGACAATTTCTGAAAGAAGAAAACTGTGCTGCCTTTCCATCTTATCCAAAGCTTGTAAATGCCAAGAAAAGATGTTACCCACCACAAGAGAGTATGGAGATTACCGAAAACGGAGCTCACATTAAATTGCAAGCGCTATTGGACCACACTGTGGAGAGGATATTACTTGATATAAATACTGTTGATAGGTCTCAAAATGAAGAACTCAAGTTGACCTGAAAATGGGAACTTGATGGTTCTTCGTCGCAGAGTAACTATAAACAGAAAACGTCAAACACAGCTACAGAGTTCGATGATTCATCAGTAGTCATGATAAGCATCGTCCCTCTTCGGCTAGTGTCTACTAGGCCATCATCTGGGAATGAAAATCTAGTTTGGGAGAACCCCACACCTTGCTCAACTCTGTACTGTCGACCAGTGAAGTTCACTTTCACTTCGGAGACAGCTGACTTTATAAAGTCTGAAGAGTCTGAGATGAAAAAACAAATTGATGAACGAATATCTACACAGTGTGGAAATATTATTGTATCACATGAATTGCATATGACCATGATTGATGGAAAAGTGGCCAATATTATTGCTGGAGTACCATCATATGCAACGTGTCCCATTTGCTTAGCAAAACCGAGTGAGATGAATAATTTAGACGCTTTGACTTCTAAACCACTTCGTGAAGAAATTTACAAACAAGGAATTTCTTCACTGCATATGAAGATTCGGTGTATGGAATGTCTTCTCCATATATCTTATAATCTGGATTTTCAACGATGGACTGCTCGCGGCGAACATAAGGCTTTTAAACAAGCTAAAAAAAATACCACACAGCAAGAGTTTCGTGAGCAAACTGGAATGCTGATTGATATAGTCAAACAGGTATGTATTTAATTTTCGCTCTCTTTATGTTGTTTGTGAATTATATCTCTATGTATTGTATATTACAATATTGTTTTCCCATTTTAGGGTTTTGGAACTACAAACGACGGGAATACAGCGAGGCGCTTTTTCCAAGATTACAAAAGATCTTCCAGAATAACGGGAATTGACGAAAATCTGATTTTCAGATTTTCCGTTATTCTACAAGCCATATCATCAGGCAAAAACATTGACTGTGAAAAATTTAGAAGATACTGTAGAGAAACAGCTGATGTGTACGTGCAACACTATTCGTGGTACTACATGCCAGTTAGTGTACATAAACTTCTAATGCACGGTGCAGACATCTGTAACCACTTTGGTGTTTTGCCAATCGGTAAGTAAAAAATAAATATAGTTTGATGTATTATTTGACTCGATTGCGTTTTGAAATTAAAATGTATGTACTTATTCGTTTTAGGTACCTTATCTGAAGAAGCTTCGGAAGCCCGTAATAAGGACTTCAGAAACGTCAGGGAGAGGCACACTCGGAAAACGGGGAGAATAGCAACAAACGAAGACATCCTCCATGGACTTCTAATAAGCTCTGATCCCCACATATCCTACATAAGGCCTAAAATAATGAAACAGGTTCATAATGAGTTGTTGCCTGAAGCAACTCAGTTGTTACAGACTACTGAGCCTCCCTGTGACAGTGAAATTATGGAGGAAGAAGAATGCCTCATAGCAGAGTCCGAAAATTTGCCGGACCCACTAGCACTTCTGGAACAAGAAATAATGTGATCCGGCTCTAAATTATTCCCACAAATGCCCATCAGGGTTAGGAATATGACAAACAGCCCTTTTCAGGGCTACAATTACTTCACAGTTTCATATTGATCATAATTACGTACGATAACTTATACTATAATAATATACATACAGTTGATTATGTAGATAATTATCAACGACTTGCCCGTACAAATTTAAATTATTTCACCTATCATTAACAAAATTAGTATAACCTGAAACATTACGATATATTTATTCAACAATAGATAACGTGCAGTTAAAAAATAACACAGCCAATCAGAGACGAGCATTTTTCGATGACTCATTAGTTATGCGCGCACAAACAAATGAGTCATCAATCACAATGCAGAGCACCTGCATTGTGATTGATGACTCATTTGTACCGATAACATGCAATAATAACTAAATCTCTACCAGAATTACTAGTTATAAGTACGTACCTATGCGCTATTAAAACTATTTATTTAACTAAAAAGAAGGTGAAAACAGCCAAATGAGACAAAAAATATGTGTTAACGCCATTACTTTCTTTAGTTTTATATTTCATGCCTAATTACTGGCAACTCTAATTAATTAGTATCTGTGTAACATAAAGTTCCTTCCGCTTTCCTTCTCCCTTCCACAACCCTTATAATGCCTAAGTGAGAGCGAGAAGGAAGATCCGCAATGGCGCGCATACGCTGCCGCCAAGAAGATCCGCCAGTTCTCAACCAACATCGACGCCTGTGGGTAAAATTAATCCCAAGTCGAAAAAGGACTCATATTTTCACCGCGAAGAACGAAGATTGCTATTGAACAGTGCAAGTGCGTGTATGTGTGTTGTGGAAAGTGCAGATTCTCGTCCGTACGTGATATCCTGGACGCGCCAGCCACGTGGCTAAGGAAACCCTTCTCGTCGTGTCGCCATAGCTCACCAGGCAGGTACCATCATCATTTTCCCACACCACCAAAACACCTACTTGTGTCACCGAACCGCCCCTCATACAGTCCACTAAGAAAATTTCGATTTTCACCCCAAGGCTTTAGGCCGCCGCAACATTTTTTGGTCCTTCGAGACGGATATCCGACATTTTTTGGTCCTACGATCACGGATATCCAACATTTTTTGGTCCTACGATCACGGATATCCAACAGTTTTTGGTCCTACGATCACAGATATCCAACAGTTTTGGTCCCATGATCACGGATACCTATTTTTCTTTATCCTCTTGATAACGGATATCAATATTATATCCGTATATCATCATCCCGCAACTATATTTCATTTCAATCTTCGTTCCTTATACTCTTATACTAAACCGCTTTCATTTATTCATTTATTACAGTACCTACTTGTCATTGCGTACATTCACAGGTATTTCGCATCCCGCTCAACTTAATATTTTAATATACGTAGGTAGAAGCAAAATCTACCGCTCGCTCGCTTCGCTATCGTTCGGTACTATATTCGTAGGTACCACCTACCAATCCCGCACCGCGCGCAACTCGTTGAAGTTTGCGATTTATTTTAGCTATTATAAAAACCTACAAAAATATCGAAAATGCCTAAGAAAGTGACCATTGATTCGGATGATCAGATAGAATCCGCGATTCAAATAGCACTGTCATGTCGTAATATGATTTTTGCCCGCATGCAAATCATTTACGATTTATTGGAAAAAATGAAGTCTGGTATGGAACCGCTAGAGAAGTTCTTGTGTGCGTGTGTCAATGTTGATGCGTTGCGCACCGAGTTCCTCGAGGCATTTAATAAATATAACTCGCTTCTTCTAAGACAAGACCCGGAAAATAATATTGATGATCAGTCGTGGATTAGTTTTGAGGAATTATATTGCTGCGTTAAATATAATTATTCGAATTACTCAAAATCATCAGCCACATCGGCTCCTACTTCTAGTGGTAGTGGTGTCAATAAGCAAACAGTTCGCTTGCCTCCCATTGAAATTATGTCATTCGATGGCGATATTCGTAACTGGCCCCTGTTCTATGCTAATTTTAAAAGCACGGTACACGAAAATAATACATTGACTGATTCGGAGAAATTATATTATTTGATGGGGAAATTGAAAGATAAGGCTCAAACCGCGTTCTCAGGAGTTTGCCCTAATGGCGATAACTACCAATTAATTTTTAATTCACTCATAAACAAATACGAAGACAAACGTATGTTGGCTTCTAGTTACCTTAATCGGATGTTTGAACATAAATCTTTTAATACCGCATCTATTCAAAATTTCGAATCCTTTTCTGATAATTTTGTTTCCGCCGCAAACGCATTAAAAAACCTTAAAATAAATGATTTATCAGATTTGATTTTTTTCCATGTCGCTATAAAAAAGGTTGATTCTGAAACCGCTCGACTTTTTGAAATGAACTCAAAAGACGAAATTCCTAAATTCGACAATTTAGTACAGTTCATTAAAAATCAATCTCGCATTTTACAAAATACTAAAGCTTTAAACAGCTTGAGTTTCACTCAGTCTAATAACAATCCTATAAATAAAAAAACGTTCAAAACTCCGCAACCGCAATCTTACACTGTAATTGATAAATCCGCTAAATGTTTGTGTGATAGCTTTGTTCATGAACATTTATTTAAATGTCCTGCCTTTTCTAAAATGACACCAAGTGATCGTTTCAAATCGGTGAAACAAAACGATGCATGTACTAACTGTTTAAGTATTAAACATAAGGCCAGAGTCTGTCAGTCTGAATCTAGATGTAAATCTTGTAAAAATAAACACCATACGCTTTTACACTTTAATCGCGAATCGCACGCGACTGTATTATCGAACGGTGTTGATGATACCGCACGTACACAATCGGGTTCAAACTCCACGGCTTCGAGCGAGCAAGATGCTCACGCCGCCGCCGCCGTGCCGCTCGCCGCCACCGCTCAGAGCGCCCCGCAATGTAATGCATCCATTGCTGCGTCGATCTTTTACGACTCGAACTCCCGCGTATCAAAGCCGCAATGTAATACGAATACTACTATTTTGTTGTCAACCGCTACTGTAATAGTTCGAGATTCATTTGGTAAGGAGCATTTTATTCGCTGTCTATTAGACAGTGGCTCACAAATTAATTTTATTACCGCAGAATGTTGCAAACGTAATCGTTTGCAACATTCTGCGGTAATAAAATTAATTAAGGCGTATCAGATGAATGTCTAGTCAAACCTAATGGTTTGACTAGACATTCATCTGATACGCCTTCCGTTAAGGGTATCGGTGGTACGGAAAAATCCGTTAAGGGTTCCGTACAATTCGCTTTCTTTTCCCGTTTTAATCCGAACGTTACTTTTAACGTTAATTCGCTAGTTGTCGATGCAATCACCGATAATTTACCTACCGCTCCCGTAGATACTTCCGCCTTGCCTTACTTAAAAGGTTTACCGCTCGCCGACGAATCGTTTGGCAAACCCGGTCGCATCGATGTGTTGATCGGGGCTTCGCTTTTCCCGCATCTTATGCTGCCCCGCGTAGTTAGCAGCAACTCCTCCGCGCCGCCCGCCATGCAGACGGTACTCGGTTACGTCATCATGGGCACTGTGCCCGCGCTGCCTGTACGTCGTAATAAGCCTCCACAGTCTTGTTACTCACATATTTCGCAACCATCCGACAAAGACTCGTTAGAATCGGCGTTGAAAAAATTCTGGCAGGTCGATGAAGCGCCCGTCACTCTTTCGACGAGCAAATCGCTCGACGAACTTGAGTGCGAGTACTTTTATAATTCGACCACGGATCGCGATGGGGACACAGGTAGATACTCTGTAGCCCTACCGTTTCGCAGCGATGTGTTCTCATTGGGGAACTCACTCGAGATCGCGAAAAAACGTTTTTTCTGCCTAGAAAAGAAATTAGAATCCGCACCCGAGTTACGTACTGCGTATGATGACGTCATTCGCGAATATATTGATAAAGGATATTTATCTCCTGCTCCGCTCGATAGTTCAGACAGTAGTTGTCCTGACTATGTAATTCCGCATCACGCAGTTGTACGTTTAGATAAGACAACAACAAAACTACGCTCCGTGTTAGACGCTAGTGCTAAAACGAGTACTGGATTATCTCTCAACGATATTTTACACAGTGGCCCAAATTTACAGGGTGACTTGTTTACTATAATTCTGAATTTTCGATTGTTCGCATTCGCGCTCTCGGCTGATTGCCGACAAATGTTCTTACAGATTGAAGTAAGAGAAAGCGATCGTCGCTTTCAACGCATCTTATATCGTTTTAGTCCAAACGATCCTCTGGTTCTATATCAGTTTAACCGTGTCTGTTTTGGTCTCAAGTCAAGTCCCTACCATGCGATCCGCACAGTACAACAGTTGGTTCAAGACGATGGTCATCACTTCCCGCGCGCCAGCGCTATCATCGCGGATTCGCTGTATATGGATGACGTAGTCTACAGCGTAAGCTCCGAATCACGTGCAGTCCAGGTTTCGCACGAACTGATTAAACTCTTTAGAGGAGGTCAGTTCGAGTTGGTCAAGTGGACCAGCAACTCTCAAACTGTACTAAACAGTATTCCCGCGTCGCATAGGTTGACCGAACAACTAGAATTCGACAAGTCGGTAGAACAAAAGGTTCTCGGCTTGCGCTGGTGTAGGTCAAATGATTGTTTTGAATTTCTTATTTTCGCACCGCCAGACACGTGTACTAAACGTGCTATTCTGTCGGCCGTAGCTAGACTGTGGGACATCATGGGGCTTGTCGCGCCTGTAGTTCTCTATGCTAAACTACTTATCAAAGAATTGTGGTTACTGAAGCTCGATTGGGATGACACTCCCCCGCGTCACATCATAAATATTTGGCAAACTTTTCGCTCTGCCCTGCCGCTTTTAAATGATTTTAAAATCCCGCGCCATTTAGGTATTTTTGAAAATTGTATTCTTCGCCTCATTGGATTTTCCGACGCCAGTGAAAGCGCCTACGGCGCTGTCATCTATGCGCACGTCACTCGCAACGATGACGTAGTCGTTCAGCTGGTTTGTGCCAAGTCGAAGGTATCGCCGGTTAAACCATTGACTATCGCTCGACTGGAGCTCTGTGGTGCCGAACTCTTCGCTAAACTTCTTCGCCGTGTTCATGACACTTATAATCCGCGTTATAATGTTACCGCTATTTACGCATTCACCGATTCTAAGGTGACTCTTTGCTGGATAAATTCTTCTCCGCATCGTTGGCACACGTTTGTGGCCAATCGTGTCGTTCGCATCGTAGACAACGTCCCCGCGGAACATTTCTACCACGTACCTGGTACTGAAAACCCAGCGGACTGTTTGTCACGTGGTTTAACACCTGACAAATTCATTGAGCACCCATTATGGTTGCACGGACCCGCTTGGGCTAAGCGCGACCCTTCCGAATGGCCCATACATAAGGTTACAGACTTGAATTCGGAACCCATTCCGGAAGAAAAGGTCCACGCGCATCCCATAGTCGCGGATTCAAGTTCGGAAAATTCGCTTCTACTCGCACTCGCAGAACGTACGTCGTCGTGGACTAAGCTGCTGCGTATTGTTGTTTTCATATACCGCTTCATGAAAAAACTCCCGCGTCGGACTGACGCCGTTACCGCTAGCGACCTCGAGTTCGCTGAAACCATTTTGTTGCGTCATGTTCAAAGAAAACACTTCATGGATGATTATTCCGAGTTAAAAAATAATAAAATTTGTTCACCCGCTCTTATTAAACTCAAGCCATTTGTAGATGGTGATGATTTAATCCGCGTTGGGGGTCGATTAACTCATTCGGCTGAGGCCTATAGTACTAAACACCCGGTAGTGTTACCCCGGCATGATCGCATAGTTGAAATCCTCGTAGACTATTATCATATAAAATATTTACATGCAGGTCCAGAACTCACTATGTCGTTATTGCGCCATAAGTATTGGATTTTGTCCGCTAGACGCACTATTCGTCATAGAATCCACAAGTGTAACGCATGCCACAGGTGGAGACCGCGACCTCATGGTCCGCCGATTATGGGCGATCTCCCTAAATCTAGAGTAAATGTTGCAACCAAAGCTTTTTCTCATACAGGGTGTGATTACGCTGGCCCTATACAGTATGTGCCCGTACGCACTCGAGGTGCGAAGAGTCGCAAGGGTTATTTATGTATATTTACCTGTATGACTACTCGCGCTGTTCATATTGAATTAGCTACAGATCTTACGACTGCGTCGTTCATAGCCGCGTTGAAACGGTTTTTATCCCGCCGTGGACCGGTACAATGCTTGTATTCGGACAACGCGACCAATTTTCGAGGAGCTAATTCGTTTTTACGCGACTTGTATACTTTCATAAATAAAGAATACCGCCCGCGCTTTGAAGAGGAGCTCGCTGAGCATCGCATTAATTGGCACTTTATTCCGCCCGCGTCACCGCACTTTGGTGGATGTTGGGAGTCCATGGTGAAGGCCGTGAAGACTCACCTTTTCAAGACAATAGGTCAACAACTTCTATCTTATGAAGAATTAGTTACAATTCTCTCTCAAATAGAGTGCCTGTTGAACTCCAGACCTCTTACTGTTCTTAGCGCTGATCCGGAAGAGCCTAAAGCTCTTACCCCTTCGCATTTTTTACATACTGTACCGCTTAACTCATTACCCGCCGCGGAAGTAGGTTTACTGTCTGATCACCTGCTTCAAAGACACTCTCTTATGGATAAATTAGTCCAGTCGTACTGGAAAAGATGGCGAAGCGAGTATCTTCATAGTTTACAATCACGCTTAAAATGGAATAAACCTGATGGAGACATGATTAAGGAAGGCACTGTAGTAGTGATAGTTAATGATAATGCGCCTCCTCTATCCTGGCCTCTAGGTGTTATTGAGAAGTTGCATACGTCTATAGACGGTAGCACGCGAGTCGTTTCAGTACGCACTTCTAATGGGATTCTTGTGCGACCTGTGGTCCGCTTATGCCCCATTCCTACTCAGTAATATCTTATTCAGTCCATTCCCTCTTTAGTTAGATTTAAGTGTAATTTCACTGTATATATTATTATATCATTCTCTTTAAAGGTGACCCTTTAAGGCCGCGAGGAATGTTAACGCCATTACTTTCTTTAGTTTTATATTTCATGCCTAATTACTGGCAACTCTAATTAATTAGTATCTGTGTAACATAAAGTTCCTTCCGCTTTCCTTCTCCCTTCCACAACCCTTATAATGCCTAAGTGAGAGCGAGAAGGAAGATCCGCAATGGCGCGCATACGCTGCCGCCAAGAAGATCCGCCAGTTCTCAACCAACATCGACGCCTGTGGGTAAAATTAATCCCAAGTCGAAAAAGGACTCATATTTTCACCGCGAAGAACGAAGATTGCTATTGAACAGTGCAAGTGCGTGTATGTGTGTTGTGGAAAGTGCAGATTCTCGTCCGTACGTGATATCCTGGACGCGCCAGCCACGTGGCTAAGGAAACCCTTCTCGTCGTGTCGCCATAGCTCACCAGGCAGGTACCATCATCATTTTCCCACACCACCAAAACACCTACTTGTCACCGAACCGCCCCTCATACAGTCCACTAAGAAAATTTCGATTTTCACCCCAAGGCTTTAGGCCGCCGCAACAATATGGTTTGAATTTATTTTAAATGACAAAAAAATTCTTCCAAATCATTTTTTTTTTACCGAATGATTACTCGCGCTGCCGCAGATGGCCGGCGCTGATTTTTTTTTCATGGATAGAGAATGACCTTAGCTATCATATACTCACGCCACACACTCAACATATTAGTACAATTGAAGAAAAAAAATTAAACGTGATTCGCTCCATACAAAAAAATCTAATTAATTTTTTTCAAGACAAACTATCAACTTTAGAAGAAATTTTATAAGAATAAAAGTTGTCAGGAATAATATAACACGTCATATAAAAAAAAATCGCATCGATATAGGAACTTTGTTGCCTAAGTCCACTAATTTTCAGTATGGGCCCACTGTGCGGCGAGGCGTCGGCACGTCCACGAAATCGAACGAAAGGGCGATATCTCGTCTTCAACGAAAGCGACAAGGACGACAAATACGTGCGCGCGTGCGAGGACAGAGCGAGAGCCAATACGCAGCTACAGAGGGTGCAAAAGAGTGCGAAAATCATTACTCTGTAGTGACACAGTACCTGTCACCAGTTGTCCAGATACCACAATAACATCTACCAGTTATCTCTACATACCATAAAACAGTTACCTTACCACGTTTTTGACAATCCGCAAGAAACAGAGAAATTGACGGTCCGCAAAGAATAGTGAAATTGACGGTGGCAAGAAACAGTGAAACAATCGTCTTGAAAAAGACGGGTACGTTTTGGCGAATACTGCAAGAAACACGATAGCAAGCACCAACACCGCACGAGGCAAGCAGAGCACCATGTCTTCACTTCATGCAGATGGGACGCGAGACACACGACGCCGACGACACACGCGTCCCGCAATGGGCAGGCAGTCTTCGGTCTTCATTCCACGACGGCGGCAGACGAAAAGGACCGCGCTAAGCGCGTGTTGGATTATTAACGATTGTTCGTATTTATGGAGAATAATTAAGTAATTGAATAGTTTATTGATAATCTTATTACGAACGTCAGTGTCACTCTGTCAGAATGACAGATGACAGTGACGTTCGGAAACGTTCCATTTCAATAACATTTGAATAAACTTTATTAAACGTAAATTAATGTTTTATATGTAGAAATGTACATATTGTTATTTCCATTTCTTTGATTGATATTTCATAGACATATGTATTTTATATTAATTGCTTATATTGTGACTTCAAAGACTCGTATTACTAACAACGATTGTAGAGTTGTCGCACAATAGGCAATGGTGGCTGCTGATAATCAAGTTTAGACTTGGTTATAATAACAATACTGTAAATGAATAAGTAATAATTAATATGATAATAATAATGTTTCTCATGATTTTACATTGCAATTTCTATGTACCAAGTTATTTCTAAATAACTGTAACAATAGTCATGACCTGTGATTGGCAGAAATAAATCATGACCCTTGATTGGTTGAAACTAATATCGTATCAGATCTTACTTCTAGATTATAAATAAACAATAACTGTATTCCTAAATGATCCCTTAATGTTTTAAAACAGTCTCACAATATATGATTTGTTAATTAATACCTATTTTAGAAGTTATTTGGCAATTACGTATAACCATCTGTGATTGGTCTAAAATGGCGCCAAGAGGTGGGAATAGGTAGGTATAACCCGGTTCATTAAAGAAAGGAATCTAAAATGGCGGTGCTTATCATGTTTTCTCGGTTGCACACTAGTGCCGTCTATACTCACTCTCGCGCGTACCGTAGGCAGAAAAAAAATCAGTCTTGATTTGCTTTCACGCTGTCTGGACGCGTTCAGTAATCCTTTTTACGAATTCCTTGTTATAGTTTTCTGTTATTTTTTCCGTTGTTACCTGTTTGTTATTGTTGTTGAGTTTTGTTTTATTGTTAAGTTTTGTTGTTTGGACGTTTGGACTGTGCGGAGACAGAATTATGTCTCCTCGAAAGCGAGGGAAGGTTATACATAGTGATACACGTCAAATAGTGTATAATGTCATCAAATATTTTGAAGAAGAAAAAAATCTGGAGCGTTATCATCCATTCGAGCATAGTAATGCTCGAGCTTCCATGGCCACGGGATTACCAGTTAGCACAATAGTGAAGATAAAAAAAGAAGGTATGTTTGTATGAAGCTATGATGCAACTTTTTTTACATAAAATGTCTCCTTTTGACAATTTTACGTTCCTTCTTTTTATGTTATTGTATAATGTTTGATAAAGATAGTTTTTAAAGAATTGGTACGCGTTCATACACTATGTCTATAATTTAATTACGAGAGGAACTTGAAAATGTGTTTTTTTGTTTGTTGAGATATCTTAACGATTTTGATGTCAAATGAAAGGTCTCAGTCTACAACTATTTTATTCGTTTAAATTATGTAAATCGGTGTACGTGTTTACGAGATAATTGCTAATTACCATATTTAAAATGTAAACAAACCAGAAGTTTTTACGTTTTGGAACAGAGTTCCTTTTCGCACATGATACCTTTTCTAATTTATTAATGAATACCTTTACATTGCAGGTAAGCTCGCCGAGCAAACATCGACAAAAATACGTACGCCTAAGAAAGGAAAACGGGGACAGAATAACACACGTGTTCCTGTCGACAATTTCGATATCAGTGCAATCGGAAATATAGTTAACTCTATTTATGATGTGCGCAAACAAGTGCCCACCCTCAACAAAATATTAGCAACCGCCAAACAAGATTTGAATATCAAAGGATCGAAAACAACATTGGGCCGTATCCTAAAAAATAAGCTGGGATATCGGTTTAAAAAGTGTCGTCAAAACAGAAGCGTGCTAATCGAAAGAGATAACATAAAAGCATGGCGTATACGTTATTTAAGACGAATAAGACAAAATGACGCACTGGGGGCTGATAAGAAACCTGTAATATATATGGACGAGTCGTGGATTCATGCCCATTATACTGTAAGTAAGTGCTGGCAGAGCTCTAAAGATAAAGGAATTAAAAAAAATGATAGCCCAGGCCAACGCTGGGTAATGGTGCACGCCGGTGGCGAAAATGGGTTCGTTAAAGGCACTGAGCTGCTATTTAAAGCAAAATCAAAGAAAGGCGATTATCATGATGAGATGGACGGAAATAATTTCCTCAAATATTTAAAGGAGAAATTAATTCCTAATCTGCCGCCAGCGAGCATCTTAGTTATGGATAACGCGTCATGCCACAGTATGCAAGTTAAAAAAGCGCCAACATCAGCCACCCGAAAGGAGGAAATAAAAAAATATATGGAGGAGAATAATATCGCATTTGAAGAAAAGTGGACAAAAGCAGAGTTGTTAACTCAGTTGAAGAAAAAACTGCCTGAGAAACGATATGTGGTTGACGAACTATTAAAATCTCACGGATATGAAGTCTTAAGATTGCCACCTTATAACTGTGATTTAAATCCTATTGAACACGTTTGGAATCTTATAAAACAAAGGGTTGCTGACAAAAACGTGGAATAACATGAAAATAAAATTGAACAATTGACCAAAGAAGCAATTGCATCCATTACTCCGGATGACTGGAAAAAGCAAATCAATCACATCAAACGGGTTGAGGAGACGTACTGGACAAGAAATGTGATCAGAGAAAAAGAATTAGAGGATTTTATTACTAATTTAGGACAAGAAAGCAGTGATTCTGAAACAGATACAGATAAGTCATCGGACGATAACGAAAACGAGGACTCATGGGATGAAGAAATGTTGGGAGTAGAACCCTTACCCATTGATGATCCCGGTGAAGGACCGTCTCATAGACAGTATTAATAAATTAGTTAAAAGTAATATTCGTTCTTTATTTTTACCAAAATCATAATAAGGATCCTCCTGAAATTTTGTTTTAAACATTGTCAGGTATACAGAAGCGGACCTTTCATCCAGAAAAAAAGCCTACCCCAATCTGTCAGATTTTACCAATTGAATATAATAATATGAACCTTATTCCATTGTAGTAAAGTTGAAAATCTATCAAAGAATTTTTACAGATTGTAGTAGGTTGATGTGCTGGCGTCTGTACCTACTGTTTCCGATGAAAACAACAATAAGGATCCTATAATAATAGATGGCGCCACGTGTCTTTCAAATCTTCAACTAGTTTGAAATAAAGTTTCAAATAGTTCGAACAGTGGCCCGCGCCTCATCCCCTGTTCCTCGCGCCCTGACTGCGCTTAATAACGTCATGGAAGCCAACCCGAACTGTGACCTATTTGCAGATGATCTCAAAACTGTTTTGTGCGCTTGTCTTCACTTTTGTGAGAGCACATAAATTTAAAACTTGTGTTTTGTTTATAATATCTTTGTTCTATTTTTTTTTGTTGTCTTTTTTATGATTATGTTATATTTACTGTATGTGTTAATGTAATTGGTCCACAAACCGTATTAACATAAATAAATAAATAAATACGGCCCGGTCATGTTTTTATTATTTTTAATTTGAAAAAATATTTGACTTGAAATTTTATATGCTAACTGTACTATCTGTCAACGCAAGTACAAGCCGCCATTTAAGATTCCTTTCTTTAATGCATCGGCTTATACCAGTAATATTTAAAAACTATAAAAAGACGGGACTACCCCGAATTAGCGGCCAAACATACCTCCTGGAATAGTTCCACCACCACTTCTAGAGGAAGACACTTGTTCGACCTCTGTCCCATTTTTGGTTTCGATGTCATTGCCCCAATGACTCCCACTCACTATCCCCATGACCCCGCTCATTCCCCCGACGTACTTGATGTAGCGCTTCTAAAGAATGTCAACCTTCGGTTGGACTCTATAGAAGCGATACATGAACTAACGTCCGATCATCGTCCCGTGATCCTAAATCTGGCCCCCCGCATAGGTCTCGCGATCCCTCTCAACCGCTTCCCACCCGGATGGTGACGGACTGGAGGAAAGTAAGCGAATGTCTGAAATCCTCCTCATCCCCCCACCTAGACTCTATTCCTGATCAGTTTGACTCTCTCGCTGACACGACAGCTGCGATCGACTCATTCACGGAGCACGTACAATCAGTCCTGAACGATTGTTCAAGGGAGGTTCCAGCGGTGGATGACCATCGCTGGAAGCTGCCGGACGATGTGCGTGCCCTGATGAATGAGAAGAACGCGGCTGTCCGTGCCTACAGCAGCTTTCCCTGCCGCTTGAACAAAGTCCATATGCGCTATTTGCAGAAATCTGTAAAGAAACGCATAGAGGATCTGCGTTCCGCCGGTTGGGACAAGATGTTGAGTGAGCTCGAGCCAACTCATCAGGCCTTCTGGCATCTCCAGAGGAAACTCAGGTCCTCAGAGACAGTCTCTATGCCCCCCCTAGTACGCCCAGACAATACCATCGCTTTCGATGATATCGACAAGGCCGAATGCCTTGCCGATAGTCTTGAGGCCCAGTGCTCACCCAGCTCTCAACCAGTAGACGAAGCCCACCTCTCTGAGGTTGACGCTGAAGTCGAACGTAGAGCCTCCCTTCCCCCCGTTGAGGACCCTGATTATCCCTTGCCTCCCGTCACTCCTGACGAGGTGCACGAGATAATCAATGGTCTAAAACACCGTAAAGCCCCCGGCTCAGATGGAATCACCAATAGGGTGTTCCAACTTTTCCCTGCCCGTTTGATTACGCTCATGACCATCATCTTCAATGGTGCCATGGGTAATAATATCTTTCCTCACGCCTGGAAACAGGCTACCGTTATCGGTATCCCTAAGCCCGGCAAGCCTAAGAGCGAGCCCTCTAGCTACCGGCCTATCAGTCTGCTCAACGTCTTCGGCAAAATCTATGAGAGGCTTATTTATAAGCGTCTCAGAGATTATGCCGAGACAAAGGGTCTCATTCCCGACGAGCAATTCGGTTTTCGAACCCAGCACTATTGCGTGCAGCAGGTCCACCGTATTGTCGAGCACATCAGCGTTGGGTCCCAACGCGGTGCGATGACTGGTGCTGTCTTCTTTGATATAGCGAAAGCCTTTGACGAAGTTTGGCACAACGGCTTATTATATAAGCTGTACCAACTCGGTGTGCCAGATCGCCTCGTGCTCATCTTACGAGACTTTTTGTCAAACCGCACCTTTCGCTATCGCATTGAAGGAGCACTTTCCTC
Organism: Cosmia pyralina; assembly: GCA_946251885.1. NCBI lineage: Eukaryota > Metazoa > Arthropoda > Insecta > Lepidoptera > Noctuidae > Cosmia > Cosmia pyralina. The sequence continues at coordinate 11,148,589 of OX276368.1, read as the reverse complement.
CCCCCACCCTATTCGCGCAGGAGTCCCTCAGGGCTCTGTGCTTTCCCCCCTTATATTCATCCTCTTCGCCAGCGATATCCCGAAGAGTAAAAAGGCGCAGTTGGCCCTGTTCGCAGACGATACGGCCATTTTCTCCAAGGGAATTTGCCCTGACTCGATCGCTCGCACCCTACCCTCCAAACCGCAGTCGATGCCCTCGGCAAGTGGTTTCGAAAGTGGAGAATCGAAGTCAATCCCGATAAAAGCCAAGCCATTCTCTTTACGAGACGGCGTAATCGGCTGACCGCCCCTCCTCGGCCGATCACCATGTTTGGCAAGCAGATCCCTTGGGAAAAGCGAGCCAAATATTTAGGTGTGACGCTCGATAGTCATTTAACATTTTCAGAGCACATAAAGCAGGTTCGTTCGCGGGCCTACTTTGCTCTCGGCCGTTTACACTCCGTTCTGAATGCACGCAGCAAATTGTCCCTTAAGTGCAAGTTGCGTATTTACACAGCGTGCATTCGACCCATCATGACCTATGCGGGCCCAGTCTTTGCGCACGCAAAGCCCCACTTCATCCATAGGATGCAGGCCCTTCAGAACCGTTTCCTCCGAAAGGTAACGGGAGCCCCTTGGTTCGTTCGGAACGCGGACCTCCACCTTGACCTTAAAGTCCCGACCATCCGTCAGTACTTGAAACGCCTTTCCAAGCGTTTCTTTGATTCCGCCGTGAAACATCGCAACCCCTTGGTTGTCGAGTCCGCTAGCTATGTCCCCAGTAGAATCAGTAGTATCCGCCGTCCGCGACATGCCCTCACTGAACCCGATGACCCTATCACCCTCCTCCAGGAAAGTAGTAGGGACACTAGCACCGTCCACAAACACAAACACAGATCTACATTCCGGCCTCGCCGCCGAGGCCCATCGCGTTTAAGACCATCTAACGTAAATTTAAATGTAAATTCATCTCCCTTGATCGGTTTAATCGAGCCAGCTGGTGGCGTAGCTGAGCCTGTAGCTTTAAACTCCCCTGATAATAATAATTCCCCTAACTTGATCCAGCCTATTGCTTTGCCTTGTTTATCATTGGTCAATGACAACGACTCCCTAAGCCGAGGTCCGTACCCCACAGGGGGTGCCCTTAGTGCGCAGTCGTTTAGTTTATAATTTAGTTAGTATTTTATGCCCCTGGCTGGAGGCTTTTGAGCTCGCTTAAAGGCACCCACAGGAAAGTCCGGTTAAGTAGACGAGACCTCTCATGGTCACACTACGAGATGCCATTCAAAAAAAAAAAAGAAAAAAACGAATTAGCGGGATTCGTTATGCTAGCTGTCGTACGGTAAAGACCCTCTGGTGTCTGCCGTAAATATAAAGCTGCTAAGGAGGTCCTATCATCCAAGTCTTTTGGTTACAACTGTTAAACGGTACAGACAGACCATGAGTGGTGTCCCATGTCCGTAATTATTAAGTTGCTAAAAGTTATAATACGTCATTGGCTAAGCCAATGTAAAACACCACGCTGCATAGCAGAAGTTCTGTGTAAAATGGATTCTCTTGAATCTTGTGAAAGATCTAACTTTAATGTTCATGTAAGTTGATTGATAATATTATATCTTGATTATTGTTGATAACTATGTTGTTCTGTATGTGTTATAATACGACTAATATTGCTCATAATATTGTGCAATTCCTATCTATTGTTATAGTTGCTAACTTTGAGAAAAATGATCTATGATGATCTGATCTATATTTATAAGGTAATGTGATACCTAATTAAGACTGATCCTAATGTAAAAATGTATGGACAAAATACTAAAGTTCCCGTGGAGTTTCTTGTCCGTTCTTCTCCATGACTACCTAGTTTTGCGAACGGACAAATAGCTTTCTTAGATAAATAATTATTGACAAGCCTAATTGAAATAATAAATACCTAGTCTTGTCTTTCTGTGCTTTTCTTCATGAAACCCTTTCCTTACACACCATGTTCATAACTAGTTTCATACACAGTAAATAACTAATAATCATCTTGACATACAAAGCTTTTAATTAAGTGGATATATATAAATACCTATAAGGTTAATATACAATCCACTTTCTAGCACGCGCGAGTCCTATATATGCCTTCCCAGCGCCGTGCGACACAGCCCCGCGCCCCGCGCTACGGCGCTCCGCTATTGGTCAATTATATAACAATATTAGAAATAGGCTAGGCTTTTGTGCTATGGTAATTGTATACATTAAGTGGGGTTTTTGGAAAATAAATGAGGGGTTTTTATAGATTCCACGCTTGGCTGCCGTTGCGAGCGGTTGTGTGCTGCCGCTCCCTCCCGCTGCCCCGGCTCGCTGAGTCACCGCTCCCCACCCATCGCTGCGCTGCGCTCTCCGCGACGCGCCTCGTAGTCGCCCGACTACGTCCGATCTTTCGACGAATTAATTATTTATTTAATTAATTCCTCGACTTACGATTACCAAAGAGTCTTTTTCAAGACTACTGTTTCTTTATAGTTATTGTCAAAACGTGTGTAGCTGCACTTTTGGCCCCTTACGGGTAAAATCCACAGTTTCGTGGTCCTCGGTGGAAACCTTACGGTGCCAACGTAGCCGAGTGGGGTGTTGACCCAACACACCCGCCGAACCCCTTCCGGGGGAGGCAGACAGTTGGACGGGTCCCAGTGTTAACCGGCCTTGGGGGATCTCCTAGTCGGCACTGGTGTACTGTTTTCCTTCCACAGCTTGCACCTAGTGTCTTTAGGGTGTGTCTACACCCTTCGCGCTAGTGGTAGTTAGGGCCCCGTCGCACAATAAGACTGGCGACGGGTTCTCAGCTAGGGCTCGCTAGTAGGGTCAGGCCTCCCTGTCGTCACCGGCAGGGAGGGTTAGGCACCCCCGGGCTGTCCCGCCCGAGGTGTTAGGTGTTAGGACTGGTTAGGATTTTACGTTTCTTTTGCCATGGCAGCAATGGCAAGGTCAGCTGCGTCGGTAAAGAGGTCCGTCCTTGAGGATATCCTTAAGGACCCGGACACCTTTATTAACGCTCTTCTTTCCGTGCCCGATTTCCGAGCCAAAATCGGAGCAAAACTAGCTGAGTCACAGCATAGCCCCCTCCCCCCCTCTCCCCCTGCCCCCGTCTCAGACATCGCTACTTTCAGCGATGCTCTCGAGCCCACCCCGCGTCTCCCCGTAGTCCACTATGTGGAGGAATGCCTTTCCGAATCCGAGTCTATGGACGCGGAGGACATTCCCCCACAAATTCTATCCGATATGGAGTCTGAGCATTCTGCTCAGGACGCTCCCGCCTCCCCTTCTTCTTCTTCCGAGGATGACGGCTTTCAGCCGGTCCTAGGACAGAAGAAGAAGAGGAAGGCGAAACACTCAGCCGCCTCCAAGGCAAAGAAGGGGAAGAATCTTTCTTCCCCCCCTACTTCCCCTTCTTCTCCTCCTACCCTTACCCCCCATGACCTCCTCTGCCCCCCCCCGTATCCAACCCGTCCTCCTCGCAGGAGGCGAAATCTGCCCCCAAAAAGTCGGCCCCCCCGCCCCCTGTTTACCTTCAGGACAAGGCGAAGTGGACCGACGTGTCTAAATGGTGCACCGATAATAAGATCGCGTACACCAACGCCCGCTCTACCCAACAGGGTATTAAAATCTCCATCCCTACATCGAACGATTTTAGGGAATTAACGAAGCTTCTCAGGGCGAGAGGTGTGTCCTTTCACACCTACTCCCTACCTGAGGAGCGTCAGACTAGGGTCGTGATCCGTAGGATCCCCAAGGAAATCCCGGTAGAGGATATTAAAGCCGACCTTCAGTCGCAAAATATCCCCGTTGACGAGGTCCACCGGATGCATCGCTCCAGAGGGAAGGATGCATACGACATGGTCCTCGTGGTCTGTTCTCCCTTTGAGGGGTACCACCCCATTTTTAAGGTTAGGACCATCTGTGGTCTCGTGGGTTTCGAGATAGAGAAGCCCAGAAAGAATGGCACCGTTGGTCAATGCCACCGGTGCCAACTCTATGGGCATTCGCAGCGGAACTGCTATGCGAGGCCCAGGTGCGTCAAGTGCCTGGGTGATCATGGCACTTCCGACTATTCTCGGGATCGCACTGTATCCTCAGAGCCACCCAGCTGTGTGCTGTGTGGTGAGGCTGGTCACCCAGCCAACTATCGGGGCTGTCCCAAAGCCCCAAAAAGTTCATCCGGAAAGCTGAACAAGCGTGCGGACGCTCGTCAGCAGAGGGAATGCCCATCCGGTTTTAAAATCCCCTCATCTGAGTTGCCTACGCGGCTAAGTCCCCAGAGACCTAACCCGTGGTTTACAGGTCTCCATCAGCAGGCTTTTCCTGCGTTGGTACCCACGCAACCACCCCCGGCTCCCATGGGACTTAGCATCCCTAAACCCCCCCTTGCCCCCCCCCCCCCTAAACCTGCGCAGGCTCCTAAGGCAGCCGTCAATACCGCCGCTAAGGCTACCCCGCCTCTAGCCCCTATCACCACCCCGGTGGCCGGTCCCAGTCAGGTTGACTCGTTCAACATTATCACTGGGACCTTCCTTACTTTTTGCACCCCCCGTGCTATCCAGATGGCTAATGAGCTGACCGCCGCCACTAGCGCCGGCGATCTGCTCAGGATCCGTAACATTTATAATGCGTACCCGGAGATTACGCAAGCCCTTGTCTCCCTCTCCACTAAATCCAACCCGTAATGGATAGAGGAGTTATTGCAAGAGTTAAGCCCCGATCCCTTAAATTAGGGTTTTTTAACGCCAATGGTCTGAAAGGCCAACGCGATGAGGTCTCCGCTTTCCTCCGCGACCACGATTTAGATGTCCTCCTCGTACAGGAAACCTTTTTAAAACCTAGCCACCGTAATCCGTCAATTGCGAATTATCGCGTAATTCGCAATGATAGGACTCGGTGTCACAAGGGCGGTACCTTGATTTATTATAAGTCTACTCTATATTGCATCCCTTTGGATCCCCCCCCTCTCTCACGTTTGGAAGTGTCTGTCTGCCGCCTTGGCATGACAGGTCACCAGCCGATCACCTTGGTATCGGCTTACCTTCCCCCCATTTCCACTACAGAAAATTTTGAAATTCTTAACGTTGACCTCGCGATCCTACTTGGCTTGAGTGACTCCGTAATTATTGCGGGTGATCTCAACGCCAAGCATTCCGCTTGGAATAGCACTGCAACTAACACCAGAGGCAAACGCTTATTTGACCTTTGTTCCCTTTTAAATTTCGACGTCATTGCCCCAATGACTCCGACTCATTTCCCCGGTAACCTTGACCACCGCCCTGATGTACTTGATGTAGCGCTTCTAAAGAATGTCAATCTTCGATTGGACTCTATAGAAGCGATACATGAATTAAACTCTGACCACCGACCAGTCGTCGTTAAGATGGTCTCCCGCCTTGGTCACTTTGACCCCACCCAACCTTTACCTACTAAAAAAGTGACGGATTGGAGGAAAGTAAGCGAGTGCCTGAAATCCTCCTCTTCCCCCCACTTAGATTCCATCCCCGACCAGTTTGACTCTATCGCTGACACGACGGCCGCGATCGACTCATTTACGGAACACGTACAATCTGTCCTGAACGATTGTTCAAGGGAAGTTCCTGTGATGGAAGACCATCGCGGGAAGTTGCCGGACGATGTACGTGAGCTGATAAATGAGAAGAACGCGGCTGTCCGTGCCTACAGCAGCTTTCCTTGTCGTGCGAACAAAGTCCATGTTGGGATTCCATCAGGTCTATCAGCGGGAGATGAAAAAAAATACGACTTGTCTCTTCAGTAAGAATGTGTATATTAACAAATGTAAAACTGTCGGTAGAAGGTGATTAAAATAAAAAAAAAAAGTCATTAGCTACAACACACGTAGCTGCACTAGTGCTATGATGATTTTAGTAGGCGTTCCGCGCAAACATACCCCCGGGCGTTGAAAGCCTGTCTTTCAACCGGAATGCTCAGACTCGGGGTAGGTGGGCAACGGACAAATTTTGCTGAAAGATCTTCGGAGCAGGCCACTGGAGGTTTTGACGTCTGCAACCCTGATCACGCCATCCGGACCTGGATAGGTAGCGACAATCCGACCCATTTTCCACTTCAGAGGCGGCATGTTGTCTTCCTTTAGCAGTACCAGGGAATTCAGCTTCAGAGAACCCTTACATGTGCGCCATTTCGTCCTGAGTTGGAGCTCCGATATATACTCCTTGCTCCATCGGTTCCAAAAATGTTGTCGGAGTTGTTCAATGCGTTGAAATCGAGATAAGGAACTGGTGGAACGATCATGGTAATCTGGTGTCGGCAAAGATGTTAAAGGACGTCCAATTAAAAAATGTCCGGGTGTCAATGGTGCCAAGTCTTCAGGGTTCGATGAAAGTGGAGTCAGTGGTCTGGAGTTCAAGATAGCTTCAATTTGCACCAGCGTAGTATAAAGCTCCTCATAAGTTAGGTTACAAAGGCCCAGCACCCTGACTAAATGATGTTTAGTTGACTTGACACCAGCCTCCGCAAGGCCAGCAAAATGAGGAGAGTATGCAGGGATGAAGTTAAAGTTAATTCCCTCTTTAGCCATCTCCTCGGATAACGAGTTGCAATTAGCTTTAAGAAATTTTGATATATCATTGTATGCACCAACAAACGAGGTGCCATTATCGGAAAATATATTAACCGGTTTACCCCTACGCGAGATGAATCTCTTTAACGCCATGATAAAAGTATTGCTGGTTAAATCACCGACTAGTTCAAGGTGTATTGATTTTGTCGTAAAACAAACAAAAATGGCAATCCACACTTTAACCAATTTGCAGCCACGACCCTGTCGAACAGCAGACTGTATTGGACCTGCATAATCCAAGCCAATACTTTCAAAAGGGAAACCTCCAGCTAGAAGTCGCTGCCGTGGTAAATTACCCATGATCGGTGTGACAGTTTGACCTCTAAGACGACAGCAACGTACACACCTACGGTAGCACAATCTGGCTAAATTACGACCTCGTATGGGCCAGTACGTATCCCGTATAGAAGCTAGCAGCAACTGGGGCCCAGCGTGAAACAACCGTTTGTGTTCATACTCAAATAGTAATTTTGTAAAGTGATGACTAGATTGTAAAAGAATTGGACATTTTTTATCATAAGGTAAATCCGAGTTTTGTAAACGACCCCTGACACGCATTATTTTATGGTCGTCTAGAAAAATGTTAAATTTCAATAAAGCACTTTTCTTTGGTAATTGTTTATTATGAAGTAACAACTTGTATTCACTGAAAGATTCTATTTGACATATTCGAATAATCAAAGATAGAGAATTTTGTAGTTCATCATTACTCAAGGGACCAGAAACAGGTCGTTTTTTACATGCAGCAATAAAACGTAAAAGGTATGCTACCGTGCGCTGAAGCCTTAAAAAACTCGAAAATCGGTTAAAATTGAGAAATTCATTGGCCACATTCTCGTTGACATTACCATGTAAAGAGACATTTGATTTAACTTCCGGCAATGATTCATCAATAGATTGTGTAAATCTAGAGGGCCAACATGATACGTCATCCTTTAAAAAACTTGGACCAGACCACCAATCATCTAAAGAAGGTAATAAATTAATGTCTACGCCTCGAGAGACATAATCTGCGGGGTTCTGATCGGTTGGGACATGTCTCCACTCGCAGTTGCCAGTCTTCTCTAAAATTTCAGCCACTCTGTTGCGAACGAAGGGCTGCAGCCTATTTGGCAACATTTTAAGCCATCCTAGGACGACAGTGGAGTCTGTCCAAAAGAATGTACGCGGCCTAGTGTTTAAGCGTAATGATGCAACCACCTTTTCATAAATTCGAACACCGACCAGAGCACCGCAAAGCTCAAGTCTGGGAATGGTAGTTGGTTTCAGAGGGGCAACACGACTCTTTGCTAACAATAAACGTACCAACACTTGATTTTCATTGTTGACACTACGAACGTATAAGCATGCTCCGTATGCTCGTTCAGACGCGTCAGTGAAAACGTGAATCTCTAAAAGTTGCATTGAATCAATTAGAACATGACGTGGGATATAAATTTCATTTAATTTTGGTAAATTCATTACTAGTTCAGTCCAAACTTTCCTAATGTCCGGCGATAGCTGTTCATCCCATGATAGTTTGTGTAACCATAGTTTTTGAAGCAACATCTTCATCACTATAATGCATGGAGCTAAAAGCCCCAAAGGATCGAAAATTTGTGATATAATCGAGAGCATGTCACGTTTTGTATCGTTACAAATAATTGGTTGACTAATGGGAAAACAGAGTTGATCAGATTGTGATTGCCAACCCAGACCTAAGGTTTTGGTAGACTCAGATCCGCCAATATTCAAGTCAAGTGAAGATTGGGGACAGTCAGAACCAGTCACCAAACGCATATCATTTGACTTCCACTTTCTTAGGTTCATTCTAGCTGAAGCAAGAGTAGAAGTTACTTTATGACGCAAGTCTCTTACTTCATTGAGATCATCTCCTCCCGTCAGCAAATCATCGACGTAAAAATCACGCAGAATGACCTCAGCAGCTCCTTTATCAACGCAATCTGAACCTAACTGTTTAATACATCTCGTTGCAAGGAACGGAGCGCTGGCCGTGCCGTACGTCACGGTATTGAGCTGGTACGTTTGCAACTGAATTGACGGGTCATCACGCCAGACGACTTGTTGGAGATGTCTGTCATTTGGATGAACAACTATCTGCCGGTACATTTTCTCCACGTCGGCAGCAATAATAAATTTATGTTGTCTAAAACGTATCAATATTGATAGAAGATCATCCTGTACTACAGGTCCGGTCATCTGTATACTATTAAAAGAAGTGCCTGTGCTAGTAGCGCTGCTGGCATTAAAAACCACTCTTAATTTAGTGGTGACACTGCTGTCACGCAAAACTCCGTGATGTGGGAGGTAATGAGCAGAATGTTCAACATCTTTACATTTCGACATATGACCTAGACTTTCGTACTCTGCCATGAAATCTTTGTACATCTTAGACAGTTGAGGCTGGCTTTTGAACCTACGCTCTAAAGAAGAAAAACAATGTTTAGCCCTTAAAAAGGACTCACCTAACGTATCCGGGGAACATTTCAGTGGAATTCGAACACAAAATTGCCCGTTCTCCAAACGTGTAGTATTGTTTATAAAATGCTCCTCGCACAGTTTTTCTTCTTGCGAATACACTGATGTAGTACAGACCTCTTCCAATTGCCAAAACCTTGTGAGTTGATGATCTATGCTATTATCTAATTAATCATTACCGTCAGAAATAATCTTTGTAAAATTACATTTTATCATTTTTGATGGTGTCGAAGCATAACTAATTTTAGTTGGGCCTGAAACCAGCCATCCCAGTCTAGTTTCGCAAAGAATAGGTTGTCCATCCCCTAACTTAATTCTTTGGGATCCCAGTAAGTCCCAAAAGATGTCAGCACCGAGCAGGATATCTATTGGGGCTGGTGAGTAAAAGTTAGGGTCAGCCAGACAAATATTTGATGGGATTTTCAATTTTAATAAATCTACATGTCTACTCGGAATATTATCGGTAATTGAAGGTAGAACAAAGCAATTAATGTTAATGAAAAAGTTATCGCTTAAAGATTTTATTGAGACGGGACACATTTTATTGATATATGAAGATGAATTATTAATACCTAATATGGAGTTGTTCACAGTATTGGCAGTTAAACCCAGTTGCTTGTACAGTCTTTCAGTCATGAGACACGATGTGCTGCCACTGTCAAGCACAGCGCGAGTAACGTATTCCTTACCTTTTTTACCTATGACCTTAATTAAAGCCGTGGATAGCAATACGTCACCACGTTCAACACTTGCAGAAAGAGACAAACCTGCACTGGAAGTTGACGGAGCAGGGGCACTCGTCGCATTATCATTGTTAGCAGAAGTGATAACCAAGTCTAACTTCTTTGAATGATCTGCGACATGCACCAGAGTGTGGTGCTTGCGCCGACATATTTTGCAACTTGCCTGTTTACAGTTATTAGCGTAATGTCCTGAAGACAAACAATTATAACAAATCTTATATTTCGGTAGCAATTGTAACCGTGCTTCATTACTCAACGCCAAAAATTGAGGACAATTACTTAATTTGTGCTCACCGTTACATTGAACACAACTCTTAGGTTTAGAAGAACTATTATTCACCTGATTATCCTTGTCTATTTTGTTATTAGAATCCTGTATTACCATTGTCCTAACCTTGGAATTTTTATTGGTGTTTGAATGTTTATCAATTGTTGAACTTGACATTTCTAATGTTTCAATTAATTCAGCACGATTCTTAATGAATGTGAGGAACACAGTAAATGTAATCTCGTAGTCCTTGTCAAGTCGACCCTTATACTCTTCCCATTCACGGTAAGTTTTATTGTCCAACTTGTATCTTATAATGTGAATGAGTAGAGTATCCCAGTGATTGACCGGTTCGCCAAGGGATTCCAAGGCACGCAAGTTTTTATTAATGTGATCGATTAAAGCTTTTAAATTCACAGACGACTCCTTGCTGATCGTCTCAATATTAAATAATGCTGAAACATGGTGTTGAATCAACAGACGTTTATTATCAAACCGGTCACAGAGTAATTTCCAAGCGACTACATAATTAGCGGCAGAAAACTGAATTGAGTTTATCACCACTGCAGCTGAACCTTCTAGTGATGACCTCAAATAATGAAATTTATTTATGTCGTTTATGTCGTCATTAGAGTGAATAAGGCTGACAAATGTATCGTGAAATTCCAACCAATTTATGTAAGAACCGCTAAATTTAGGTAATTGAATAGTCGGTAACTTAACAAAGCTGTGATTATTAGAACGTGAACCTACTTCACTATCAGTTGGATCCCTTTTCTTATAATCATCGAGCACTTTATGAGCTTCAGATAAGGTTTTATAATAAAGAGACTCAAACTCACTACGTTCTAACATTTGACCATCAAAATTATCTGTGCTACATTCCAGTGCTAGTTGCACCTCGTCATATTGACCATACAATGACTCAAGCCTATTCAAACGCAATCGCAACTCGCTAACATCAGAAGGACTTATAGGAGGTTTTAATGAATTCAAATAATTCAAGAATACTGTTACCCTTCCCTTATAACTTGCCCTTTTTCTAACGAGCTCCTTATCCTCTGGCATTGCGTAAGCTGGTGCAGTCAACCTGGAATGTATACAATTAAAGATTTAACAGCGTCTAAAATTGTTACGATACCTGCCTGTAAATACCTACATATAAAATACCTACATATAAAATACGAATTAACTGCTAACTTTAGTGTTAATTGTTTTCTTATAATTTCATAATAATGTATCAAACGTTTTAACAATAACAAAATCAGTACAAAACCTAACTAACTGCATTACATTCACAATGCAATTATGAACCTATTAATGTGATTACATGAATAAATGACTCAGTAACTGTTACCTACCTAATAAAGTTATAATAATGCAGCTCTTTTTATAGCTACTCTTTGAAAGGTACAAATAACTGTGATTATCATAAGATTAACACGCTAATGTCTGATCAATTATAACAATTTGTAAGCACTAATAGGGTTTTACAACGATTAGGTATTTATCTCTGTACTAACCTGGTTATTAACAGCTAATTACCACTAAATACAACCTGATATTAGAGTGTTGGGTGGAACTAATGATGATTACGATTATCCAGACCACGGAAAATTCCACATCTTCGCAATGACACAGCAAAATGAATGTCGCACAACCAACTTCGCTTGTAATTACGAGTTATGTCCACCAATTCTCTTGAAATCCTTAAAATAATAGCTGATCGAAGTTTTCCATCGTGAAATCTTCTAATCCATGCTCGATAGGACCATTGTTGGGATTCCATCAGGTCTATCAGCGGGAGATAAAAAAAATACGACTTGTCTCTTCAGTAAGAATGTGTATATTAACAAATGTAAAACTGTCGGTAGAAGGTGATTAAAATAAAAAAAAAAGTCATTAGCTACAACACACGTAGCTGCACTAGTGCTATGATGATTTTAGTAGGCGTTCCGCGCAAACAGTCCACATGCGTTATTTACAGAAATCTGTAAAGACTCGTATGGAGGATCTGCGTTCCGCTAGCTGGGATAAGATGTTGAGCGAATTAGAGCCAAACCATCTTGCCTTCTGGCAGCTCCAGAAGAAACTCACGTCCCGAGGATTTACCTCTATGCCCCCCCTAGTCCGCCCCGATAACACCATCGCGTTTGACGATGTCGACAAGGCGAAATGCCTTGCAGACAGTCTCGAGGCGCAATGCACACCTAGCGCTCTACCGGTTGACCAAGCTCACCTCTCTGAGGTCGACGCGGAAGTCGAACGTAGAGCTTCCCTTCCTCCCGTTGAGGACCCTGATTGTCCCCTGCCCCCCGTCACGCCGGACGAGGTGCAGGAGATAATCAAGGGTCTAAAACCCCGCAAAGCCCCTGGTTCAGATGGACTCACCAATAGGGTGTTCCAACTGTTCCCAGCAAATTTAATTATGCTAATGACCATGTGCCATGAGCAATAATATTTTCCCCCAAGCCTGGAAACAGGCCACCGTTATCGGTATACCTAAGCCCGGCAAGCCCAAGAGCGAGCCCACTAGTTACCGCCCCATTAGCTTGCTCAATGTTCTCGGCAAGATCTATGAGAGACTTATTTATAAGCGACTCAGAGATTATGCCGAGACAAAGGGTCTCATCCCGAACGAACAGTATGGGTTCCGAACCCAGCACTCCTGTGTGCAACAGGTTCACCGTATCGTCGAACACATAAGCGCTAATTTTCAGCGCAGTTTGATGACGGGCGCGGTCTTTTTCGATATAGCGAAAGCGTTTGACAAAGTCTGGCACAACGGCTTAATTTATAAGCTGTACAAACTCGGAGTGCCTGACCGTCTCGAGCTCATCCTACGAGACTTTTTGTCGAACCGTACGTTTCGTTACCGTATTGAAGGGGCACTTTCTGCCCCCCACCCGATTCGCGCGGGGGTCCCACAGGGCTCCGTAATTTCTCCTCTTATTTTCACACTATTTACTAGCGACATCCCGAAAAGTAAAAAGGCTCAGTTGGCTCTGTTTGCAGACGATACGGCCATATACTGTTCGGGACGTGACCAAAACGTGATAGCTCGTAATCTCCAAACAGTAGTCGATACCCTCGGCTGCTGGTTCCGTCGGTGGAGAATCGAGGTCAATCCTGACAAGAGTCAAGCGGTTCTCTTTTTGAAACCGTATTTCTCACGTTCCATTCCCCGACCAATCACCATGTTTGGTAAGCCGATCCCTTGGGAGAAGCGAGCCAAATATCTGGGGGTGACTCTCGATCAGCGCCTCTCCTTTGCGGAGCATATTAAGCTGGTACGTTCACGGGCCGCCTTTGCCCTCGGTAGACTTCATTACGTTTTAAATGCACGCAGCAAACTATCTCTTAAGTGCAAATTGCGCATTTACACTGCGTGCATTCGTCCCATCATGACGTATGCGGGTTCGGTATTTGCACACGCCAAACCCCGCTATCTGCATCGGATGCAGACATTACAAAACCGTTTCCTCCGAAGGATAACGGGCGCCCCTTGGTTCGTTCGGAACGCGGACCTCCACCTTGACCTCAGGATCCCCACGATCCATCAATTTTTGAAGCGCGGCTCGAAGCGTTTCTTTGATGCCGCCGCGAAGCATCGCAACCCTTTGGTTGTCGAGGCCGCGCGTTATACCCCCTCTCAAATTAGTAAGACTCGCCGTCCGCGTCATATTCTCACCGACCCTGATGACCCCATAACCCTCCTTCAGGAGAGTAGCAAGGCCACCAGTACGGTTTATAAACGCAGACCACCCAGGAATACATTCCGACCTCGCCGCCGAGGTCGCAATCGTAACCGCCCCCCCCCCCCCCCTATCCCCTACTCGGTGAAGCTGTGCCAGCTGGGGGCACAGCTGAGCCTGTAGCACTTGTCCCCCCCGTCATGATCCAGCCTGCCCCGTCTGGCTGTCATATTATTATTAGCGACGCTCAGTCGACTAATAATTTACTCTAGTTTTAAGCCTGGCCGGGGGCTTTAAGTTCGCTTAAAGAACCCACAGGAAACGCCCGGTTGAGCAGTCTCGACCCTTAGTGGTCAACTGCGAGATGCCATACGTAACTAACTAACTAACTAAAAATAAATGAGGAAAGGGATTCGACGCTTGGCTCCCGTTGCGAGCGGTTGTGTGCTGCCGCTCCCTCCCGCTGCCGCGGCTCGCTGAGTCATCGCTCCCCACCCATCGCTGCGCTGCGCTGCTCCGTGGCGCCCGCGTAGTCACCCGACTACTCTCGATCATCGATCTATTAATTAAATTTATTTAATTAATTGGTTCGAGCCACGATCGTCCCAAGTGCCTTTTTCAAGGCAGTGTTTCTGATCGGAATCATCGCCAAAACGTGTGTAGCTGCACTTTTGGCCCCTTACGTGTAAAATCCACAGTTTCGGGGTCCTCGGTGGAAACCTTACGGTGCCAACGTAGCCGAGTGGGGTGTTGACCCAACACACCCGCCGAACCCCTTCTGGGGGAGGCAGTCAGTTGGACGGGTCCCAGTGTTAACCGGCCTTGGGGGGTCTCCTAGTCGGCACTGGTGTACAGTTTTCCTTCCACAGCCTGTGTAGACACACCCTAAAGACACTAGGTGCCTAGTGTCTTTAGGGTGTGTCTACACCCTTCGCGCTAGTGGTAGTTAGGGCCCCGTCGCACAATAAGACTGGCGACGGGTTCACAAGCTTAGGGCTCGCCAGTAGGGTCACACCTCCCTGTCGTCACCCGGCAGGGAGGGTTAGGCACCCCCGGGCTGTCCCGCCCAGGCAGCAATGAGTAAGGACTTGTTTAGGATTTTAGGTTTTCTTTTGCCATGGCAGCAATGGCGAGGTCAGCAGCGTCAGTGAAGAGGACCGTCCATGAGGACATCCTCAAGGACCCGGACACCTTCATTAATGCACTACTTTCCGTGCCCGACTTCCGAGCTAAAATCGGAGCAAAACTCGCTGAGTCACAGCGTAACCCCCTCCCCCCCTCTCCCCCTGCCCCCGTCTCAGACATCGCTAATTTTAGCGATGCTCTCGAGCCCACCCCGCGACTCCCCGTAGTTCACTATGTGGAGGAATGCCCTTCTGAGTCCGAGTCCATGGACGCAGAAGACATTCCCCCACAAATATTATCCGACATGGAGTCTGAGCACTCTGCTCAGGACGCTCCCGCCTCCCCTTCTTCTTCTTCCGAAGATGGCTTTCAGCCGGTCCTAGGACAGAAGAAGAAGAGGCAAGCGAAGCAGTCAGCCGCCTCCAAGGCAAAGAAGGGGAAGAATCTTTCTCCCCCCCCCACTTCCCCTTCTCCTCCTACCCCTACCCCCCTCATGACCTCCTCTGCCCCCCCCCCCCCCCCCTAACCAACCCGTCCTCCTCGCATGAGACGAAAACTGCCCCCAAAAAGTCGGCCCCCCCGCCCCCTGTTTACGTTCAAGGACGTTGCGGATAAGGCGAAGCGGACCGACGTGTCGAAATGGTGCACCGATCTTAAGATCGCGTACACCAACGCCCGCTCTACCCAACAGGGTGTTAAAATTTCAATCCCTACGTCAAATGACTTTAGGGAATTAACAAAGCTACTCAGGGCGAGAGGTGTGTCCTTTCACACCTACTCCCTACCTGAGGAGCGTCAGACCAGGGTAGTGATCCGTAGGATCCCTAAGGAAATCCCATTAGAGGATATCAAAGCCGACCTTCAGTCGCAAAATATTCGCGTAGACGAGGTCCATCGGATGCATCGCTCCAGAGGGAAGGATGCATACGATATGGTCCTCGTGGTTTGTTCTCCCTTTGAGAGGGGTACCACCCCATCTTTAAAGTTAAGATCATATGCAATCTCGTGGGCTTCGAGATAGAGAAGCCCAGAAAGAATGGCACCGTTGGTCAATGCCACCGGTGCCAACTCTATGGGCATTCTCTGCGGAATTGCTATGCAAGGCCCAGGTGCGTCAAGTGCCTGGGTGATCATGGCACTTCCGAGTGCTCTCGAGATCGCACTCTATGCACAGAGCCACCCAGCTGTATGCTGTGTGGTGAGGCTGGTCACCCAGCTAACTATCGGGGCTGCCCTAAAGCCCCTAAAAGTTCATCCCAAAAGCTGAACAAGCGTGCGGACGCTCGTCAGCAAAGGGAATGCCCATCCGTTAACTTCAAAATTTCCTCGTCCGAATTGCCTACGCGGCTAAGTCTTTAAAGACCCAACCCGTGGTTCTCAGGTCTCCATTAGCAGGCTTTTCCTGTGTCGGTGCCCACTCAACCACCCTCGGCTCTCATGGGACTTAATAATAATAATAATACATACTTGCATAGGCACAACCTTGTAGCCAGGATTATCCACCAACAACTTGCTCTGAAATACAGTCTTGTGGAATCGGAAGTACCGTACTATAGGTATGTGCCCGACCCAGTTCTCGAAAATGGCAATATCACGTTGTATTGGGATCGATCTATCATCACTGACAGGACTATTGTTGCCAATAAGCCAGATATAGTGGTGATAGATCGATTAGAGCGTCGCACAATGATTATTGATATAGCGGTCCCACATGACGAGAACCTCGTGAAAGCTGAAAAAGATAAGCAGATCAAGTATCTTGACCTGGCTCACGAGGTTGTTGACATGTGGGATGTGGATACAGCAATCATTGTGCCGATAGTCGTGACGGCCAATGGCATAATAGCTAAGAGCCTCGATCAACACCTGAGGAGGCTCTCGTTAGGCAGCTGGATCAAGGGCTTGATTCAGAAAGCGGTACTTCTGGACACGGCGCGTATCGTTAGGAGGTTC
The DNA here is from genome assembly GCA_946251885.1 of Cosmia pyralina. Lineage (NCBI taxonomy): Eukaryota > Metazoa > Arthropoda > Insecta > Lepidoptera > Noctuidae > Cosmia > Cosmia pyralina. The sequence goes on along the minus strand of OX276368.1, from coordinate 11,131,726 downwards.
CTCTCTCAGCAGCCCTAACCACCGGTAGCTTGGACCCTGTTCCCGATATCGGTGGGCTACTATTTTTTATATTTTTAAATGTTTTTATATTTTTTATATTCTAATATTTAAAAATATAATTTATATGTATATAATACTAAAATAAAGAAAATAATAATACATTTATTTCAGACCATAAGTCCATAAACAAAACCCAATACAATTTTATACACAAAAAACATACATAAATACATGAACACACATAACTACACTAAAAATACACTAAAACAATTTACTTAAAATATTGGAATGACGCACGATGAGTGGTCATCCATTGCCACATCAATGGACTGTCTGTCCTGTCGGCTAGTGTAGCCACCAAGCTGTTGGAGCTGTCGCGCACTCGCCGCATCAGGGATGCTATCCGAGTCCGCATCAGTGCGTAAAAATCTGGCACGCCATTTTCCGCGAACATCCCCGATGCACTGCAAAAGCGCGGCAGCCCCAACATAACTCTAAAGGCGTTATTGTACTGGACTCGCAGAGCATTGTACGAGCTTTTTGTATAGCTGACCCATAGGGCACACGTGTACATAGATTGGCAATACGCTCTAAAGAGTGTAATTTTCACCTCCCTAGTACAACGTGCAAACCTACGAGCCAGCATGTTACATCGAACTGCCAATGCTCTGCGTTCCCTCTCTATGTCCACATCGTCGGACAGACTATCGGTGACCCAATGCCCCAGGTACTTGAACTTCGTGACCCTGGAAAGCTGAGTGCCCCCCAAGGTGACTGGTGGGACAGTATCATAATAATAGGTCTTTACCTATGAAATTGCCGTTTTGTATGAAAAAAATTAAACGATTTTTTTTCATGCATTTTTTATTTGTATTAATCGAAGTAATCACCCATGCAATCAATGCATCTTTGCCAACGCAGTGGCAGTTTATTGATGCCCTTCTTAAAGAAATCAGCTGGACGGGAGGCAACAAATTCTTCAAAGGCATTTTGTACTGCCTCTCGGGTATTGAATTTTTTTCCCGCCAAGAAGTTATCCAAATTCTGGAAAAAGTAGTAGTCTGTAGGCGCAAGGTCTGGTGAGTAGGGCGGATGACGGAGAGCTTCCAACCCCAGTTCTTGCAACTTGGAGACCGTCTGCTGTGCAGTATGAGGTCGCGCGTTGTCGTGCAGGAGCAGCGGAGACGAGCGATTGACCAATGCTGATTGGAGATGTGCCAGCTTCTTCATCATTGTGTTCAGTTCTTCACAGTACACATCTGAAGTAATGCTCACCCCGTTTGGTAAGAAGCTGTGATGAATCACACCGGTGCTAGACCACCAAACAGTGACCATCACTTTTCTAGGGGTAAGTTTTCGTTTAGGGCATTGTTTAGGTGCTGAACCAGGATCCAACCAACTTGCTGAGCGCTTGCGGTTATCAAACAGAATCCATTTTTCATCGCAGGTAACAATGCGGTTCAAAATTCCTTCATTTGAGTGTCTGTCGAGCAGTGCAAGGCACGTCTCGACGCGTACTTCGCGCTGGCGATCATTGAGTTCGTGGGGCACCCATTTGTCAAGCTTTTTTACCTTGCTAATTTGACGCAAATGGACCAATATTGTTTTGACGCTAACGTCGAAAGCTGCTGCTAATTCAGCCGTAGATTGTGTATCATCAGCTTCCACAATCGCCATTAATTCGTCATTGTCGACCAAAGTCTTCGGACGACCGCGAGGTTCATTTTTCAGGTCGAAATTTCCAGAACGGAAGCGAGCAAACTAATAACAAGTGGTGCGTTGGTTTGTAGTGTTAGCTCCGTAAACGTCGTTGATGTTGCGTGCCGCTTGTGCCGCGTTGCTGCCACGACGGTACTCATATTCCATAATTACTCGAATTTTTAACGTATCCATGATGACGAAAAAGATTGAAATGCGATGAAAATGTAACACTAATCAATAAACAAATGACTACTTTTGGAAAAAAAATCCATGTTTTTAAAATAAAATTAATTTGAAATTAGAATTCTTAGCCAAACAAAAATTATTTTGATTTGAAATGGCCAGTACTGCAGAACGGCAATTTCATAGGTAAAGACCTAATATTTGTTACCCGCTTTGAAAACCAGTAACTCGCTCTTGGTCGCATTGTACCTGAGGCCGTGAGCCACCGCATAGTCCTCACAGATGCGAAGAAGCCTCCTAAGTGCACTGATCGATGGGCTCAGCAATACCATATCATCAGCGTAGCTGATGTTATTGAAGCAGTGCCCGTTAATGGAGCACCCGATATTGGTATTGCTGAGCTCACAGACCAGCTCGTCTACATACAGGTTGAATAGCTTGGGTGAGCTGATTCCCCCCTGCCTCACACCGCACTCCAACCCGTATGCATCCGACAGGACACCCGCCCACCTAACATAATTGTATTGGTTTTTATACCAATACTTTAGCATCCCAATGATATCGCTTGGGAGGTTCTCAACTCTTTTCCCCGGCTCGAATCTCACTACTGCAGGAAGAAAAGTAAGAGACAGTACCTGGAGAGCAAACTGACAATCGCCAAAATGTACGAATTATATAAAGAGCAACTAACAACATTAAAGGAAGAACCATGTTCTTTTTATGTCTATAAAACAATATTTGGGTCTAAATTTAATTTGTCATTTTTTACCCCAAAAAGAGACTTATGCATAACATGCACTCGATATGATAGTGCCGGACGTCCAGAACATTTGAAGGAGGAATATGATTCGCATATTGCAAGAAAAAATGCAGCACAGCAAGCGAAATAATCGGACAAGCAGCGGTCTATTATTGATGACAATTACCTAGTCGTAACGGCAGACATGCAGTCTACCTTGCATATACCGGTCAGTGGTGTTGGTATTTTATATTAGGTTGGGGAAAAAGTCTTTTCGCATTATAGTATGTATGAACTTAAAATAAAATCTCTTTGGCTATACTATTTGTATCTGGCTGGTTTTGGTATCATTGAAAGTTTAAATTTTAAAGAACATAATTTCAAATTCAAATTAGGAAAATGTGTGATTTTCATTTGTTTTTCGTACTGTCAAGATGAGTGAATCTAATGAAGAAATTCAATACATTTTATAATTTTACTACAAAAAAGGTAAAAATGCAACGCAAGCCGTGAAAAAAAATTGCGATGTTTATGGACCCATTGCAGTGTCTGTGAGGGTAGCACAAATTTGGTTCAAGCGTTTTCAATCCGGAAATATTGATGTCAAAGATGCACGTCGCTCTGGTCGCCCTATTACGGAAAAAATGGATGCCATTTTTGAAAAAGTGGAGCAAGATCGGCATATCAGTAGTTACGACGTAGCTGAAGAACTGGGAATTACCAAAAAACAGTTTTAGCGCATTTGAAAAAAACTGGGTAGCAAAAAAGCTCGATATTTGGGTATCTCACGAGCTCACTGAAAGAAACCTAATGAACCGTGTACTCATTTGTGATTCTTTATTACGACGTAATGAAACCGAACCATTTTTGATGAAGCTGATAACTGGTGATGAAAAGTGGATCACGTACGACAAGAACGTGCGAAAAAGGTCGTGGTCAAAGGCCGGTTTGGCTTCACAGGCTGTGGCGAAACCCGGGTTAACTCGCAACAAGGTGATGCTGTGTGTGTGGTGGGATTGGAAGGGCATTATTCATAATGAGCTGTTACCACCAGGCAGGACCATCGATTCTGAACTCTACTGCGAATAACTGATGAGATTAAAGCAAGAAGTTGAGAGAAAGCGGCCGGAATTAATCAACAGAAGGGGTGTGGTTTTTCATCATGATAACGCTAGACCTCACACATCTTTAGCCACTCAGCAAAAATTAAGAGTATGCCTGGGAGGTGTTAATGCATCCGCCATATAGTCCTGACCTTGCACCTTCAGATTTCCACTTGTTTCGGCCTCTTCAGAATTCTTTAGGCAGTGTCAGGTTAACATCACGAGAGGACTGCCAAAACCACTTGTCGCGGTATTTTGATCAGAAGTCCCAAAGTTTCTATAGCAATGGGATCATGTCCCAACCTACAAGATGCCAAAAAGTTATCGAACAAAATGGTACCTACATACTTTAGATAAATGTAAATAATGTATATTAAAAAATGTTTTGAATTTTCTTAAAAAATGCGAAGAAACTTTTTCCCCAACCTATTATTACACCAGAAAATTAAACGTTCAAAATTATACGATTCACACGTCGAAACCACCTCATGAAGCATTTTGTATCACTTGGAATGAGATTAATGGTAAAAGGGGCAGTGTGGAAATTGCCAGTGCAATGAACTGGTGGATTACTCAGATACCAAGCAATATTAAAGAAGTCACCATGTATAGCGACACATGCGCTGGGCAAAATAGAAACCAATTTATCACGGCATTTTTGGTTCATTTAATTCAAAGATCTGAGGGGCAATTCCCGTATTTTTATAACAACGTTCGCAATCTCATCTCAGTCTCAATCTGTCAAAATTGTATAGAGTTTGCCTACATTTTTGACATTTTGATTGTCGCTGGCTGACATTGTGACTTGAATTTGAACGTTTTTAATTACGAGAATTGGCCCTCAGATGTGCAGCTGGAAGTTATTGAGCAAAAGTACTTAGAGAGTGGTCATACTCATATGGAAGTGGACTCCATGCATAGTGCTATAGAAAGGCAGCAAAGACATACGCCAGTTTATTCCATGATTGATTGGAAGTCGATCATGGAACGTGCTCGCTCTAAAAGAAACAGAGATTCAGCACCGCCTTATATTGTTAAGGAATTAAAATACACGGACATGGTTGATGTAAGAGCTCTTAATGAAAAAATAGCAAAAAATACAGGCAGAGATAAAGAAGGCAATACAATTAAATGGCTGAAAATTAAGTGTCTTCGTTTCGAGAGAAAATGCCCGGGTCTCATTAAGTTTAGATATGAACACGATGGTCCCTACCTAGAATTTAATATTTTAGAATGTACGACAAAAACTACACTTATTACTAGAAAGAGGAGGAAACAAGAAGAACTAACGGATGGACAAGGGATAGAAGAACTGATGCAAGAATTGAAAAATTATAAAATACCACTAGCTTACTCCTCGCCACTGCCTATATCAGAAGCAAAAAAGAAGGACCTCAATAATTTATGTGCAAAGGGGAACTGCACTTGTGGTACCAGTCTTTACCAACAAGTAAAGACGTAGTAGACAGAAATTTGGAGCCAGACGTCACAGAGGAAGAAGAAGAAGTAGTGGACTGAATCGTTTTTTTTTAATAGCAATGTTCTATTCCTTTTATAATTTTTCAGTTTGTTTGCATGAGGTTGTTGCACTTTTTTTGTTTTTGCTTAAAACTAATAGTATTTTGTTGTTTTTTTCGAACAATTCCTTCAATAAAACTTGACTGAATTTATTACAATAGTTTCATTTCTTATTCATGTCTTATTTGAAACAAAACTCACCACACAACTTTCGAATATTTAGTTGAGTAGTATTTACAATACACATTTTGTACATGTAACAGTTAGTTCCACTTTACTTAAGTCTAGTTGTTTTTCTTCAAAATTATTTAGAACCGAGAGAAAATTCACTAACTACGTTCGACAATTAACTAATTCACAATTAGGTCAGAGATTTTATAGAGAACAATTAATTAGTTTGATGTTTTTAACTTTTCTCAATTATTAGAGGTTTTTCACGTGTTTTATCACATATAATATATTATTTATTTTATTTTCTTTCAATTAAAGTGAAAAACATAAAGTAATGTAAAGGCAAGCCAAAGTTATAACGATTTTAATTTAAAAAAACTTTAACTGTCATTATCTGAAAACACGATTTTTCGACTTAATGACTTTTCGCTCTACGGGGACGATATACTGTTCGGGACGTGACCAAAACGCGATAGCTCGTAACCTCCGAACCGCAGTCGATACCCTCGGCTGCTGGTTCCGTCGGTGGAGAATCGAGGTCAATCCTGATAAGAGTCAAGCGGTTCTCTTTTTGAAACCGTATTTCTCACGTTCCATTCCCCGACCAATCACCATGTTTGGTAAGCCGATCCCTTGGGAGAAGCGAGCCAAATATCTAGGGGTGACTCTCGATCAACGCCTCTCCCTTGCAGAGCACATTAAGCTGGTACGTTCACGGGCCGCTTTTGCTCTCGGTAGACTACATTACGTTCTAAATGCACGCAGCAAACTATCTCTTAAGTGCTAATTACGCATTTACACTGCGTGCATTCGTCCCATCATGACATATGCGGGTTCGGTATTTGCACACGCCAAACCCCGCTATCTGCATCGGATGCAGACGTTATAAAACCGTTTCCTCCGAAGGATAACGGGCGCCCCTTGGTTCGTTCGGAACGCGGACCTCCACCTTGACCTTAGAATCCCCACGATCCATCAATTTTTGAAGCGCGGCTCGAAGCGTTTCTTTGATGCCGCCGCGAAGCATCGCAACCCTTTGGTTGACGAGGCCGCGCGCTATGCCCCCTCTAAAATCAGTAAGACTCGCCGTCCGAGACATATTCTCACCGACCCTGATGACCCCATAACCCTCCTTCAGGAGAGTAGCAAGGCCACCAGTACGGTTTACAAACGTAAACCACCCAGGAATACATTCCGACCTCGCCGTCGAGGTCGCAATCGTAACCGCCCCCCCCCCCCCCCCCTATCCCCTACTCGGTGAAGCTGTGCCTGCTGGGGGCACAGCTGAGCCTGTAGCCCTTATCCCCCCCATTATGATCCAGCCTGCCCCGTCTGGCTGTCCTATTATTAGCGACGCTCAGTCGACTAATATTTTACCATAGTTTTAAGCCTGGCCGTGGGCTTTAAGTTCGCTTAAAGCACCCACAGGAAACGCCCGGTTGAGCAGTCTCGACCTTCAGTGGTCAACTGCGAGATGCCATACAAAACTAACTAACTAACTAAAAATAAATGAGTTCAGAGTTCAGAAGATCGTCAGTTCAGTCAAGTCTTTTCTTTTACGCCTCAAGAGTACCTACCTACCAACACCAATACAGTAAAACTCAATACGTCATTAGGCGTTCGCTCATCTGTCAATTAAAGCTGTCAAATTTGTCAACAAAAACATCAAAAATTTTAACAAACTTCTGTGTTTTTTCACAATAATTCGCAAGCCGTGATTAGAAAATCAATTACAATCAACAAAGATGTCACCGCCAGGAGATTCTGCAGCCCAGATAAGGAAATTAAAGGCTCAAATTGGCCAGTTCAAAAAACAAATAACTCGCGCAAGCAAATTTGCTACAGAGCAGCAAGAGCAAGTGCTGGTAGATGCTGACGCTGTTAGGATGCGAATAAAAGATCTTCAATCAGCGTTGCTAACATATAGGGACAATCAGCAGCTGTTTTTAAATACTTGCGACGATTCAGACATGGAGAAGGACGAAGTGGAAGAGTTGTGCTTTAAGACCATAAGTGAGCTGCAGAAGGCTGTAAATTCCACATTGGAACAGAACAGTGTGAGCAAGGAAGCTAATCAACCGGAAAGCGCAATATCGCGCAAGTTACCTACACTGGAGCTACCTACATTTGACGGGAAGGAAGACGTGCAGTACAAAAGTTTTATTGATATGTTTACGGCAGTTATCGGAAGTAATAATAGTTTAGCATCAGTGCAAAAATTATTCTATTTGCGCAAGTATCTGAAGGCTGATGCTCTAGCTTTAAGAGGAGTTCAATTTCAAAACCCGCTAAAACGATATTTGAACAAAAACATTGTTTCGCATGAATAAGAAGCGCCATCATTCTTTCTTTTTTCTAAAAATTATTATCAAATCCCGCTATAAGCCTAACAAATCAGCTTTCAAAAGTAACAGTTTGTTGCAAAAAGCGCTAAAAGAGTCCCAGTGCATTTCAAATTCCGCTAAATCCAAATCGACCAATCACAGCACGGTGTTTGCTCAACGTAACACAACAAACAGTATGGCGATTTTGTCAACAAAGTGAAGAAGTGCTGTCGGTTTTTTATGTTTTTTATCAAGAAATAATGGATGATTCTACACAATTTGTTACTAAATGTGAACCTAAACATGCCAGGAAGAGAAAAAGTGATAGATCAACATGGAAACGTATGACGGAGCAAAAGAAACGGTACGTAAAGTTTTGTATCAAACTACATGTTAAAGTGAAGGGGATGGTGTTATGCAAAATTTTATCAAATCTATAGTAGACTTAAGTTGTTTTATTAGTTGTAAATTTAAACTATTCCGGGGGTCAATTTTCTCGTTATTTGTTCTTGCATCCATTTCTGGGGAAACGAAATCGAGATTTTATGTAGGTATATGTATAATATATAATAATAATATATAGCTTACTCACTGTTTATGTTATGTTGTAAAACCCAAGTAATAAAAATTAAATAAGCTTATTTTTAGGGTTTCGTATCCGAATGGCAAAAAACGGCACCTTTATAGTTATTTCATATCTGTCTGTCCGTCCGAATGTCACAGCCATTTTATTCCGAAATTATTAGCACATGAAACTTGGTAAGTAGATGTATTCTGTGAACCTATTTCTGATTTAAAGAAAAAAATAATTTAAAACTAAGGGAACCCCCCTCATACATGGAACTGAAACTAAAAATATTTTTTTTCGTGAAACATATGCATGTGTGGTGTATCTATAGAAATGTCTTTAAAAGTGACATTGATGTTTCTAAAACCACTTTCTCATAAAGTCAATAGTTTAAAAAGATATACGCTTCCAATTTGGTAAAATGTAAATCTAAAAAATATATGCTGTGATCTTAATGTAAACTTTCAAAGAAAGTTAGTTTGAATGAGATCGGGTCAGCAGTTTTTTAGATATAGCATATTTTCGCAAACATAACTTTGTAATTCATACAAATACTATGAAAAACAAAGTTATTTGACGTAGTTACTACGGAACCCTTCATGGGCAAGTCTGACTCGCCCTTGGCCAATTATTTATGATAAAAAAGTAGAATTATGTCATTGTTTTTTTTTTGTCATTTGCGGAGCACAATGCTCAAAATTCTCACCCTGGTTTTTCGGTTTGGTGGCTTCGCTACTACGCTCTCCACTCTACTCCGACCTAATCAATTAAAAACATATTGTTTCAGGTATGAACGCAAAGGTTTGCCGAAGTTCCCGCAATGCAATCATAACCAAAAATCATTTAAATGCGTGAAATTAACTCGCCAGGATATAAGCCGATTTCATAGGAATTTTTATAAATGTACGACTAAAATTTCTCAAGACCATTTCATATTAAAATATTGCAACGTAAAATAAGCTAATAATAAAAAAGAAAACTCTAAAAGAAACATTGCGATTAAATATCATGTTATTGGAAACCACGGTCAAATGATCCCAGTTTGCCAAAAAACGTTTTTGGATGCTCTTCTGGTTAAAAAAGATAGAATTAAGGGTATTATGAGCAGGTTTTATAAAAGTGGAGGAAGTCATCCAGTAGAAAAGAGAGGGGGTGACCGAAAATCCCAAAAATACGCGACAAAGAGAGTGTCAGTCGAATCTTTCATTGAAAAACTTAAGTGCCAAGAAAGCCACTATTGTCGCTCAAAAACACAAAGATTATATCTCCCGGCCGAGCTTAACATTCGAAAATTATGGCGGGTCTATAATGCAGGACATCAGAATGATCAAAGGGTTAAGTAATGTTTTTTTCGCAACATTTTTAATACATCTTACAACATTGGTTTTGGTTCCCCGAGAACAGACGTCTGTTCCACATGTACTTCCCTGCAAGAACAAATAAAAGCTAAAAGTGATACAAGAAAACGTAATGAACTTATGACTAATAAAAGAATTCACAGATTAAAATATAAAGCATTTTATAAAATACTCCAAGAGGAAGATGATACCGTAAAAACTATTACATTCGACTGTCAGAAAAACCAGGCACTACCAAAGCTTCCAGACCAGTCAGCGTATTTTAGTCGTCAGTTAAATTTTTATCATTTTGCTATTGTAGATGGAAATTCTAAGGCTAAATTAAACAAAGAAAATGTTTATTCATATTATTGGAGTGAAGTAGTCCATAAGAAGGGAGGGAATGAAATTGTAAGTGCTGTGTATCATTACCTACAACATTCAACGAGAAAATCAAGATCTTACGTGTGGTATGCAACGGATGTTCCGGACAGAATAAGAACACTGCAATGGTTGTTATGTTGGGTAAATGGCTGTATTGTGAAGCACCTAGACATGTAAAAAAAGTTGAAGTAATATTATACCCTATAGTCGGACATTCGTTCATACCTCCTGACCGTGTGTTCGCCAAAATCGAAAAAGTATTATAAACTAAAGAAGTTGTATCTTGTCCAGCAGCATACATCTCTGTGCTCGAAGAAAACGGAACTGTCAGGGAACTTTCAACAATACCAGTTTACGACTGGAAGAAAGGTTATGAAACGATTATCAAACCCACTAGTTCATGGAATTTTCCTTTTATGAAATCTAAGCGCTTTTTCTTAACTAGGTCGAAATCTGAGAATGTTTTGGTTCAAGGAGAGATTAATTATAAAAGTGAACTTAATGATAAAAAAATAATTACAAAAAAGAATAAAAAAATTACTATGCTTTCTCCAGAGTTAATACTACCAAACACAATTTTACCGATGAAAGCAAAGGTCGATGATGTTGCCAAACTCCTCGAAAAGCATTTCGGGACAGAGTGGAGTTTACCTACTTTGGAGTATTACAAAAAAATTGAAGAAAGAATGCAAAGTGTTGATCCAGTAGTCAGTAGCTTCGATAGTGGAAATACTATTGAAGACCATTACTGTGAACATGGTTTTGAGGATGTTGAAACACATATTTAATATTCTTCCTGAACTATTCTTTCATCTTCCATCCATTATTCTGTATTAGTTTTATTAATAAATAATTTTCATACTTTAACCCGTATTATTAATTTTTATGATTCTCCATATCGTATAAAATAATGTAAATTGCTTCTAACATTTTAGTATTCATGATTGTTGACTGCATAAAACCATCCACGTGTACAAATCTGTCAGTTGCGAATCCCGCTAAAACGAACAATGTTTATTTCAAACCCCGCTAAAATCAAATGTAGGGTAGAACTTGGTAATACGCCCTAAGTGACAAAACGCCCTACCACTCAAGCACTCACACTAACAAAGCAACGCTGCTCGAAACTAGACGCGCGGGGAGCCACTAGTAGCCGGACAACATGGCCGACGTGTGCACGTAGTTTGCGATGTCCGTTTAAAAAATATTGCTAAATCTGGTTTTATTGGCGTGAAACAATTTGTGGTGAGTTTCCAAGAAATTCATGTATGTTGATACTTTTATATTTTGTGTTAAAATGACCCACACTATCGTAAAATAGATAAAATTACCTTTCTCTTTTTATTTTTTCGAACGTTATAACCTTGAATCTTGTGTTTTGATCTCAGTGGGGCATATTGAAAATCGAATTCGACAATAAGCCCCTAAGCTAGTTGTTTAAAACGCCCCAATATTTGGACTGTCTTAAGTACCTTGTTGCGTGTTATTATTACAGATAATGTCTCGGAAGTATGAAAGAAGGACACTACGAGCATCATGGAGTGCGGACGACTTAGACAAAGCCATGCGTAGTGTCCTAAGCAAAGTAATGGGTGTTAATGAGGCATCCAGAAACTTTGGCATACCGTCTCGAACTCTAAGAAGACACATTTTATCAGGAAAATCAAAGGGCCCTCTAGGACGCAAACCAGTATTTTCTGTAGAATATGAAAAAAAACTGGTTGCCCATATAAAGAAATTGGAAAAAGTTGGATTTGCCCCTGACAGAAAAGATGTAAAAGAAATGGCATTTCAACTAGCTAAGAAACTTAATATTAAAAACCCATTTTCAGCAAGTTCAGAATCAGCTGGAAATGTATGGTTTTCGGGGTTCATGGCTCGCAACTCAGAATTAAGCCAAAGAAAATCAGAAGGCTTGTCACTTGCTCGAGCTTATGGAGTTAATAGAAAAGATGTACAGGATTTTTTTGATTTACTAGCCAAAATCTATGAAGAAAATGATTTTGCAAATCACCCCGAAGATATTTTCAACATGGACGAGTCCGGCATACAGGGGAACAACAAGCCAGGAAGAGTAATTGCCACAAAGGGAGCCAAAGATGTCTACACGCTCACTAGCTCTGAAAAGGGTGAAAACGTAACGGTCATTGCTTGTTGTAATGCTCAAGGTAACTTCCTTCCCCCTGTTTTAATCTATAAGGGTACTTACAGCAAACCACAATTTTCCGAAGGTCTTCCTCCAGGATCACAGGTATTCATGAACAAAAAGTCATCTTATATAAATACAGATCTCTTTATGCAATGGTTTGAACAAGTGTTTCTGCGTCACAAGAGTCCTCGAAAAACATTGTTAATATTAGATGGTCACAGCTCGCACAGTAACAATATTCGCCTACTGGAAGTGGCTAAAGAAAATGATGTTATTCTTTTGTGTCTACCAAGTCACACTACGCATGCTCTGCAGCCTCTTGATAGAGCCTTTTTTAGACCATTGAAGGTGTACTTTGCCCAGGAAGCGAAGACATGGATGGTCAGGAACAAAGAGAAGAAGTTGACACGCTATGACGTATCTAAGTTAATCGGACGAGCTTGGGGCAAAGCTGCCACTGTTTCCAACGGTGTGTCAGCTTTAAAATCATGTGGAATTTATCCTTTTGATCCGAGTGCCATTCCTGATCACTATTTTTCACTATCTGATTCGTTGCGAGACCAAAATTTAGTTGTTGAAGATGAGGATGAGACGTCAAGAGAGTCTCTGTCATTACTTCATGAATATGACGATAGTGAACTAATTGCCTTTGATACAATCCATTCATCACCGCAGCAGGTCGTAAATGATTTAGAGCCCAGGACATTATCACCACCTGTCGTTGTGACTGAGTTCCAACCTGAGCCAGGTCCTTCAGGACTACATCTAACTAATTCAAATTACGAAGATAGTTTGATGGAAGTCGTAACTGAACATGCATTGCCTGTGCAAGATGCACTTGTGGCAGAAGAGTTTGATCAAATTAATCTCATATTGCCAAAAACACCACAAAAGTATCCGGTACAATGTCCTATCGAGAGTGAGGCGGGTCTGACTATTGCGAAATCTAATCTTATTGATTTGATTGAACAAACCCCTGAAAAGCAAATAGGATCTATTGAGTCTGAAGCAACACCATCCAAAGTTTTGAATGAAATCCATCCAGTGCCTAAACTTCCAGTAGTATTGTCTAAGAGAAAACAAACAGCTGTTATTTTAACTTCTGATGAAAATATAGAGAAACGGAAAGTAATTGCTGATAAAAAGAAACCAGCAGCTGGAAAATTAAAGCAGGGTAAGAACACAAAAAGAATTAAAGCAGTGAAAGAAAAAGATGGTGTAAAAAAGAAACAAAATGGGGGTATAAAGAAGCAAAAGAAAGGTCCTGTTAGAAATAAGAATAAGAAAAAAGTAAGCTGGTCATCGACTTCTGAGAGTAATGATGAAAACGAGGTTAGGGTAGATACTTCTGAAGAAGAAATCTCAGACGAACACGACGACGTTAACAGATGCGTTGAATGCACGGAAAACTATTATGACACACAATCCACTGAAGATTGGATTCAATGCCCGTCTTGTTTAACATGGTTGCATGAGTTTTGCACTATGTATAACCCAATGTGTAATCGTTGTGGACGGAAAGCTAAAAAGGAAGCTGTTAACAAAAATAGAGTGTAAGTTTTTATTGTTTAATTTTAAGATGATTGCCAAATGAAAACTTTTAAGACTGATTCAATCTAATGTTGCCGAATGTTATGTTATCGTGTTGGTTACCGATGGTTGTTTATTATTTTGTTTTTCTTTATAATAATCTATTTAGTTGTTATAGCTAGAAATTAAGTTTTATTCAAATGTTTATTTAAATAGTCTGATTTGATAAAGAGACTGACTAACACCCGGTTTCTGATTTGAGAAAAGTAGCAAATCTCAACTGATTATTCTCAAATACATAAGTATGCGCTTAAGTTTTTTGCGTTTCACAAGTCAAAATCGAATTTCGTCAAACCATAATCAACTGATCATTTACTTAAGTATTGTTGATCAAAGCTAAAACGTTCCAATTTACATTCAAAAACCGGTACTTTTCAAAAACTCATAATTACATCATTTTATTCTTATAAATTTAAAACAGACTTAAAAAGTAAGTTAATTTTAAATAATTTCAACAAATTTATGTTATTAAAGTTGCTAATGCATATTTTAGCAATTTAATATATATGTATATTTTACCAATTCGACGTGTTTCTATGAACTGAATCGTGAATGTCAAACTGAAAGTAAATAAACACAAGTTTTATTGGAATTCTGTTTTATACCAATTAAAATGGATAGAGATAAGAAAAAGAGATCGCCTAACTATACTCTAGAGGAGAAAGAAAATCTTCTTTCAATAATAACTAAGTAAGTACATAATAACGAGATAATAAGGTATAATGTTTCATCATCATCATCATCATCATATCAGCCGAAAGACGTCCACTGCTGGACATAGGCCTTCCCCAAGCACCGCCACTTCGACCGGCTCCGTGCTTCCCGCATCCAGCGGATTCCTGCGGCCTTCACAAGGTCATCGCTCCAACTTGTGGGAGGCCTTCCAATGTTACGTGTTCCGGTACGCGGTCGCCACTCCAGAACCTTCCGGCCCCTACCTAATGTTTACCAACATATAATTTTACGTTTATTTATTATTGCTTCAGATACCAAAGTGTAATAGAATGCAAAAGGACAGGGGCATACTATATCCACAAGAAACAGGGCTAGGCATCAACATCAATGGCGAGTACGTCACTGACCTTCGATTTGCCGACGATATAGTAATCCAAGGCTGAGACTATGGAGGAGCTCAGTACAATGCTCGATGACCTCAGCAGAGCTTCCGAAAGAGTGGGTCTTAAAATGAACATGGATAAGACAAAAGTCATGGCAAATGCCCATGTAGCTCCCACTCTCATAGAGATCTGAGACACTACACTCGTTCGTTCGAAGAGCGTTTGGGAAGCTTCCATATAGAATCAAAAACCGGTCAAGTGCGAGTCGGACTCGCGCACGGAGAGTTCCGTACCATTTTCTACAAAAACGGCAAAAAAAACACGTTTGTTGTATGGGAGCCCCCTTAAATATTTATTTTATTCTGTTTTTTAGTATTTGTTGTTATAGCGGTAACAGAAATACATCAATACGACTATCAGCACAATGATCGGTGAGTACACCACTATATCAGGCTTATTGGCAACAATAGTCATGGCAGTGATGATGGATCGATCCCAGTACAATGTGATATTTCCATTTTCGAGAACTGGGTCGGGCTCATACCTATAGTACTGTACTTCCGATCCTACAAGGCTGTATTTTAGAGCATAGCTGTATTTTTTAATTTTTATGTAACTGATTAAATTATTAAAACCTACATTTTTTTTTATTGTAATACTATTGTAATATTTAAACTTTTATTGGGTGAAATAATTTTGTAATATGGATGTTCTGGTAGCAAAATTTTGTGTATTTGACACTTGAGGTAATGGTTCATCACTTTCTTCTTGTACATGTTCATCATATTACATGATGTAGTTATCAAGATGAAGATCAATTTTATGAAGAACAATACACGCCACAATCACCTTCAATACTTTTGGAAGTTTTAACTGCATTCCTGCATGTAGGCATGGAAATCTTCTTTTAAGAACACCAATACACCTTTCAATTGTGTTTTGTGATGCTATCTGGGATCTGTTATAGGCTTCTTGGGATGGAGAGGCAGGATTCAAGAAGGGTGTCATGAGATACCTAAGGCATGGGTAACCACTATCTCCGAGAATAAGGGATGACCCAAATCTGCCAGCTTCAAACTGAGCTGCAAGTGGTGAGTCGTTCCAAATAGTAGTGTCGTGTACGGAGCCTGGCCAACGTACAATGACACTAGTGATTTGTAAATTGGCATCACAGATGGCTTGAACGTTTATAGAAAAAAACCTTTTTAGTTCCTATACAGCTCAGCTCTGCTCCCTCCTGGTGAATTTATTTTTACATGAGTGCAGTCTACAGCACCTAAGATGACTCTAGGAAATCCAGCTATGTCAAAAAATCGTGCCGCCACTGATGGTCTCTCCTGCGCAGTGGGCATACGAACATATTGCCGTCTCAACAATGCTATGGCACTAGTCACCCTCTCTACCACGCTGCACACCGTCGCCTTGCTCACATTCACGGTGTCCCCCACAACAGCTTGAAAGCTACCAGTCGCATAAAACCTAAGAGCTATTAGCAGCTGTAATATGGGAGAAATACAGTCCTGCCGTTGAATAAGACAAGTTAGTTTAGGCTTTATTTTGTTAAAAATAAACCGAACCAACTCCTTCGTAAACATTGAGGTAATATGTACTAACGTACGTACGTTACGTACGTTAGTACATATTACCTCAATGTTCGTAAAGTGGAACCGACTCTTAAATTGTTCATCGCTTAGCGTGATGAACAAGTTAGGGCGATGTCCTGTCGATGTCCTATTCTTCTGCGCAGTTGTCTGCGTTGAGGCATCTCCACAGACGACAAGGAAGTATCGTCGTCACTCATTATGACCAAAATCACTAGTTATTATATAGCTGATTACAGTTTGAATAGCCGAAATTGGTGTGTCAACTTTCAACTGCTCAACTTGACGTTGATTATGCTTTGAGTATTGTCAAACACATTTTTCTTAGTTCAGAAACGCAACTGACGGCTTTAAGCATGAGTTAAGCATGCTTTCTTTCAAATTTGAGTAAATGATGTTATATTACTCAAATCTTGATTAGAGTTTAAAAAAACTTAATTCAGAAACGAAAAAATGTTTAAGTTATACTTAAGTACAGATTAGGACGTTCTCAACCTCAAATTCTCAATTCAGAAACTGGGTGTAAGTGCCTCATATTATTTTAAGTTAGATTTAAGAGTTAGTTTTTGCCAAAACGATTGTTAATATAGTTAAAAATATGAAAAAATATATGATTAATGCACTGGGGCATTTTATAATAAGAGTGAGTCGTATTAGCCAACGACCACATTACAAAACGCCCCACCTTAGATTTAAAAAAAATATTAATATTATTTTATCTTTAGTTCCTATTAAGGTTATCACTTGTGCCATTATTGTCAAAAGACTAAATATTGTTCCAAAATAAAAAGTTGGATTATATCTTGTAAGATTTATTTTTTATTACAATTTCAAAAAAAGTAGGGCGTATTACCAAGTCTTACCCTATACATCAAAATCCGCTAAAACAAAAATATAAATGGTTATTTTTCCGTTATTTTGAGTTATTCTCCCTTGAACGAAGTTCTTAAGTATTGCCAGTCTGTCAATTGGCTGTTAATCAAGAAGTATTTTGATATGATGGGTTATTAATTTAAACTTATTGTCATATCTATTTTTAAGTAAAGTTAATGCTTGAGTATATGACTCATTTACTAATGGTAACCCTTCAAGAGGAGTTCAATTTCAAAACCCGCCAAAACACTTTTCATTAAATAACGGTAAAACGTAAAAAACGTTACAAAAATCATTATTCTAAACAACATCTTTAAAAACCACAGTGACAGCTTTATATCAATATAAAGCTGTCACTGTGGTTTTACGGTAAAACGTAAAAAACGTTACAAAAATCATTATTCTAAACAACATCTTTAAAAACCACAGTGACAGCTTTATATCAATATAAAGCTGTCACTGTGGTTTTTAAAGATGTTGTTTAGAATAATGATTTTTGTAACGTTTTTTACGTTTTACCGTTATTTAATGAAAAGTGTTTTGGCGGGTTTTGAAATTGAACTCCTCTTGAAGGGTTACCATTAGTAAATGAGTCATATACTCAAGCATTAACTTTACTTAAAAATAGATATGACAATAAGTTTAAATTAATAACCCATCATATCAAAATACTTCTTGATTTACAGCCAATTTCAAAGGGTACTGCTCAAAGCGCGACAGCAATTGGGAGCACTTAAAGGTTTAGGTCAAAAGGTGGAATATTGGGACATGGTGATTGTTACAATTCTTAGTAGAAAGCTTGATTCTTACTCTTGCAGGGCATATGTCACAGACAGGGACTAGGCTTCTTTGCCAACCCTGAATGAAGCCAAGCCTTGAGCTTTGAAGAAAGCCAGCAAGCTGAAGGTAAGTCACATCCATTTTCAAAAGGTCAAGCTCGTGTTAATAATCATGCAAGTGTGTCCCCTGTAGGTTGTAAATTTTGTCAATCAGCTGACCATAAATTGTACCTTTGTAAGAAGTTTCAGTTGTTGAGCATTGACGAGAAATTAGAATTTGTTGACAAGAATAAAATGTGCAAGATTTGTCTCAACTTTCACAACGACAAATGTAATTTTTTCTTTAAATGTGGAGTATGCAAAAGCAAATTACATCACACATTATTGCATAAAGAACAAGAACAAATATCTTGTCAAAATAGCACAACCTCCACCAATATGGTATTATTGCCTACAATTAAAGTTAAAATTTATGGAAAAAATGGTTCCTGTATTGTTGCAAAGGGTCTTTTAGATAGTGGAAGTCAAACTTCTAATATTACCTCCGATCTAATGTGCAAGTTTACCCACATTCAAACATGAGGTCAAGATTTCAGCCTTAGGTCAAAAGGAAAAGTTAATTACCAAGGCTGCAAATGTTATGATAAATTCATTGCACGATGATTATAACTGCAATGCATTGTTCTCAGTGGTAGACAATATTACTTCCTTTCTACCACAGAGCAAATTTTATTTAAAAAATATTGAATTTCCAGACAATATTAAACTAGCCGACAATGAATTTAATGTGCCAGGCCAGATTTCATTCCTACTTTCCTCTGAAGTATTTTTTAAAATAATGCTACCAGACAAATTGAATTAATTGGGGGAAATTTGTGTCTGTTATCAACAAAATTCGGTTATGTACTGTCGGGTAATATCAAAAGAGATAATATTTGTCTCTCAAGTATGAACGAGAATAATGTTGTTTTGCACACTATAACAAATCAAAATGAGAATGTGGATCTCCTCCTTCAACTATTTTGGGATGAACAACACACTCCCGAAATAAATAAGGAGGACATAGTAAAGCCGGATATTTGCGAGGCCGAATTTAGAAATTCGGTACAGTTAATTGATAATAGATTTCAGGTGCGGCTGCCACTAAAGGTAATTGAGGAATTAAAATTGGGTGACTCATTTACTTTAACGTTGCAACGATTAAACAACTTAACCAAGCGATTCAATAAAAACCGGGAACTAAAAGAGGCCTACTCAGAATTCATTCAGGAATATGTTGAGTTAGGTCATGCTAAGATCATTGACCTAGCCTCGTCGACAATACCTATTGATCAATTTTATTTCATGCCCCATCATCCAGTCATAAGAGAGGATAGTAAAACACGAAGCTTGGAGTTGTGTTTGATGCGAGCGCAAAGGCAAAATCCAATTTAAAGTCTTAATGATGTTCTGCATAATGGGCCCTTGGTACAAAAGGGTCTATTTGAGATATTTATATTGTTCCGTTCGTACGATTTTAGAGCACTATGCGATGTCCGCCAGATGTATAGACAAATAAGGAGTGATCCCTCCCAAAATAACCTGCAAAATATACTGTGGAGGAGTAGTATTGATGACAAATTGTTATGCTTACAGCTTCAGACGGTCACCTATGGAGTCAAAAGTTCTAGTTTCCTCGCAACGCGATGCCTGCTGGAGTTAGGCGTCAGTTAAACTTTTCAAATACCATTATCGGAGAGTCGTAGGTAGTATGTGTCTGACATATGAACAGGGTTATTACAGCCGGTTGAACGCGTCCCAGAGGGTCATGGCCATTCGGCTAGTCCGGGGATACCGCACGGTCTCCTGTGAGGCGGCGTGCCTCCTTGCCAGATTACCGCCATGGAATCTGGAGGCAAAAGTCCTCGCACACGTGTGGGAGTGGCGCGAGGAGGCGAAACGCCACGCCGGGGCGTAACTCCGCTGCCGCGAGAAATCACGGTACAGCGGACAGAGCTTCGGCGGGATCTCATGGCAACATGGAGAGTGCGGTTGTCACAACCCAGCGCTGGGCACGCCACAATTGCAGCGATAAGTCCCCTCTTTGAGGAGTGGTTGGAGAGGCGCCACGGCGTCCTCACCTTCCGCCTGACGCAGGTCCTCACCGGACACGGTTGTTTTGGGAGGTTCCTGTTTCGGATAAGGCGGGAGGAAACGCCCGGGTGTCACCATTGTTTGGATCGCCCGGAGGACACGGTGGAGGAGCATACAGTGGAGGTCTGCCCGGCTTGGGCGGAGCACCGCCGTGTTCTCACGGGGGCGATCGGCGGCGGCGATCTCTCGCGTCCAAACCTGGTCCGGGCCATGGTGCGGAGCGAGAGTGTATGGGAGGCCGTCACCTCCTTCTGCGAAGTAGTAATGCTCGCGAAGGAGGAAGCGGAACACGTGAGGGAGAGGCAACAGCCGCGCCCTCCCGCTCTGCCCAGAGCGGGAGAAGTCATTTGATGATTTCCCATCCACAAAAGGGTTGTCATAAATACCGAATGAGCTTCAAGTTACTTTGGAAGCACAACTAACCTAAAATCGTAATCCATATTTACCCGAGCAATAACGAGTACTTATTTAAAAACAAAAGAAGACAATTTTTAAAAATCTTTTTCCATGTTTCAAAAAGAAAACAAAGAAAGAAAGAAAGAAAAACGTTTATTTGGACACACTTCGTGAAACACGAAAACAAAAGAAAAAAAAAAAATTAAAATAATGTTTTAAAACAAAAGTGTGTGCCTCACGGCTGCGCTAAAAAGGTTCATTTCAGCATTAAATGCCAGACAGATGCTGCCTGACGCTGGTTTTCTAATGAACCTGTAGAGACAAGTGACGGGGAGTACAAACAGTTTCAACATACCTAATTGATAATTTATATACTTATAAATAAATAAACTAGTAATCAAAATATAATTAAGAACAATAAAGATATAAAAAATAATAATTTTGTACTGGATCTAGATAGATGTTTTATATACACACATCAAAAGTGTCTAGGGATCAAGCATTTTTATGCGGATTTCTTGAGATTGAGATGTGGCTTTGTAATAAATTTATGATTTTATAAATTTATATGGATCCTTTTTGGTGCATTTCATAATTTGAATCAGGAACTGTGAATCAAATTCGAGTAAAAGATGAAAATCAGCTGTCAATATTTTCCCTATAAAAACATACAACGCATTGAAGACATTATTAGTGCTACTGTTTCCCTACTACTGATTAAAACCAACGTTATTATGGAGCGGCGACGTCATTTAAGCAGGGAAGAAATGCTCAGAGCCGTGGGAATGATAGAAGCTGGTTCCCGGCAACGTACTGTGGCTTTAGCTCTGAATACAAGTCAGAGTGTTATCAGTCGACTTTGGACACGTTACCGAAGCACTGGTACCGTGGCTGAGCGCCATGGAGGACGGTATCGCTGCACCACACGGAGACAAGACCGATACATTCAAATCTTAACTCGAAGAGCTCCAACTATAACCGCCATGATGTTAGCCGTGAGGCTTCATCACTCTTCAGGGAACTTAATTAGCGACCAAACAGTCAGAAACCGCTTGCATGAAGTGAACCTTCATTCCCGAAGACCGCTACGGGTACCACCTATAGCAATGCACAATCGTAGGATTCGATATCAATGGGCTCTTGAACACAGAAATTGGGCAGAAGAACAATGGCGTTTCGTGTGCTTTTCTGATGAGTCTCGTTTTGGTATGAGACCGGATACAAGACGTATACGACACTGGAGAACCCCTGGACGCCAACAGCGATTAAAATCCTGCCAGGAAGTCCATCCTTATAGTGGTGGAACCATCATGGTATGAACGGGTATTTGGATCGGCGGAAGAACTGAGTTGATTTGGATCAGAGGCAACCTCAACGCTCAAATTTATGCTGAGACGATTGTATCAGACGTCATCGTTCCTCTACAAGTGCAAATCGGTCCCTTATTTCAGTTAATGCATGATAATGCACGACCGCACACCGCAAGAGTTGTAAGACAGACTCTCGCCGCAGCTAACATCAATGTCCTGCCCTGGCCTGCTCAGTCGCCAGACTTGAACCCGATTGAGCATGCATGGGATATGCTACAGAGAAGAGCTCTGCCGAATATGGAGGGTATCCAGTCGCAAGAAGACCTTTTTTTGTTGTTGCAACGAACATGGGCGGCCATTCCACAGCGTGATTTGGATGAACTCATTTTGAGTATGCCAAACCGATGTTCTTGTGTTGTTAGTGTTCGCGGTAGAAACACGGATTATTAATTGTTTAAGTTACCCAATAAAATTTTAAAGAAAACTGTTATTTCAGTCTTTTTTTCGAACTTTAATGTTAGTGGTTCAAATGTCAAAAATCCCTTTATTAGGAAAATGGCAAATTTCTTTATTAATGCAAAGGTGACTTGGTTTATCGTTACTGTGACAAACGAAAACACTTTATTTGATGAATCCTTAAAGAAAATTTTAATTAATATCAATCAGGAGAAAAGTTATTGCAAAAATATATGTTGATCCCTAGACACTTTTGATGTGTGTATTATATTATAAGCATTTTAATGTATATGAAATATAGAAATAGGTTAAGACTACAAAAACAACAAGAACTGTCTCAGCAAACCCTGTTCTTAGCAATTGATATATAATATATATATTCAAAGCGCATCTGCAGGTGTTTTATTGAAGACAATTTTTTTAAATCTTTTCCCTTGAAAAAGAAAACAAAACGCATAGATCTGCAGGTGTTTTATTGCGGTTTTTAATCCCTCGCTGAAGGTTTAAAAATGAAAACAAAGGCGTCTCGGTTCGTTTTTATTGAGCTTATAGGTTTCTAATCCCTTGCTGACGATTTTGACGACGACTGTTTATACAACTTTAGCTACCTTAAATAATTCTGTTGTTATGCAAATGCAACAGAGGGTTAAAAATCTGCATTATATAGGATTATAATATAGGATATCTCGGCCTTCAGTTAGATGCCTGCCTATCTTGGAAAACACATTTACATACTCGTACAGTGTCCGCACGAATACGTAAACTTATTTTCCTATTTAAGAAGCTCTAAGGGCAAACAGTGAAGTCCTTAAGATTGTTTACTCGGCACTAGCCGAATCAGTACTGAGCTATTGCATCACTGCCTGGGGAGGGGCCGCCAAGACCGATTTTATACAGATAGAACGAGCCCAGAGAGCCGTTATCAAAGTCATTCTAAAAAGACCCTTTAGATTCCCAACGCGCCAACTTTACAGGGACTTTACAACACTAACGGTTCGACAACTATACATACTACGCGCAGTCATGCGAAAACACATGACTCTTCCATACAGCGTAAATAACAAGCCGACAGTAAGAAGAAGACCCAAACCGGCTTGTCCCACAACACATACAAAAACTACATGTGCCAGACGCCATTACCCCTACCTAAGTGCCCTTATATACAATAAAATACATCATAAACTTAACATACATACACTAAACACACACAAATGTAAAACAATAACTAAAGAATTCCTCCTCACCCTAGATTATGATGAAACAGAAGCACTGATGAAACCCTTATACAAACAAATCATTAATAGTATCACGAACACTTACAGACCCCAAACCACCTTCCCTCTCTACACACACACGACACACATCACATACACACATAACACATTACACACTCATACACACATCACATATCGCACACTCATACACTTCCCCCATTACACCACATCTCACGCGCTTACTCACACACTATCGCTGCTGTTACACGTCTTAAACTCCCGAATTTTGTAAAATAATCTTAACGGACGAATGGATGGCCCCTATAACACAGGATTTTCCTAGCATAGGGGTTCACAAAAATTGAGCACAAAAATGTAATTCCATAATAATGTAACATGCATTGTATTTCTTCTTTTTGCTAAATAAAATTATTATTATTTCCTTTATTTAAGTATTATATACATATAAATTATATTTTTAAATATTAGAATATAAAAAATATAAAAACATTTAAAAATATAAAAAATAGTAGCCCACCGATATCGGGAACAGGGTCCAAGCTACCGGTGGTCAGGGCTGCTGAGAGAGGAACCTCCTAACGATACGCGCCGTGTCCAGAAGTACCGCTTTCTGAATCAAGCCCTTGATCCAGCTGCCTAACGAGAGCCTCCTCAGGTGTTGATCGAGGCTCTTGGCTATTATGCCATTGGCCGTCACGACTATCGGCACAACGATTGCTGTATCCACATCCCACATGTCGACAACCTCGTGAGCCAGGTCAAAATACTTGATCTGCTTATCTTTTTCAGCTTTCACGAGGTTCTCGTCATGCGGGACCGCTATATCAATAATCACTGTGCGATGCTCTAATCGATCTATCACCACTATATCTGGCTTATTGGCAACAATAGTCCTGTCAGTGATGATAGATCGATCCCAATACAACGTGATATTGCCATTTTCGAGAACTGGGTCGGGCACATACCTATAGTACGGTACTTCCGATTCCACAAGACTGTATTTCAGAGCAAGTTGCTGGTGGATAATCCTGGCTACAAGGTTGTGCCTATGCAAGTAGTCTCCGTTAGCCAGACGAGAACAGCCAGAAATAATGTGACGGATTGATTCCCCCGGACGGTGGCATGCCCGACAGATGTCAACCGTGCCATCTTTCACAATATATTTCCGGTAATTGTTCGTCATCATAACTTCATCCATAATCGCAAAGACAAAACCTTCGGTTTCCCCAAAGAGATCACCGAATCGCAACCAGGATACGGACGCTAAGAGGTCTACATCGGGCCCATGTAGCACCCGGTAAAAACGCCCGTGAAGCTCTTTGCTCTGCCATACCATACATTTATTATTATTATTATTATTGGCTGTATGAAGGTTTGACGTGTTTACAAAAGTTTTTGACTGTCAGCTGTATCAAAGTTTGACGTTTTTAAAAGTTTTTGACTAGCAACAAGTTGCGACTCGTGTGTCAACACGAGCCGGTTACATTACACCGTGCAAAATGTATTTTATTTTCTGGAGTGTGGTGAACATCATTTCACAGTAAGTATTCTTTGTTGTCTTCTTATTTCCAGTTCGGCTCAGAAGCGTTAACAGTGTGGACGTGTGTCGGTTCTCCTTGAGATCTTGACTCTAAATTTTGTGATTGGTCATTTTAAGTAATTTTAATTCCTTGTCTTACTTACGTGTTTCTTACCCGTGGTAAACGCCCACTGAGCATTTTGGAAAGAGACACAGTTAAATTTGTCAGTGTCATTAAAATTTTGTACTCGAAAAGTGTAATTCGCTGGATTTGAACCGGCGACGCGGCGACGACGACGGTCGGAGTGAGTGTGCCGTCCGAACGCCTGACCAACGCGCCACCAAACAAGTGCCAGCAGCTTCGAAATTGCGATACGCTACGTGCGACTGACGTCACCGCTACGCTGCTACGGCTGCTACGAGCCACGTACTGACATCGCCTACGAGCATCTATCGACTACGACTTCGTTCGCTTGTACTGCCGCCGTGCGACACACGTATATTACGTATAATTATTATTGGATCGTTGTGTGTTTTTGGTCGTGTATTTAGCTCTATTTTAATAATTTTCTGTTATTGAACAATATGGCTGGTGTACAGCGCACCCCTCCGAAGACACCAAAACAACCTCAAACTGAACCAGTTATCAATTCTGCAATAACATTCGAGTGACTTTGTGAACACCACCAGTAGAAATAAACGTGTCGGTCACAACAAAGCATTGAACAAGTCGCCGCAAGATGTCGCCGTTTAAAGTTCGCAAGAACTCCTGGTTCAGCTCGATGATGGGAAAAAAGATCAGAACACCACCATCGCGAAAATGTTAGCGGATCAGACTGCAGTAATATCTAAGCTAGCAACTGATATTGGGGAAATTAAAACTCAAAACACCCTGATACAAGTGTCAAATGCGGAAATATGCAAATCAAATGAGGAGATTGTTAAATCAATGTCTTTCATTAATTTACAATTTGAAGAACTGAAAAGAGAAGTAGAAGATCTAAGAAAGGAGCGACAGGAACAAAGGTTGTACATAGAAAGTTTGAAAAAAAAAATACAGGATCTGCAATATAAGTCGAGGTCATCTGGAATTGAAATTCGAAACATACCGCAGTCAAACACGGAGTCTGGCGGCAGTCTTATCAAAACAGTCTGCAGTTTAGGCGAAGCTGTTGGTGTTCGGATAGCAGACTCTGAACTGCGGGATATTTATCGTTTACCCGGGAAATCCCCCACTACTCCTGCCTCTTCACGACCGATAATTGCTGAATTTTCTTCTGTACTGAAAAAGCAGACATTGATGTCTGCCATCCGAACATACAACAAAGACAAAGGGAAGGGTGACAAAATTAATACTGCGCTCATCGGTATCCCAGGAACGTCTCAACCGGTCTACGTAACGGAACAGCTGCCTGCTAATACCAAGAAACTTTTTTACTTATCGCGTGATTTTGCGAAAAATAATCACTATAAGTTTTGCTGGATTTCCAACGGCAATACTTTCTTACGGAAAAAAGAGGGCGACAAGCAAATAATAATACATTCGGAGAAATGTCTCCAGGATATAAACACAAGCTTGTGACTAGTAGATTTTTTTAGGAACTATGTCGAATCTCTTTTTAATTATTATGTTAATTCCCTGCGCTATTCATACACACACTCATACATAGGACTGTTTACACAAACAGATTCCATGCAAAACACACAGCACAATAATAAATACAGTTCTCGACCACTGTACATATCAACATACACACAATAATATTATTTTGACACAGTTATAATGTTCATTTGCCACCAACAAAAGACAGAAATGACAGTCAACTATCTACCGAACAGGCCAACAAATCGAGACTCGTTACTTTGTGTCGGTGGGTAGTTGAGGTCATTAACGGTCGTTTTAAACGTGACTTCAAGTTGTTGCGTCAAGATTATTTTAATACAACACTACGGAATCTGTTTCCAGATTTTAAAATTGCAGGTGCACTTATTAACTCTTTTCGTGAACCTGTGACTGATAATGTAGACGCGGAAATGATATTAAATTCAATTAATGAAAGGATCAACATACCAAATCATTTATACAATTATGTAAATGACAACAATCTTAATAGACAAAGAATCGCATTCGTGGCGATAGATGTAAACCAACAATTAGATTACTTTCCTCGTTTAACAGAAAGTGATTTAAAGCTTTTCACTTTGGGATCATATCAGCTTAAACTAGCGAAATCATATTGTGCAGAGCATTTGCACAATGGCCTATATATAATTGAAGTGAAAAGAGATGATATAATTGGGGATTTGCAACGGTACAATATGCCTCAAAATGTTTGGTTGTTAAGAGGCCGTATACAGTCTCGCCATGTAAGGGCAAAAATATATCTTTGTTACCTTTTGGTTATTAGGGACGCAATTGGCATTAGTGCGATAGCACAATATTATTGCACTTGCTTGACAGGGCGCCGGACAATAGGGAGTTGTGCCCATATAACCTCTATTGTCTGGTATCTTGGTTTCGGAAGGCATGAGCCGTTTAATCCTCCAGCGGGAGATTTAATTGGTATCATAATTGATGAAGATTGAAAAGGAGTTTTTTTATCTAACTGTAAAACTTAACTAATGAAAATAATATGTATTTGATTTATTATTATATTGTATATTTATAAGGCATGTAAGGGTGCGCTGGAGTATCTATTGTCACTAATGACCGTCTCAAATGTTTCTTTAGCAGAGTATAATGTTGTAAAACGTTTAAAATTCATTGTTATTGATATTAAATCTCAAAAATGTTTTTTTCTCACTTGTTTGTTTTATTTTTTTAGAGCAATATTAGGGTCTCCAGTCCTTACTTATTTTCTCAGAAACAAAATGTGTGGATAAAGTAGTGTATGTGTGTATGTAGGTACTTCGAGTTTAAGCATACCAGCGCTTGTAGCATGAGCTAAAAGTGAGAGCGAGATATGTCACATCTAAACGTCAAATCCATACAATTTTTATCAATTGATAAAAATATACGTAGGCATATGTACATATCATTTTACTTGTGACATATCTCGATTGAGTTTTTTTTATGGATTTGACGTTTAGATTTGTCATATCTCGCTCTCACTCATCTTATGCTACTAGTGCTGCTAGCTTCAGCCTACAGCCAATTTACAGTGATGGTGCTAAAGGAATGACCCTTAGTGTGCGAGTACAACTCGCACTTTACAGGTTTATTTTTTTTTTGGTACTTCTCTATGTTAGTTTTACAAAAAAAAAAAAACCTAATATTGATGATAAACATAAAAATAAACACATATTTTTGTGAATGAAGTCTGGCTTTATTTAGCAATAACTTTTTCCACACAGCGATTGGGACTTCCCGCCATAACGATAGTTAAAGTACATAAAAAAACCTTTACAATGATATATCGCATGTTGTTATTGGTTCCTAGGCTGGCTTCCATACATTTTTGCCCGTCCTCCTTTGGTTCATTTCCAGTGATCAGTTTAATTTCATCATCTTTTTCATTTTTTTGTTCGGAATTGCTTGGTGGATTATTTAAAATATATTCAATAAGTTCTAATGTACTGTTTAGTTCATCAGTCTTCTCATTGTGATGTGTTAATAACTTTTTTTTCAATTCTTTCAGAGACATATTAGCTGAAAGTATGCGTTTTCGTAAACTATAATTAATGAAAAAATGGCCGTAATAGTCAAATAATATTTTGCACATTGAAATGATTGAAAAATTTTAAAATAAAGTAACGAACATCTTTCAAAATATGACACACGACGACAGCGTCGACAGCACAGAATGTCAACCTTCGGTTGGACTTTATAGAAGCAATACATGAACTAACGTCCGACCATCGTCCCGTGATCCTAAATCTGCCCCCCCGCATAGGTCTCCGCGATCCCTCTCAACCTCTTCCCACCCGGATGGTGACGGACTGGAGGAAAGTAAGCGAATGTCTGAAATCCTCCTCATCCCCCCCCCCACCTAGAACGATTCCTGAACGATTGTTCGAGGGAGGTTCCAGCGGTGGATGACCATCGCTGGAAGCTGCCTGACGATGTACGTGCGCTGATGAATGAGAAGAACGCGGCTGTCCGTGCCTACAGCAGCTTTCCCTGCCGCTTGAACAAAGTCCATATGCGCTATTTGCAGAAATCTGTAAAGAAACGCATAGAGGAGCTGCGTTCCGCCGGTTGGGACAAGATGTTGAGTGAGCTCGAGCCAACTCATCAGGCCTTCTGGCATCTCCAGAAGAAACTTAGGTCCTCGGAGACAGTCTCTATGCTCCCCCCTAGTACGCCCAGACAATTCCATCGCTTTCGATGATATCGACAAGGCTGAATGCCTTGCCGATAGTCTTGAGGCCCAGTGCTCACCCAGCTCTCAACCAGTAAACGAAGCCCACCTCTCTGAGGTTGACGCTGAAGTCGAACGTAGAGCCTCCCTTCCCCCCGTTGAGGACCCTGATTATCCCTTGCCTCCCGTCACTCCAGACGAGGTGCACGAGATAATCAAGGGTCTAAAACACCATAAAGCCCCCGGCTCAGATGGAATCACCAATAGGGTGTTCCAACTTTTCCCTGCCCGTTTGATTATGCTCATGACCATCATCTTCAATGGTGCCATGAGTAATAATATCTTTCCTCACGCCTGGAAACAGGCTACCGTTATCGGTATCCCTAAGCCCGGCAAGCCTAAGACCGAGCCCTCTAGCTACCGGCCTATCAGTCTGCTCAACGTCTTCGGCAAAATCTGTGAGAGGCTTATTTATAAGCGTCTCAGAGATTATACCGAGACAAAGGATCTCATTCCCGACGAGCAATTCGGTTTTCGAACCCAGCTCTATTGCGTGCAACAGGTCCACCGTATTGTCGAGCACATCAGCGTTGGGTTCCAACGCGGTGCGATGACTGGTGCTGTCTTCTTCGATATAGCGAAAGCCCCCAATAGAATCAGTAGTATCCGTCGTCCGCGACATGCCCTCACTGAACCCGATGACCCTATCACCCTCCTCCAGGAAAGTAGTAGGGAAACTAGCACCGTCTAAAACCCCTCACACGAGCGCGGTGTGAATCTCATTTTACCTAAAATTGTACGTGGTATGAGTTCTATACCAAAAAATATTTTTTTATTATTACTTAATAGTGATGGAACAACGTTAATAATAAAAAAATATTTTCTTGGTATAGAACTCATACCACGTACAATATTAGGTAAAATGACTCACGGACCCGATTCACACCGCACTCGTGTGAGGGGATAAACACAAACACAAATCTACATTCCGGCCTTGCCGCCGAGGCCCACCGCGTTTAAGACCATCTAACGTAAATGTAAATTCATGTCCCTTGATCGGTTTAATCGAGCCAGCTGGTGGCGTAGCTGAGCCTGTAGCTTTAAACTCCCCTGATTATAATAATTCCCCTAACTTGATCCAGCCTATTGCTTTGCCTTGTTTATCTATTGTCAATGACAACGACTTCCTAAGCCGAGGTCCGTACCCCACAGGGGGTGCCCTTAGTGCGCAGTCGTTTAGTTTATAAGTTTAGTTAGTATTTTATGCCCCTGGCTGGAGGCTTTTGAGCTCGCTTAAAGGCACCCACAGGAAAGTCCGGTTAAGTAGTCGAGACCTCTCATGGTCACAATACGAGATGCCATTCCAAAAAATAATAATAATAATAATTGGATCATTTGTTATGTCGCCACTTGCGAAACCCTGAATTCCTAAGACAATGACTAAGACCACCCAGCGCTCGTACTGTGGAATTCGCCTTCTCAGCAATCCGATGGCGCGGGAACGAACACAGTGCTATAGCAGTGAATGTTGATTTAGTGTATTTGTGAATCACTCTTGTTTCTGATATCGATCAATTGTCACGCATCTTAATTTTACCGATTTAATTGTAATTTTACATTAATTAAATTGATAAGTAAATTATATCTCGGTTTTCTTTGCATCCTCGATTGCCGCCGAACGTAATTGGCGCAGTCGGTAGGATACTCGCGGTCGGTTTCGCGTAAAAAGGTAGATTTCCGTAATCGTAAAGCCGCCCGTACGGCTATCCAGTCGTTCCAGAGTATCCAGAATCTACACGTCGTGCTGTATCGAGGAATCCAGACATTGATTACGCAAAGGGGCCGAAATAATGTTCATGTAAGTACATTAGATTATTTCTAGTGACCGCTTTCTCCTAGCCTGTACTAATATCTTTCCAAAATTTTCTTTCCACGAAAATCCAGGAATATTAGGATAGTTAGAAGTAGTAGAGAATTAGTGATAGATTCTAGTAGAGATATTAATTTAGATACATTATACGAGGACACAGAATCGTTTTCTGGGAAAATGTCTTTGGATTTAGATACCGTTTTTAAAGCATTACGGCTGGTACCCGACTTTGACGGGAACCCGAATGTGCTGACTAGATTTATTCAATTGTGTGATCATTTAGTTAAAGAATATTATAATGTTCAAGGTGGTTCCGCATTAATTAACTCTGCACTTATTAATGGTATATTAAATAAAATTGTGGGATCTGCTGCTCGCTTAATCAACTCGAATGGTATAGCAAGTGATTGGAATGGCATTCGTCAGGCATTAATAAATAATTTTGCTGACCAAAGGGATGAGACCGCTCTTTACAGCGATTTATCTCTTTTAACACAGGGCTCTAACACTCCGCAAGAGTACTATGAGCGTTGTCAGAATCTTTTTAGTACAATTATGACATATGTTTCTTTACACGACGCTTTACAAACTACAATAGACGCCAAAAGGGATTTATATAAGAAATTAACGCTCCAAGCGTTTGTGCGCGGATTAAAAGATCCCGTAGGATCACGCGTGCGCTGTATGCGGCCTCAAAGCATTGAACAAGCACTAGAATTTGTTCATGAGGAAACTAATACCATGTATCTGCAAAATCGTAACGACCGTTTACCTGATAAAAAAATTAATAGCAATAACCAACCCGGTAATAATTTTAAAATGCCGTCTAATATGCCTGATCCAAGGCCTAATAATTATGGAATGCCAGGACCTGCACGATTCCAATTTCCACCTCAACAACCACCGCAGTGGAAACCGATTTATTTCCAACCTCGCCAGTTTGGTCCGACTCGAACTCAGCAAATATTCAGGGCACCCATACCGATTTACAACCGTCAGAATAACCCGTTTCAATTAGCCCAGCAAAATTCTCCTAGCCAGCCTAGTGGATCAGCGCAACCACCCCCAATGAGTGGTGTTAGCCATTTCGTGAGCAGACAATTACCACCCACTAACGCTTTTTCTAGGCATGACTGGAGCAAATCAGGCAATCCTCCACCTAATAATTATTTTAAAACTCGGGAGATGCATATTAATGATTGTTTTAACGATCCTTCGTTCAATGGTTACTTTATCGATTATGACGGAACTTATTATAATTACTATGAGTACCCAGAAAATTTGTACTATGAATATCAACCATCCCCTCAGGAATGTTTAGAATATCCCCAGCAGTCCGGAAGCATAAAAGAGGACGCCAAAGAATCTAAGGAGCCGGATTTTCAGAAAACTCCGAAATCCGACAAATCAAAATAGAAATAAATCTCCAAACTCAACGGTACCTTCCATACGTTCAAATCGCGTCACCTCCTCTTAAGCTATTAATAGATACAGGTGCGAATCAGTCATTTCTATGCCCTAATGTTGTTGAGAAATACTTTAGTGATTTTCCATTAAATTATTCTCCATTCGAAGTGCATAGTGTTCATGCTAAAACTAGAAACGATTATTCAATTACTTTACCTATTTTTAATGAATTTAATGATTCAGGTACAGTTTCATTTGATATCTATAAATTCCACGATTACTTTGATGGACTTATTGGTACTGATCTGCTAGAAAAATGGGAAGCTACAATAGATTATAAAAATAAATTATTTACAACTAAGTTCGCTTCAAACCCTATTAGAATCTATGATTCACGTAATACTAATTTATATGAAAATATTATTCCAGCTGGTTCATCTAAGTTACTAAAGATTCCGATTAACGTTCGCGATGGAGATGCTTATATTCCTGAACAATCTATTTCAAACTGTATCATACGTGAATGCCTCACTACGGTTAAACAGAATAGGGGTATATTAGAAGTACAGAATCCAAGTAGGAATGATATAATCTTTTCAATGGATCGTGCAATGCCTGCAGAAGTTCATAATGTCGAGTGCACACGCACTAAACAGCAACAGCAACGCGTAAAAGACGTGCTATCACGCCTTCGTACTGACCATTTAAATGAAGAGGAACGCATTAATCTAGAATCATTGTGCTCGCAATATGCAGACGTTTTTTATATTGAAGGTGAACAATTAACTTTCACTAATAAAATCAAACATTCAATTAAAACCACAGATGAAGCTCCAAAGCAAAGAGTTATAGATATCCATATATTCATAGACAGGAAGTACAAGAACAAATAGGTAAAATGTTAGAACAAGGTATAATTAGGCCTTCTAATTCTGCTTGGAGTTCTCCTATTTGGGTAGTAGCTAAGAAAGCTGACGCATCCAGAAAGGCTAAGTGGCGTATTGTAGTAGATTTTAGGAAACTTAATGAGAAAACCATAGACGATAAGTACCCTATCCCCAATATTGCTGATGTCTTAGACAAATTAGGTTACTGTCAGTATTTTACTACGCTAGACCTAGCTAGTGGATTCTACCAAGTGGAAATGGACCCCCAAGATATTACAAAAACAGCATTCAATGTAGAACATGGCCATTTCGAATTTCTAAGAATGCCCATGGGACTTAAGAATAGTCCATCTACCTTTCAAAGAGTAATGGACAACGTGTTGCGAGAACTCCAGAATACTATTTGTCTAGTGTACCTAGATGATATAATAGTTTTTAGTACATCATTGCAAGAGCACATAGTCAACCTAGAAAAAGTTTTTAAAAGGTTACGTGAATCCAACTTTAAAATACAAATGGATAAATCTGAGTTCCTTAAATTAGAAACAGCTTATCTAGGGCATATTATAGGTAAAGATGGAATAAAGCCTAACCCAGATAAAATCTCAGCAATACAAAATTACCCCTTACCTAAAACCCCTACCGAAATTAAAAGGTTTCTAGGACTTCTTGGTTATTATAGAAAATTCATTCCTGATTTTGCTAAAATAACTAAACCTTTGACTCAAAGCTTAAAGAAAGGCTCTAAAATTACACTTAATCAAAATTATGTCGAATGCTTTGAAAAATGTAAGACCCTTCTGGTCAATGATCCAATTCTTCAGTACCCTGACTTTAAAAAAGATTTTATACTCACTACAGACGCAAATTTGGCAATTGGAGCAGTACTGTCACAAGGTACTATTGGATCTGATAAACCAATAGCTTATGCGTCGCGTACGCTTAACTCTAGTGAAATAAACTATAGCACTATCGAAAAAGAACTTTTGGCTATAGTCTGGGCAACCAAGTATTTTAGGCCATATTTATTTGGACGAAAATTTAAAATAGTTACCGACCATCGCCCTTTGCAATGGGTGATGAATATTAAAGAACCGAATTCCCGTTTAACCCGTTGGAGATTACGGCTAAGCGAATTTGAATTCACAGTTGTCTATAAGCAAGGAAAATATAACACTAATGCAGATGCTTTGTCACGAATAGAAATTAATCATGAAGAAACTAGTTCGATAGTAGTTAACACGTCACATGGTGCACCCTCGGACTCAGATTCTAGAACTGAAAGCGCGGATTCTAGGACTTTAAGTGCCCATAGTGATTTAGAAAGTCCCATATTAGAAATTCCTATTTCCGATGACCCCCTTAATAAGTTTAATAAGCAATTATATCTTAATGTTGTAGGAGATATTAAAAGCAAGCCTAGTGTTTCTAAACCATTTGAAACACATACTAAAACTGTCATACAAATTACAAAATCTAGTTTAGAACAAGACGTTATTAGCGCAATTAAAGAATATGTTAATCCAAAAGTAAAGACAGGTATTCTAATAAATCCTACATTGGAAATGTATTCTATAATACCTATAATCCAAAAATATTTTAAAAATTCTGCAATGAAATTATAAAGAAATATCATGAAGGTAAAACCAATCATAGAGGCATCAACGAATGTTATCTAGCATTATCACGTAGATGCTATTGGCCAAATATGAAAGAGCATGTAACGAAGTATATCAATGAATGTCGAATATGCGGCCAAGCTAAGTATGATCGCAATCCAGTTAGACCAAGGTTACAAATTGTACCCCCACCTACAAAGCCTTTTGAGGTTGTACATTTAGATCTGCTTAGTATTGAAATGAATAAGTATCTTATAATAGTAGATGCATTCTCTAAGTATGGTCAAGCATACTTCTTGAGAGATGCTACAGCTATTAGTGTCGTACAAGCTTTAATAAAGTTTTCTACTCATCACGGAATGCCTTTAACTGTTGTAACAGACAATGGTCCGGAATTCAACAATCAAATATTTTCTGAATTTACTAGATTGCACAAAATTCAACATCATAAAACCTGTCCTAATACACCCAATGAAAATGGAATGGTAGAACGACTAAATTCTACACTGTTGGAACATTTGCGTATATTAAAATTAGAACAACGAGGAGAATCAATTACTAATCTTATAACTTATGCTATACTGGCATATAATAGCTCAATACATAGCTTTACAAAATGTAGGCCTATCGATATAATTACCGGTCATTTCGATCCCCGGGATCCTATAGATATGAATCTATCGGAACATCTCTTACAACAATATATCCAGGAACATCGTAGACGAATGTCAAAAGTATACGATATTCTCAACGACACTTCACTTCATCGCCGCACCGAAATTACTGAAAATGTTAATAAGAATCGCGAATCTGAAAAAGATTATGAACCAGAACAACAAGTTTTTATTAGGAACCCTTTATGCCATAGGCAAAAGCTA
Organism: Cosmia pyralina; assembly: GCA_946251885.1. Taxonomy (NCBI): domain Eukaryota; kingdom Metazoa; phylum Arthropoda; class Insecta; order Lepidoptera; family Noctuidae; genus Cosmia; species Cosmia pyralina. The sequence goes on along the minus strand of OX276368.1, from coordinate 11,095,637 downwards.
GCAGCTCGATATACTCATGATACGGTATTAGCGGATTTGCCTATTCATATCTATACCAAAAAGAAAAGAGGCACCGTACCTAAATCACGCCTAAAACGGGTGCCTAATAGTGCTCGTTTGTTACAGGACACTGAAAATACTACTAGTCCTGACCCTGGCCCTGGCCCGAGCGGACGAGATAACGCTAGACAGTCTTAACGATGGACCAGGTATTTTGCCCTTCAACCTGGGATCCACAAGAATCATCTCACATTTCCACTCCTTTCTCCAAATTGTAAACCTTGATGATATGCGTAATAGTTTAGAAATGGTTAATGAGCAATTGAAAAATCTTACGCCACAATTGAGTAATGTGTCACGATCTCTCTATGAACCCCAAGTTAAATATCTAGGTACTAAATTAGAAGAAATATCGGAACAGTTAGAAACACTTGAGGTAAAGCGTGTTAAAAGAGGTCTCATAGATGGTCTTGGTTCAGTAATAAAGAGCATTTCAGGTAATCTAGATTATACTGATGCATTAAAATATGATAATGCCATTGCAACCCTAAAACAGAATGAAAATAATTTAGTTGCTGAAATGAATCACCAAATAAGTTTAAGTAAGCAGTGGGTTTCGCGTAGCTCAAACGTTACAGATAAAATAGTAGAAAACCAAAGTAAAATCGAGAAAATTATCAATTCTATTTTAGCCAGCAGTGTTAGACATGAAACAGACACCGTTGAATATGCTCATTTGGTACAGTTACTAATGATATTAGGAGACAATATAGATAATTTGTCTAAAGAACTACACAAATTGCAAAATTTATTAGCATTTATTAGGGCTAGAAGTATTCATAGTTCTATATTGAACTATGCTATGTTTAAGGACATGATGTATAGATTAGGTATATTATATAATAAGGATCAATTTCTAGATATTAGTTTCAGAGAGTATTTTGATATAATTAGACTAGGATATTATTACAATGGGAATAAAATAGTAATAGTTATAAAATTTCCGATACTTTATCCTACTAACTTTATCCTATATAAATTATCCCTGGCTCCTAATCATGACAATAAGGTCCTGATTCCAACTTATCCTTTCATAGCGGTTCACGAAAAAGATCTATTGTACATGGAGACAGAATGTCCGAAGTATAGTCACGGTCACCTTTGCGAGGATAACTTAAGTCACCACCATGGCAAACAATCGGACTGTTTCCAGCAGCTTATACTACACCAGAAAATTATTGAGTCCTGTCAATTTACATCAGTCATCCTGTCTTCTGAAGCTATGGAGCAGCTAGACGACCAACACTTCATTATAAGCTTTCCTAAACCTACAAAAGTTCGTTTAACCTGTTCTGAAGACAACTATAGAATGCTGAAAGGGAGCTACTTATCTGTCATACCTAAAGGCTGCATGCTAAGAACTATAGCATTTACTGCAATCAATCGTCATGATCAAACTAAGGGAAAGATATTGAAAATTATGGACTTACCAATTATGAAGTAAAATTCGTACAATGTACCAATGAAAACTATAAAACTAGATACCATTGACCTTAGCAGTTTGCATTCAAGTAACTCTAAAATCGCTCTACAAGAACCTGTAACGCTACAGTCGTCGAACACTGAAGCCATATACCACACTACTATACCGGTATACATTCTACTATCCGGTGCATGTGTACTCGTTATCATCATTATACTTCGTCGTCGTAGATTGAACCAATTACAGAAAGTCACTGATGGAATCGATATCAACGATAAGGAGGCCGGAAATACCGAGATGGAAACAGCTTCGCCATCGACACTATTTTCGACTAGAGTTTTCAAATAGTTGCCGATCTTGTGGAGGGAGATGTTATGTCGCCACTTGCGAAACCCTGAATTCCTAAGACAATGACTAAGACCACCCAGCGCTCGTACTGTGGAATTCGCCTTCTCAGCAATCCGATGGCACGGGAACGAACACAGTGCTATAGCAGTGAATGTTGATTTAGTGTATTTGTGAATCACTCTTGTTTCTGATATCGATCAATTGTCACGCATCTTAATTTTACCGATTTAATTGTAATTTTACATTAATTAAATTGATAAGTAAATTATATCTCGGTTTTCTTTGCATCCTCGATTGCCGCCGAACGTAATTCATTAGTCTTTGAACTATCGTCAAGCAAACAACTCAATTGGGAAGAAAGTGTGAATTATGGAAAAAGACGACCCACGGCCCGGACGGTCGATCGAGGTGACTACTCCGGAAATCATTAAAAAAGTCGAAGAAATAATATTGGAAGATGCCAGACTAAAGAAGAAACAGCTTACAGAAATGGTTGGAGTATCGGATACGACAATTTTCAAAATTCTACACGATCATCTTGGCATGACAAAGGTCAGTGCAAGATGGGTGCCAAGAATGCTCACGCCGCCTCAAAAACAACACCGCGTGGAGTGTTCTCGCACGTTTTTGGACCTCTGTAACGAAGATAAGGATGGACTATTAAGTCGAATTGTTACTGGAGATGAAACTTGGGTTCATCATTATGAACCTGAGTCGAAACAAGACTATGCAGTGACACAAAAAAGGCAAACCACCACCCAAGAAGTTTAAAGTGTCACATCGGCTGGAAAAATCATGGCAACAGTGTCTTGGGATTCAGAAGGGATCCTGTTGACCGATTATAAAGATAAAGGCGTTTTTATAACCGGAGAATACTATGCTTCTATACTCGAGAGGTTGAAAGAAAGCATTAAAGAAAAAAGGAGGGGTAAATTGACCAAAGGTGTCCTTCTTCTTCACGACAACGCGCCTGTTCACAAGAGCCGTGTTGCGTTGGCTGACCTGCATAAGGTGGGCTTTGATATTTTAGACCATCCACCCTACAGCCCAGACCTGGCTCCCAGTGATTATTACCTCTTCCCAAAACTGAAAAAGAACTTCGTGGGAAGAAATTTTCAACTGATGAAGAAGTGAAGGACGCGGTTTCATCTTATTTTTCGGACAAAGACAAAGCATTTTTTTATGAAGGTATATGTTAACGCCATTACTTTCTTTAGTTTTATATTTCATGCCTAATTACTGGCAACTCTAATTAATTAGTATCTGTGTAACATAAAGTTCCTTCCGCTTTCCTTCTCCCTTCCACAACCCTTATAATGCCTAAGTGAGAGCGAGAAGGAAGATCCGCAATGGCGCGCATACGCTGCCGCCAAGAAGATCCGCCAGTTCTCAACCAACATCGACGCCTGTGGGTAAAATTAATCCCAAGTCGAAAAAGGACTCATATTTTCACCGCGAAGAACGAAGATTGCTATTGAACAGTGCAAGTGCGTGTATGTGTGTTGTGGAAAGTGCAGATTCTCGTCCGTACGTGATATCCTGGACGCGCCAGCCACGTGGCTAAGGAAACCCTTCTCGTCGTGTCGCCATAGCTCACCAGGCAGGTACCATCATCATTTTCCCACACCACCAAAACACCTACTTGTGTCACCGAACCGCCCCTCATACAGTCCACTAAGAAAATTTCGATTTTCACCCCAAGGCTTTAGGCCGCCGCAACATTTTTTGGTCCTTCGAGACGGATATCCGACATTTTTTGGTCCTACGATCACGGATATCCAACATTTTTTGGTCCTACGATCACGGATATCCAACAGTTTTTGGTCCTACGATCACGGATATCCAACAGTTTTTGGTCCTACGATCACAGATATCCAACAGTTTTGGTCCCATGATCACGGATACCTATTTTTCTTTATCCTCTTGATAACGGATATCAATATTATATCCGTATATCATCATCCCGCAACTATATTTCATTTCAATCTTCGTTCCTTATACTCTTATACTAAACCGCTTTCATTTATTCATTTATTACAGTACCTACTTGTCATTGCGTACATTCACAGGTATTTCGCATCCCGCTCAACTTAATATTTTAATATACGTAGGTAGAAGCAAAATCTACCGCTCGCTCGCTTCGCTATCGTTCGGTACTATATTCGTAGGTACCACCTACCAATCCCGCACCGCGCGCAACTCGTTGAAGTTTGCGATTTATTTTAGCTATTATAAAAACCTACAAAAATATCGAAAATGCCTAAGAAAGTGACCATGGATTCGGATGATCAGATAGAATCCGCGATTCAAATAGCACTGTCATGTCGTAATATGATTTTTGCCCGCATGCAAATCATTTACGATTTAATGGAAAAAATGAAGTCCGGTATGGAACCGCTAGAGAAATTCTTGTGTGCGTGTGTCAATGTTGATGCGTTGCGCACCGAGTTCCTCGAGGCATTTAATAAATATAACTCGCTTCTTCTAAGACAAGACCCGGAAAATAATATTGATGATCAGTCGTGGATTAGTTTTGAGGAATTATATTGCTGCGTTAAATATAATTATTCAAATTACTCAAAATCATCAGCCACATCGGCTCCTACTTCTAGTGGTAGTGGTGTCAATAAGCAAACAGTTCGCTTGCCTCCCATTGAAATTGTGTCATTCGATGGCGATATTCGTAACTGGCCCCTGTTCTATGCTAATTTTAAAAGCACGGTACACGAAAATAATACATTGACTGATTCGGAGAAATTATATTATTTGATGGGGAAATTGAAAGATAAGGCTCAAACCGCGTTCTCAGGAGTTTGCCCTAATGGCGATAACTACCAATTAATTTTTAATTCACTCATAAACAAGTACGAAGACAAACGTATGTTGGCTTCTAGTTCCCTTAATCGGATGTTTGAACATAAATCTTTTAATACCGCATCTATTCAAAATTTCGAATCCTTTTCTGATAATTTTGTTTCCGCCGCAAACGCATTAAAAAACCTTAAAATAAATGATTTATCAGATTTGATTTTTTTCCATGTCGCTATAAAAAAGGTTGATTCTGAAACCGCTCGACTTTTTGAAATGAACTCAAAAGACGAAATTCCTAAATTCGACAATTTAGTACAGTTCATTAAAAATCAATCTCGCATTTTACAAAATACTAAAGCTTTAAACAGCTTGAGTTTCACTCAGTCTAACAACAATCCTGTAAATAAAAAAACGTCCAAAACTCCGCAACCGCAATCTTACACTGTAATTGATAAATCCGCAAAATGTTTGTGTGATAGCTTTGTTCATGAACATTTATTTAAATGTCCTGCCTTTCCTAAAATGACACCAAGTGATCGTTTCAAATCGGTGAAGCAAAACGATGCATGTACTAACTGTTTAAGTATTAAACATAAGGCCAGAGTCTGTCAGTCTGAATCTAGATGTAAATCTTGTAAAAATAAACATCATACGCTTTTACACTTTAATCGCGAATCGCACGCGACTGTAATATCGAACGGTGTTGATGATACCGCACGTACACAATCTGGTTCAAACTCCACGGCTTCGAGCGAGCAAGATGCTCACGCCGCCGCCGCGCCGCTCGCCGCCACCGCTCAGAGCGCCCCGCAATGTAATGCATCCATTGCTGCGTCGATCCTTTACGACTCGAACTCCCGCGTATCAAAGCCGCAATGTAATACGAATACTACTATTTTGTTGTCAACCGCTACTGTAATAGTTCGAGATTCATTTGGTAAGGAGCATTTTATTCGCTGTCTATTAGACAGTGGCTCACAAATTAATTTTATTACCGCAGAATGTTGCAAACGATTAGGTTTGACTAGACATTCATCTGATACGTCTTCCGTTAAGGGTATCGGTGGTACGGAAAAATCCGTTAAGGGTTCCGTACAATTCGCTTTCTTTTCCCGTTTTAATCCGAACGTTACTTTTAACGTTAATTCGCTAGTTGTCGATGCAATCACCGATAATTTACCTACCGCTCCCGTAGATACTTCCGCCTTGCCTTACTTAAAAGGTTTACCGCTCGCCGACGAATCGTTTGGCAAACCCGGTCGCATCGATGTGTTGATCGGGGCTTCGCTTTTCCCGCATCTTATGCTGCCCCGCGTAGTTAGCAGCAACTCCTCCGCGCCGCCCGCCATGCAGACGGTACTCGGTTACGTCATCATGGGCACTGTGCCCGCGCTGCCTGTACGTCGTAATAAGCCTCCACAGTCTTGTTACTCACATATTTCGCAACCATCCGACAAAGACTCGTTAGAATCGGCGTTGAAAAAATTCTGGCAGGTCGATGAAGCGCCCGTCACTCTTTCGACGAGCAAATCGCTCGACGAACTTGAGTGCGAGTACTTTTATAATTCGACCACGGATCGCGATGGGGACACAGGTAGATACTCTGTAGCCCTACCGTTTCGCAGCGATGTGTTCTCATTGGGGAACTCACTCGAGATCGCGAAAAAACGTTTTTTCTGCCTAGAAAAGAAATTAGAATCCGCACCCGAGTTACGTACTGCGTATGATGACGTCATTCGCGAATATATTGATAAAGGATATTTATCTCCTGCTCCGCTCGATAGTTCAGACAGTAGTTGTCCTGACTATGTAATTCCGCATCACGCAGTTGTACGTTTAGATAAGACAACAACAAAACTACGCTCCGTGTTAGACGCTAGTGCTAAAACGAGTACTGGATTATCTCTCAACGATATTTTACACAGTGGCCCAAATTTACAGGGTGACTTGTTTACTATAATTCTGAATTTTCGATTGTTCGCATTCGCGCTCTCGGCTGATTGCCGACAAATGTTCTTACAGATTGAAGTAAGAGAAAGCGATCGTCGCTTTCAACGCATCTTATATCGTTTTAGTCCAAACGATCCTCTGGTTCTATATCAGTTTAACCGTGTCTGTTTTGGTCTCAAGTCAAGTCCCTACCATGCGATCCGCACAGTACAACAGTTGGTTCAAGACGATGGTCATCACTTCCCGCGCGCCAGCGCTATCATCGCGGATTCGCTGTATATGGATGACGTAGTCTACAGCGTAAGCTCCGAATCACGTGCAGTCCAGGTTTCGCACGAACTGATTAAACTCTTTAGAGGAGGTCAGTTCGAGTTGGTCAAGTGGACCAGCAACTCTCAAACTGTACTAAACAGTATTCCCGCGTCGCATAGGTTGACCGAACAACTAGAATTCGACAAGTCGGTAGAACAAAAGGTTCTCGGCTTGCGCTGGTGTAGGTCAAATGATTGTTTTGAATTTCTTATTTTCGCACCGCCAGACACGTGTACTAAACGTGCTATTCTGTCGGCCGTAGCTAGACTGTGGGACATCATGGGGCTTGTCGCGCCTGTAGTTCTCTATGCTAAACTACTTATCAAAGAATTGTGGTTACTGAAGCTCGATTGGGATGACACTCCCCCGCGTCACATCATAAATATTTGGCAAACTTTTCGCTCTGCCCTGCCGCTTTTAAATGATTTTAAAATCCCGCGCCATTTAGGTATTTTTGAAAATTGTATTCTTCGCCTCATTGGATTTTCCGACGCCAGTGAAAGCGCCTACGGCGCTGTCATCTATGCGCACGTCACTCGCAACGATGACGTAGTCGTTCAGCTGGTTTGTGCCAAGTCGAAGGTATCGCCGGTTAAACCATTGACTATCGCTCGACTGGAGCTCTGTGGTGCCGAACTCTTCGCTAAACTTCTTCGCCGTGTTCATGACACTTATAATCCGCGTTATAATGTTACCGCTATTTACGCATTCACCGATTCTAAGGTGACTCTTTGCTGGATAAATTCTTCTCCGCATCGTTGGCACACGTTTGTGGCCAATCGTGTCGTTCGCATCGTAGACAACGTCCCCGCGGAACATTTCTACCACGTACCTGGTACTGAAAACCCAGCGGACTGTTTGTCACGTGGTTTAACACCTGACAAATTCATTGAGCACCCATTATGGTTGCACGGACCCGCTTGGGCTAAGCGCGACCCTTCCGAATGGCCCATACATAAGGTTACAGACTTGAATTCGGAACCCATTCCGGAAGAAAAGGTCCACGCGCATCCCATAGTCGCGGATTCAAGTTCGGAAAATTCGCTTCTACTCGCACTCGCAGAACGTACGTCGTCGTGGACTAAGCTGCTGCGTATTGTTGTTTTCATATACCGCTTCATGAAAAAACTCCCGCGTCGGACTGACGCCGTTACCGCTAGCGACCTCGAGTTCGCTGAAACCATTTTGTTGCGTCATGTTCAAAGAAAACACTTCATGGATGATTATTCCGAGTTAAAAAATAATAAAATTTGTTCACCCGCTCTTATTAAACTCAAGCCATTTGTAGATGGTGATGATTTAATCCGCGTTGGGGGTCGATTAACTCATTCGGCTGAGGCCTATAGTACTAAACACCCGGTAGTGTTACCCCGGCATGATCGCATAGTTGAAATCCTCGTAGACTATTATCATATAAAATATTTACATGCAGGTCCAGAACTCACTATGTCGTTATTGCGCCATAAGTATTGGATTTTGTCCGCTAGACACACTATTCGTCATAGAATCCACAAGTGTAACGCATGCCACAGGTGGAGACCGCGACCTCATGGTCCGCCGATTATGGGCGATCTCCCTAAATCTAGAGTAAATGTTGCAACCAAAGCTTTTTCTCATACAGGGTGTGATTACGCTGGCCCTATACAGTATGTGCCCGTACGCACTCGAGGTGCGAAGAGTCGCAAGGGTTATTTATGTATATTTACCTGTATGACTACTCGCGCTGTTCATATTGAATTAGCTACAGATCTTACGACTGCGTCGTTCATAGCCGCGTTGAAACGGTTTTTATCCCGCCGTGGACCGGTACAATGCTTGTATTCGGACAACGCGACCAATTTTCGAGGAGCTAATTCGTTTTTACGCGACTTGTATACTTTCATAAATAAAGAATACCGCCCGCGCTTTGAAGAGGAGCTCGCTGAGCATCGCATTAATTGGCACTTTATTCCGCCCGCGTCACCGCACTTTGGTGGATGTTGGGAGTCCATGGTGAAGGCCGTGAAGACTCACCTTTTCAAGACAATAGGTCAACAACTTCTATCTTATGAAGAATTAGTTACAATTCTCTCTCAAATAGAGTGCCTGTTGAACTCCAGACCTCTTACTGTTCTTAGCGCTGATCCGGAAGAGCCTAAAGCTCTTACCCCTTCGCATTTTTTACATACTGTACCGCTTAACTCATTACCCGCCGCGGAAGTAGGTTTACTGTCTGATCACCTGCTTCAAAGACACTCTCTTATGGATAAATTAGTCCAGTCGTACTGGAAAAGATGGCGAAGCGAGTATCTTCATAGTTTACAATCACGCTTAAAATGGAATAAACCTGATGGAGACATGATTAAGGAAGGCACTGTAGTAGTGATAGTTAATGATAATGCGCCTCCTCTATCCTGGCCTCTAGGTGTTATTGAGAAGTTGCATACGTCTATAGACGGTAGCACGCGAGTCGTTTCAGTACGCACTTCTAATGGGATTCTTGTGCGACCTGTGGTCCGCTTATGCCCCATTCCTACTCAGTAATATCTTATTCAGTCCATTCCCTCTTTAGTTAGATTTAAGTGTAATTTCACTGTATATATTATTATATCATTCTCTTTAAAGGTGACCCTTTAAGGCCGCGAGGAATGTTAACGCCATTACTTTCTTTAGTTTTATATTTCATGCCTAATTACTGGCAACTCTAATTAATTAGTATCTGTGTAACATAAAGTTCCTTCCGCTTTCCTTCTCCCTTCCACAACCCTTATAATGCCTGAGTGAGAGCGAGAAGGAAGATCCGCAATGGCGCGCATACGCTGCCGCCAAGAAGATCCGCCAGTTCTCAACCAACATCGACGCCTGTGGGTAAAATTAATCCCAAGTCGAAAAAGGACTCATATTTTCACCGCGAAGAACGAAGATTGCTATTGAACAGTGCAAGTGCGTGTATGTGTGTTGTGGAAAGTGCAGATTCTCGTCCGTACGTGATATCCTGGACGCGCCAGCCACGTGGCTAAGGAAACCCTTCTCGTCGTGTCGCCATAGCTCACCAGGCAGGTACCATCATCATTTTCCCACACCACCAAAACACCTACTTGTGTCACCGAACCGCCCCTCATACAGTCCACTAAGAAAATTTCGATTTTCACCCCAAGGCTTTAGGCCGCCGCAACAGTATATAAGCTAATTGAAAGATCTGAAAAATGTATAAGGGTAGCAGGTGAATATATTGAAGGCAGGCAGAAACTACAGAACGCCAACTGCTACGATCCTTACATACTCCTTTTGCCTCATTTACGATCGCACCCCGGTTGCGAGTACTACGCACCTGACCTTCGGGAAGAACATCACCAATAAGGGCTGTTATAAAATGTGTCGGCGGCGCGGCATCCAAAGACATCCAAACTTTTATCTTTTTCTACATAAAATTACAAAGGAGTCAAAACATTTTGATTATAAATGAAGAATAGTTTATTCTTTTCACATAAAAAACATCGTCGTAATAGCGTTTGATGAAAAGGTAAAAAAATATACTGCAAAGTTGGAGAAAAATTTATTAATTCCAATTCAATTTTTAAACAAGTTTATTTACTTTAAGCTTCTATATTAAACTTTTAAAAATTATCCAATATTTAACAAATTGATTCTCATCCTGACGGTAAATATGGACATTTCAATTATATTTTGATGTTACTAAAACTATTAAAAAACTAAAATGTGCGATCGAAAAATTCTTCCGCATCGTTGTCGACTGGTAAAGTACCCAAGAGACTGGCGGCATTTTATTTATTAGATAAGAATTATTTTTCTTTAAAATTTATATCAGTTCCGGTTTTAATGAACTATTTTTCTCAATAATTAAGATTTAGAAAACTCAAATGCTAATCGACTTTTGTTGCTGAATGTACATAGTTAATTTCCCATAAAAAGAAACGACATTGTTACTTTATTTTTTATGATTTTATTGTCACCTATTTGTAGTTGATTAAAAGGTAAAAGTAAATAAAAAAAATACTAAATCTTATACCGTTTTAATCATTACACCGAATATTACCGTTTTAGTTAGTGAGTGCATTGTTATCTGATATTGGTTAAGTATTAAAAAAAAACGGATCATTATTAACTCTTTTATTTGACTAATTCTTTTGTTTACATCAATCTGGGTGGATGGTTTCAAATATCTGACGAAATGAGTATCTGTCATTTTGCGTGTCTGCCGAACTGCGTATTGTCGAGTTCTGTTTCTGACAAGTTGCGAGTCTATCCTGAGAGATGACGAAATGCGTATTTGGAGGGCATACGGCACTCTGCGCGTACAATATAACAATGCATTCAGGTTGTTGATGGGGTTACTGCGCTACTGTAGTGCATCCGCATGTTCGCTGAAGCGCGCATTGATGGCTTTCACGCTATCATGCGCAAGCGATGCGCCTCCATCATGCGCAGGGTACGCGTCAGCCCCAACAGCATCCTGAGAACTATAGCTGACAAGTGGGACAGTCCCATACTGGGGCATTGGATGCGACTACATGCCACTGTGGCGCATAATTATTAATAATTTTTTGTTCTTCGGGTAGATATAAGTACTAACACTAGTTTCTAAGTTGTGTGTTGTATTAACCAAATGGACTTTGTCTGAATAAAAATAATTTTATTTTTATTTATTTATTTGACCACTTGCGTTTCAGACGACATGCTAGTGATCCGACGCAACCGCGAGCGCAGCCGGCTCGAGGGCGACACAGCAACCAGCCCCCCAGGTCTCCCCAGACTTCCTATTCACGCTGATAGAGACTATAACGCGTGCGCAAGTGGAAGCCAATAGAAGCCTCATCAACTCGCTGATGTCAACCAATGGCGAATTTAGGGCCTCCACCCCAGTCGGCAGCGCGCCTACCACGAGCGCAAGCAGCGAGAGTTCAGATGTGGCAGCCGCATCACGAACAGATGGCACTTTCACAAGATGCACGGCGAGATTCGACGGGACCTCCCAGGACGCTGAGGTCCTGGAAGCTTTCCTGGACGCCGTAGAGGTCTTCAAGGAATGTGCCGCCGTAAGCGACGAGCACGCCCTCCGAGGATTACCGATGCTGTCGGAAGGTGAAGCCGCAGTATAGTGGCGTGGTGTCAAGGCGTCGGCGGCGACGTGGTCGGACGCGATCACGCGACTGCGCGCGACCTACGGCGTCGCGCAGCCCGCGTATCTAGTCTTACGACAGATCTTCGCTACGGAGCAGCGAGAAGAAGAACGCGCGGAAGTGTTCTTGTGTAAAGTGCGGGCATTAATTGCTAAATTACCATACAAACTCGACGAGGTAGTGCAGGTAGACTCTTGCTACGGATTACTGCACCGACGCGTGATGAAACGAGTGCCGCGTGATTGTGTACGTAGTTTAGATTCATACAGGGCGCTAAAAGTACCGAACTCCGTTGCTAATAATAATAATAACACGCCACCGCAAACAAAAACATTGGCGGAGACTACTAGCGACCGTAAACTCACACAATCGACTTCGAAGTCGAGTTCTACTACGAGTGAGACGGCGCTGCGTAGCAACAACAGAAATAGACCCCGTTGTAGTTACTGCAAGTTATTTGGGCATGTTAGTGATGACTGCCGTAATCGTGATAAGGCGACCACTAATAAAAGTAATAGCGACACTACGCCTAAGGCCGCGCTCACTTTGGATACGTTTTCGTACGAATTCCATTCGTGCAGAAACGTACGAACACGTACGAACATTCCCGACCTTCTGAGTACTATGAAAGCGCTCACACTGCGCGCGAGTTAGTCGTACGTATACGTACGTGCAAGTCCGACGTCCGAAATCAATCCGAACTTGTTGGGATTTTACTACACGTTCGTGCGTTCATCATCAATAATGGATGTAGAAAAGTTAATTAACTTGGTTCGCGGGCATAAATCTTTGTGGGATCAAAGTGATTCCAGTTATCACTTACGTGACATTCAGCGTAGGGCATGGCGTGAAATATCCGAAGAAATGGAAAAATCTGGTGAGTTTTGTTCATAGAAATCACTGTTTCCAGATACCTCTGTTCACAGAAAGCGCTTCAGAAGAAACTATTAATATTTATTATTATTACTAAATTTCGGTTTTCTGGCTTAGATTCAGACACACGTTATGTTAGCCGCTACGTTACATAGTATTCATACCATTAATTCATGTAATTATAACCATGTCAACAAATTATTATCTATTTACGAAAACCAATTTGATAATTATTTTTATAATGTGATTTTGCACATTGCGTCGCGTCGTATTGTAGAAGTTTAACAATAAAATAAATGCAGAAATGTGAAAATGTAGGGTAGATCTAAACTATTGCGCATTACAAAGTATCAAACGTTTCTGACGCATTTAGTTTTGCTTTTATTGTCGCGACGCTAATGAAAAATATTTTTAAAATGAGTGCCTGCAAGTTAGTAGAATCAAAACGTGGAGCAAGTGTAGGTACTAATATTGGATGGTTATTCATATCACGTAAATAAAAAGTGAGTGATACATTTTACTGGAGATGTACGCGGAGTAGTGCTAAAGGTTGTGGTGATACTGTAAAAACTTTAATTATCGGTAATGAACATTCGATCATCAGTCAAATCAACGCACATAGACATTTGCCAGAAAAGCGAATACAAATGGAATATAAATCAAAATTAAGGAATATAGCAAAAAAATCCATGGATTCTCCGTCACAAATTGTAAACCGCTGCCTCCAGGATGTTCTAAGTACGAGTGCTGCCCACTTGCCGAATAAAGCCAGTCTGTCGCCTCAAGGGAAGCCAGTATTCGTCAAGCTGGTCTAAATTGACGATCATTCAGATGTACCCTATCCGTAAGGGCGGTAAATTGGTGAAAAAAATGAAAATGAAAGCAGCAGCACGAATGATTGTGCACCGCATTAGGAATAAAGGACAACCGAAAATCCCTGATAGAATTATTTCGACATACCGGACTATCTTTCAAAAATTGGAGAAGAGCAATTTTTAATCGGCCAATATATTACCCAAAATGAGAGTAGTCGTATTTTGCACAAAAAGTAATTTCAAACGGCTTATTAATGCAAAATGTTGGGTTATGGATGGCACGTTTTCTACATGTCCAGCGCCATTCAGTCAAATATATAATAAACATGCTTCAATAGCAACAGAAAGCGGCACAAATAAATGTCTGCCTTTAGTGTTTGCATTATTATCGCATAAGCATTGCACTATTTCAACCCAAGAAAGATGCATGTGAGAAATGTTGTTCATATAAAGCCAGCAACGTTTCTGAAGAAGACTATCAATACCACATCCAACTGAAAGAATTGGCTCGAGATGTTAAACTTAGCGACCAGCAAAGCGCTCAAAGAGGACTTCTTCGTGCTGTGATCGCCGATTTGCAGGCTGTAAAGCTGTGCCCTTCGCTAGCAGCTAATGCTTTATACTTTAACACGTTGACTGCCGTAGTGTAAATGAAAAAAATCAGTAAAAAACTTTTTGATGAAAATAGGTAGGCAATATCAATATTTTAAAATATATCTAATTTAGGATTCGATCAGAAGCTGCGTTTCATAATTATTTCGAAAAAACCACGTGAGGCCACCGGTGACCTACGTGGCGCCTTGATAGTAAAAATGTGAATTTCCGTTACGGGGCGCCGCCGGGGCGGGCATTTCTCCGGTCACCCGCACTCCGCAGTCGTCTGTTAGCGCTTGGACGGTGCAGGCGTGACGGACGCTCGTGCTTTTTAATTTGTAAGATTTCGTGATTCAACATGGAGAATAGTAAAGATTTCGACGTGAATTTTATAGATATTTCATTAGATGATTTGCGCGACATTGACTTACTAGAAGCTAGTATTTTTAATGAAATTGCTAGAAAAAATGATTTGAGTGAAAATGAAGAATCAGAGACTGAAGATTATAATATCTATCCATCAAAAAAACGCAAACGTATGTTTATTCCTAGTGAATCTGAGAGTGAAATTGATGACGTGGAAAAATTTGTGAATGAAAATATTGATAAATTATCAGCGAGTACGTCACAAAAATGGCTGCAACCAAAAGGACATCAACCATCTATTATAGCGTTTACAGAACCAACAGGTATAATATATTCTTTTATTGTTTGTTTTGTTTTTTGTTTGTTCTACTTCAGACAATAGGTAACATATTGCTGTGCCAAACATTTCGTTCAACCATTTTCAAGATGTTGGGAGTAGGGTAGGATTGGGGTCCCCCAATCCTCTATTCAAACTGGGTGTTGTATTCAAAATCCTCTATTCAAAATGAAGATTGGATTCAGAATCCTCTATTCAAACTGAGTGTTATATTCATAATGAAGGTTGCATTCAGAATCCTCCATTTACAATGAAGGTTATATTCAGAATCCCCCATTCAAAATGAAGGTTGTAATCACAATCCTCTATTCAAAATATAGGTTATAGGTATTCAGAATGAGTGCTGTATTCAGAATCATCTATAATATTATACCGAAGAGATTCATAATCTGTTGCTAAGCACAACAGAGTGATTGTTTACATAACAATCACATTTCCATTCCCGTTAAGGAAACAGATCGCATTCTCTTCTACCCATCGTGTGCCTCACGGCTATAAAGTTTTAATTATTAATTTACATCAAAAATCAGCATGTAATATATATTAATAGTGTTTATGAACACATGCCTAATATGAGATTGTTTTATTTACTAAATGTAACTATGTGTTCAGTGTGTAGGACTAGGTGTCACCTGCTCGTGACTCGTTTTTTAACAGTGTGATAGAAATAAAACAACTGAATTGTAACTACTAGTTTATTCATATTTTTTGACGCAATTTGCTTAAAATGTCCTTAACACATTTATAAATATCATCATTAAATACGTTCCGCACAACATGTTGAGCACATATATTAGCACTACACTCACATGGTGAATTTGTGAAATCTTCGGCGTCAAAAACTTGAATTCGTATTATTTTACTGCGATGACCCGTTGATGGTTTCTGTATATATGAGTAAACAACATCTTCATTTCTTCGTCTTTTATTATTGTTGCTAGTGCTCATATTGCTGCAAGGCGGTGTATCCTCAAATTGGAATGGTTGAAATGGTCTTTGTCTCTCTAAATAGTTGACCCCATTTTGAGGTAGGGTTTGTTCAGCAGGAATTGGTGAGTATGAAGAATTAGTTGGGAAAATATCGCTGGACATCTGAAACAAAGAAGTAGAAACGAATTAATTAAATAAGACTAAAATTAGAAGGTTGCGAAGACGAGCGTTTACGACTTTACATTGTAAAGAACTATACTAGAATAGATCCCTGTGACAATTACATAGCTAATTATTATAATAGGTAAACATTATTTTATTAATATTTTTATTAATAATAATTTTAAACACTTTTTGATAAAATATTTACTTACCGACATCGTTGAGCAGATAACACAACTTCAATGTTTTTTTTTGTCATCTTGGATTGGTTTATATAGGTTCTGATCCATTTTTTTTTTTATCGCTAAGGTTCAATTTAATTTCGTTTTTATGTAAGTTGTTTGTGTGCATGTGTGTTTTTGTGCATCCGAAACTTACGGCTCCTGTTGTCTCCATGGGTGGCTAGGAATTTGTGACACGTATGCAAAGACGCATTGTGATCTACAGACGAGCGTTATAACCGCAGCGTTTAATCGCAGCGGATGTTCCCCTAAGTCATTCAATAATCACACTATACATATATACTTATGTTTTTATTTTAACCTCTCAAGGGTTGCTAATGAGACACAATTGATAATCTATTGTTATCGGCACCTGTGGACCCGCGCTGACATTCAATGAATTAAGCGTTTAAAACGCTGCGCTTATGACGCTCGTATAGAGATTTTATTATCGATTTAAAAATGCTGCGCCTGCAATCCGGGTGATGAACTTATTTTCGCATAAATGCAATTTTACAAATTAGGAGATGTGTGACGCGTTTTTACGCCTATATAAAGGTGTCAAGACAAAAGTTCACCACCAAAACACCACTGGAAGTACTCGGTGCTCCTGAATTTCTGCATCAAGACAAGTACAGCAAGCAAAACTAAGCAGGCTTTAAAATGTAAGTAATTTATTTATGTATTATCTTTTCAATCACTCGTCAACTATTCA
This sequence comes from Cosmia pyralina, assembly GCA_946251885.1. Classification (NCBI taxonomy): domain Eukaryota; kingdom Metazoa; phylum Arthropoda; class Insecta; order Lepidoptera; family Noctuidae; genus Cosmia; species Cosmia pyralina. The sequence continues at coordinate 11,078,600 of OX276368.1, read as the reverse complement.
TTAATTTTGTCTATTCTTCGATTCAATGATATAATGTATTCACTCGTTGAATGTCCATTTTTTAACTGAGTATTTAGGTACTAATTTATTTTATTCATCATCTCTCAAATTATCTTTTCAATCGATTAATTTATTTCAGTCAAATAATTAGTGCACCTTTTCTGTTCATTTAATCTATTCACTTATTTAAAGCAATTTAATACGTGCATGCACTGACAGTGTTTTTCTTTGTTATCTACTAAATAAATATATATTGTTGCAGGTCGAAACAAACAGCTAGCCAAATTTTCTCTTCCGACGATGAAGCCGGACATCAGCAGCTGATGAAAAAACCGCAGGACTACAAAGCGTCATCTTCATCGCTGACTTCTAAGCACAACAAGCAAACCGCGACAGGCTTTAAGATGTAAGTAATTTATTTGTTTATTATCTTTTCAATCAATCATTAACTTTTCACTCATTTTATCTATTCTTCTGTTGAATCATTTCAGTTATTTATTAATGTAATCATTTTACTATGTATTCACTTATTAAGGTTCTATTTGCATCTAAGTATTTAGGTAATAATTTATTTTATTCAGGATCTCTCAAATTATCAAATCCATCGAATAATCTATACAGTCAAGTACTAATTAATCTACCTTTTCTTATAATTTAACCTACTCAATTCAATGAACTGTGCCTTGGACAATGTTTTTCGTTGTTATCTATTGTTATATAAATATATACTTATTGTTGCAGGTCGAAACAAACAGCTAGCCAAATTTTCTCTTCCGACGATGAAACCGGACATCAGCAGCAGCTGAAAAAAACGCAGGACTACAAAGCGTCATCTTCATCACCGAGTGCTAAGAGGTCAGCGGAGGGGGAATCATTGCATACCGAGATTAAGAAGAATAAAAAGAAGAAAACTACGATCAATCCTGTCAACGCCAGCATGAGACCCACATCGCAAGATTTATTCGGGACCGACAGCGACGACGATGGTCAGGAGGAGATCACTGCAAGTACCTTAGGTAAAAAAATTCCGCCAATACATTCCTATTATACCCGTAGAGTAGCCAACGGTATAAGTAAACAGAGCTATGAAGGGAAAAAAGGTAGATTTTTTATAGAATTAAAGATATATGAACACAGCGAGATACAGCGTGTAGCGCCTATAAATAGATGGAGGCATGCCATTGTTAGTGTAAAAAATCGAACAGATGATGGGGCGCCTGCTTGGAAACATATAAAAGAGTTTTTAAAGGAAACTCATAAAGAGTTCAAGCACTGCCCCATAGATTATGTCAGCAGTTATTTTTAGTAGATAGGTATATTTACTAAAAATAACTGCTATCTCTCAATACTAATATATTACTTTCTCAATTACTCTATGTTTTTAATCATTATATTATTATATCATTTACTTATATACTTTAGTTATAGATGTCGGATTTTGTATAACTAGAATATTCATAAGGATGACAAATCGTAATTATATAACACAGAAATGTAACCATATTATCTTTTTGTTTTATTTACAGTACAAACCCCGACTACTCAACGAATGCAAAATCCAGAATTTATTGAATGTAAAAAATGTCTTATTGAATTACCGATTAATGAATTCAAATATCATTTGAGAACCAATATTCACAAGTCTAATAGTTTATTACAAAGCGAATTTGAAAATATTTACATAATTGCAAGTGCTTTCAAAAACAGAATCATAACATATCGTTTAAATCCTGCACAAGATGTTGAATACCTCACACCAGAGGCATTCCTGTGTCAGAATAAAAATGATATACTGAAACTTATACATACATCTCTATTGAAAAATACTTGTCTCAAGATCAATTTCGAATTGTTTGCTCACTTTGTCTTACCCAAAACGAGTGAGCAACAACTTAAGTCATTCAATACAAGATATGAAGTTATTTGTAATAACACAGATATTTATAACATGTTTTCGAAAGTAACTGAACTTTTAAAATGTAAAATGTCAGAATTCGAACACAAAGACTCTGGATGGTCTTATCATTCAGTAAGTCATCTTGAAATCAATGTGAATAAATATTGTCCAATGAGAGGTGGCACTTATTTAGATTTGCCTACAAAAATTAAGAATTCTAAAAGTTGCATTAATGTACAAAATAATGACAATCATTGCTTTTTATGGAGTGTGGTAGCTGCTTTATATCCTGCTAAGATGAACGTATGCAGGTCTAAGTCGTACCCACACTACAGTTCTGTATTAAATATTGATGGAATGTCTTTTCCTGTCTCATATCATGATATAAAATTATTTGAAATAAACAATAACATAAGTATTAATATATATGGATTAGATAATAAAAGCGAACACGTAACTGGACCTCTGTATTTAACAAATAACAGAAAATCTGTACATGTTAATTTGTTATATTTAGAAAGAAAAGGAATAAGTCTTTACTGTCTTATTAAAAATTTGATACGATTAGTAAGACATCAAGTGACGTGTCATAAAGGCAACTTATTGATGTGTGAATCATGTTTACAATTCTATAGCAGTGAAAATAAGTATAAATCTCATAACTGTTCAAAAGTTTTATCAATTTTGCCTGAAAAGAATAGTAAACTCGGATTTAAGAATTTTGAAAGAAAACAAAAAAATAATTATGTCATCTATGCAGACTTTTGAAAGCCTTTTGCTAAGTTGTTCTGAAAAAAAATCTGAAAAAACATACAATTTCAAAAAACACCAGCCCTCATGTTTTGGATACTATATATGTTGTTCACATGATCCAAGCCAAAATAAATATGTTACTTATAGAGGTCTTGACTGTGTCGAAGTATTTATTACGAGATTAATAAAAGATGTGAAGAAAATATATGAAATATTATCGATAACAAAATCTATGATACCTTTAACACAAAAAGAACAAATCAGTTTTAACAATGCTAGTATTTGCCATATTTGTGATCAGTTATTATTTCATGATAAGGGTACGTGACCACGATCATGTGACAGGAAAGTATAGAGGAGCTGCACATGTACAATGTAACTTGATGTTTAGAGTATGTCCATTCATACCAGTATTTTTTCATAATTTATCGAATTACGACTCTCATCTGTTTATACAAGAATTAGTGAGACATGAAGGTTATATTAAAATTATACCTAAAACTAAAGAAAAGTATTTAACTATTACCAAATATTTAGATAATGAGAATGGAGACCGTCCTATTCAAATAAAATTCATAGATTCGTTCCAATTTTTAAGCTCTAGTTTAGATGCACTAAGTAAAAGCTTATCAGATCATGACTTTATTCACTTAACAGCAGAATTCAATAATGAAAATATATACTTGTTAAAAAAGAAAGGTATTTATCCTTATGATTATATTAATACCTACTTGGGACAAGTACGAAGAAACAGCACTCCCGCAAAAAAAATATTTCTATAACTCTTTGAAAATGGAACACATTAGTGATAACGATTATGAACACGCAAAAACTGTGTGGAATGCATTCCATATTAATACGATTGGCGAATATACCGATTTGTATTTAAAATGCGATGTTTTATTGCTGTGTGATATATTTGAAAATTTTCGTAATATATGCTTAAAATATTATAAGTTGCCCTACGTACTATGTAACGGCACCTAGTTTAAGCTGGGATGCTATGTTGCTTTATACACGTGTTGAGATGGACTTAATTGATGACTTAGAAATATATCAAATGTTAGAAAAGGGCATACGTGGTGGTCTGGCTCATTGCTCACTACGTCATGCAAAAGCAAATAATCCCTACTTATCAGAATACAACGATCTAGAACCGTCTAGCTATTTGATTTATCTCGATTGTAACAATTTGTACGGATATGCAATGACAAAAAAGATCCCCATTTCAGAATTTAGACTTTTAAATCAGAAGGAAATTAACTGTTTCGATGTAATGAGTGTATCTGATGATAGCGAATATGGCTTCATTCTAGAGGTAGATCTCGAATATCCTGAATCAGTACATGATTTTCATAGTGATTTGCCTTTTGCTCCAGAGAAATTCATACCCCCTGGAGGAAAGACGGCTAAACTAATAGCTAATTTATATGATCAATTTAACTATGTAATTCATTATATACACTTAAAGGAGTGTTTGAAATACGGGCTGGTTCTAAGAAAAATCCATCGAATTCTTACTTTCAGGCAAGAAGAATATTTAAAAAAATATATTGATTTAAATACTACACTGCGTCAAGCATCCGTAACTGCATTTGAGAAAGACTTTTTCAAGCTTTTGAATAATTCTATTTTTGGTAAAACGATAGAAAACAAACGTAAATAGGTAGATATTAAACTAGCTACAAAATGGATGGACACAGAAAATGTGACAAATAAGCAACTCTGTGCTGAAAAACTAATTTGTAAACCTAATTTAAAATGTGTTTCTATATTTTCCGAAAACTTTGTAGCAGTGCAACTAAAACCTGAGAAGATTTTTTTAGACAGACCGATTTACATAGGTTTTACTGTTTTAGAGAATGCTAAGTTACATCTTTATCAGTATCATTATAATATAAAAAAGAAATATATGAATAATGTAAGGCTATGTTATACGGACACGGATAGTCTGCTTTATTTATTTTACACAGAAGATATTTACCGTGATATAAAAAATAATATAAAGGAATTTGATACAAGTAATTTTGATGTAGATAACCCATATTTAATACCTCAGGTAAATGCAAAAGTACCTGGTCTATTTAAAGACGAACTAGGTGGAGACGTGATCAGTGAATTTACTGGTTTAAGAGCAAAACTTTACTGCTTATCGGCTTCTAAAACTGACATAAAAAAAGCAAAAGGTATTTCAAACTCTGTTACTAAAAAGCTCGAGATATCGCATTACAATAAATCATTATTTGATGATAAAAGTAGATCGTGTAAGATGAATATGATTAAGTCAATCAAACATGTATTATATTCACAACAAGTAAATAAACTGGTAATGAATAGAAACGACGATAAAAGATACATACTACCAAATCAGATCAAGACATTGCCTTGGGGTCACTATAACGTTGTATTTTAGTTTTTAGCTTTATTATAATAATATATTAATTTTACAGCATTAAGTAATGTGTATGAGTGTAAGCAGGTATTATTAAATTTGTTAATAAACGTATATGTAATAATAAATAATAATAGTAATGACATTGACCTTTGTTTCATTTATGGATTCTTATATATATATACGCACGTCATTTACGTTTATCTCGCATTTCACAATGAAGTTCATCAAGCAATCACAGACTTTAGAAGTTAATAATATAAAATTAGAAAATCAAACATGTGAAGTGAAACATAGTTCACTCTTGCCAAATACTATTAGATGTATAATATGCGGTCCATCTAACTGTGGTAAAACTAATTTAATGCTTAATTTAATATTACATGAAAATGGTCTCAAAGGAGAATGGGCATTTTGGTACTCGCTCCAATAGCAATCATTGTGGTGTCATTGGATAGGTCTTTTAATCAGGAAAAATATTTACTATGGCGACATGTCCCAAATCCTTGTCTGAAAACCACGGCAAGCCCCCAAAGTTCCAGTTTTAGTTAATATCATAATTGCAAGTACGATAATATTACATACCTATCATGGTTGAAATACGAAAAAAACAATGTAAAACAACATTATTTAAAACGAGAAATGTATTGTGTTACTCATAGACTCATAAAAAAAGGACGACTCCGCGCCACGCATATCGAAAGTGAAGCACAGTAAGTATGCCAGGACCGTTTGTACAAACACGCCTCACGCACACACATTACATTACATCATAGTATGCCAACCGGACGCCATTACGTGACACAAGCGACGGCGTCTTTGCAGGTACTCATATCACGCACACATAGATCGGTACGGTGCTTCACTTTCGATATGCGTGGCGCGGAGTCCTTCTTTTTTTTATACGTCTATTGTGTTACTATTCATGCATTATATCGTGATATGATATGATAATGGTGAAGACTTTTGAAAATATGTTTTTTTACATAAAAAAGTAGTATTATCTTTAACATTTCTGTTTTTTGTTACAACGGTGACTATAGACCTCGGGGATAGGGAACTAGCCGCGGGGTGGGGTAGGTGGTGCGCTGTGCCAGTGGACAGCCTTTTGTGCCGCGACATTCACTAGTCGTTGTATCGTTCTGTGCGTGAAACGACGTTCCGCAGCTGTTTATTCTACCTAGTACTTTGTTATACCGTTTTCATCACTGACCCCGGCGCCCCTTTTGGACATTGTTACCCGCTACAAACGTTTATCTTGGCTAGTGTTGTGGACTATTGTAGTGCTTATCGATTTGGAACATCGTTATGGAAGAAAATCGCAACTGTGTGATGTGTCGGCGAGGCCTACATCATGCTAGATACCAACAGCATGTTTTAACTGATGATCTTCCAAGAATGCACCCCGAGTTTGTGGCTTACATACGAGAACATGCCGTTTTGGAGGTTAGTACATACTTCATTAAACTATTTCGAACTTCACCAGCTTCAGTTTTTCTTTTTAGAAGCGGTTTGTTTATATTATTATTGTCTGTTATATTTTTATACCTGAGCCATTACAAACGTGCGAATTGAGCCCTAAATCATTTTAATCGGACCTCTTGCTCGCACTTACAGGTCTTATTGAACTACTCTAGTGTTGTGTGTAAAAGTGCGTTTCCGAACCGAGCTGCAAACTACCAACTGCACGTGTTTATTTTCTATGTAGCGCGGCTGTATGATCCGTAGCTAAGGGTGTTCGCTTCATAGAAAAAAAAAACACGTGCAGTACTAGCTACCTGCTTCCGAGCGGCATCCCTTTATATCAGTAATGACTTGTGCAGCTTTCTCACAATCCTGTAATCCTTTTATGACTCGGTTCGCACGTTTATAGTTCTTCTTATTAAAACACTTCTCTGACCACCTATTGTGTGTTTGCTATTGTTATCTATTCACTAAGCCGTCACATCGGCTATACATAAGATATATTTTTACTTGCATTACTTAAAATATGAAAACAATACAAGTATGCCATGACTTTAGACCTGAACACCTACATACCGCATTGTTTTAAATGTTTTCATAAAAATACAACATAACATCAGCAAGATCGTATTCTACCATTTTCAGGTAGAGTTCGACAACACACGACGTGTGTGTCACCGATGTTGGCAGAGAATTGACAACGTTGTAGGAAGACCACCTGTCATACCAGAAGTAGAACAGAATGTACGAGAGCTTCAGGTTCCAGACTACACTCGAGCTCCAAACACTCCAGGGCATTGTATCTTTAACACTTGCCAAAACGCAACCCGCCATCGAATACCAGAGACGATCAAGATTCACATTTTCTGTGAATATAAGTTATATATTCCTGACGGTGCTAGAGTATGTGGACAACACCTTGAGAGCAATGCTTGGGAAGAGCTGCCTCAATTCTGCAATGTCACACGTAACTTCAATGCGCAACAGTTTAGGGACGTTTGTGACATGTTGAGAATGGCTTTAAATCGTGGACCTAGGCTAGATTTCAACACAAGAGGTGCTTTAAGCAACGAGGATATGTACTTTTGGACAGGACGCAAATGCGAACAGTTTGATTCCATATTAGAACAAACACCCTCACTAAGTGGGAGGTGCAAGGAGCCTCGAACTGCGTTAGGCATATATCTGACGAAACTACTCGTACGTACCGGAGACTCAGATGAAAGACTAGCGACGTTATTTAATATGTCACGAAGAAAGCTGGAACGTTTACTAACTATTGTGCGTGAATGCCTCATGAATGAATATGTAATATTACACTTGGGAGTGGACCATATGAATAGAAACGACGTTTTAGAAAATAACCTCACTATACCAAGAGGGTTATTTGGCATTGAAGAAAACAATAAAGCACAAACACAAACTTCAATCTCTCTTATCTTCTTTTAACCTTAGTATTCTGCCTCTTTCTGCTACTCATCATTTCCCTAACTGCACCCCTTCTCTTTTGGACCTGATGATTGTTTCTAATTCTAATAATGTATCTGTCCACGGACAGCTCACTGCTTGTTTTTCTTACCATGACTTCATCTTTATGTCCTACAGGATTCGCCCTCCCAAACGTAAGCCGCGTTATATTTTTCTTAGGGACTATAAGGGCATTGACCTGGAGGCATTGCTGCGTGATGCTGGTAGCATCGATTGGACTGACGTTTTGGAGAGTTCTTGTATCAACGATATGGTTCACATTTTTAACAGCACAATACTTAGCTTATACGAGCGTCATGCCCCTATCCGTCGAGTCAAAGTCAAATACGTTCCGGCTCCTTGGCTTACATCTGCTATTAAAGACGCGATGGCGAGTAGGGACAGATCCAAAAGGAGGTTAAAACGCTGTGCTTCCGAGCGCAACCTGATTGCGTACAAGGTGTTGCGTAATCGCTGCAGTCGTATGTGTAGAGATGCAAAGAGACGCTACTTCCATAATTCTCTTGACAACCGTAAGTCTGCTGAAGTCTGGAAGTTTCTGAAAACTGTCGGCATTGGTAAGTCTCCAGTTGTTTCCAGTAATGGCGTTGACGTGTGTGCTCTTAACAAACATTTCTCACATCCACCTGTTACTTTAGATCCGCACGTCAAATCAGCTTCTTTAAATAAACTTTCCTGTTTGCCAGTGCCGCAGTGTTCTTGTTTCGAATTTAGTCCTGTGAGTGAAAATGAGGTCAAAGAATCTATTTCTGCTATCTCCTCCTCTGCAGTTGGTAATGATAATATTTGCTCTAGAATGATTTCTCCTATTCTCCCCACATTGCTTCCCATCTTGACCCACATTTTCAATTTCTCCTTGTTTTCTTGTACTGTTCCTGAGGCCTGGAAACAAGCCCATATCATCCCCTTACCCAAAATTCCTAGCCCTGTCTCACCGTCCGATTTCCGACCCATTTCTATCCTCCCTTATCTCTCTAAAGTTCTTGAGCACATTGTTCACCAGCAACTTTCTGCCTTTTTAGATGCGAATGACCTTCTTAGTACTTTTCAATCTGGTTTTCGACCTGGTCATAGTACAGTCACCGCTCTCTTGAAGGTTACTGATGACATCCGCAGGGCTATGGACCACAAATCTCTTACCTTACTTGTACTTCTGGACTTTAGCAGTGCCTTTAACTCTGTTGATTTCGACATCCTTGTAGGGATCCTTAAATCTCTCAATTTCTCTTCTAGTACCATTAGTTGGTTTGACTCCTATCTCAAAGGCCGGTCGCAGCGGGTTCGTCTCGACGAGACTTCTTCTGACTGGTGCTCTCTTACTGCGGGGGTGCCTCAGGGTGGCGTTCTCTCTCCTCTTCTCTTTTCCATTTTCATTAACTGTGTCACCAATGTCATTTCTTCTTTCTTCCATCTCTATGCCGACGATCTGCAGCTTTACAACCATTTCCTGAGAGAAGATGCGGAAGCTGCTGTGTGTGCCATGAACAGAGACCTGGATTTGATTAGTGAGTGGTCGCGGTCCTTTGGACTGCAAATCAACCCTAGGAAATCCCAGGCTATAATTATTGGCGGCAGGTATATGCGGAATAGGCTTGATGTTGCGTCACTGTCTCCACTCTGTCTGAATGGAGTTCAGATTGAATACGCAAATACTGTTAAAAACCTGGGGGTAACCATGGACTCCTACTTATCGTGGACTGCCCATGTTGCTCAAGTCAGTCGCAAAGTGCACTACACGTTCCATACCTTGAAATGCCTCCAGAGCTTTTTGCCCTTCAAAACCAAAATCTCCCTTGCTCAAACTCTCATTCAGCCCATTATTGACTACGCTGATGCCTGTTATTTGGATGCCACTGAGGAGCTTTTGAATAAACTTGAGCGTTTGCAAAATATATGTATTCGTTTTGTTTTTAACCTTAAAAAGTATGATCACGTTTCTAACTTCCGCAAGATACTCAAGTGGCTCCCTATTCGACTTCGCAGGAACTCTCGGATATTATGTCTTTTATTTAACATCCTTCACAACCCTAAAACGCCTTCCTATCTGCGGGAACGCTTTTCCTACGCCCGTCCTTTTGATGTGCCTTGCAGGTCGCATCTTAGAAACCTCCTTAAATCTTCTTCCCACTCCACTGACTTCTATTCCTACTCCTTCACTGTTCACGCGGTTCGGTTGTGGAATTCACTTCCGCCTGACATTAGGGACTGCCAAACAATTGCAGTATTTAAAAGAAGAGTGAAAGAACACTATCTTTCCACTTCGTCATAGTTGTTAGTTATTTTAGTGGTATTTATTTTAGTAGTATGTATGTATTTAAGTATTTATTATATGTTTTATTTAATGAGTTAATTGTTTTGGATTTTATGTATTTTATTTTCTCTTCTACTCTTACACACGTTGTCTACATCTCTTTTTATCCTCTGTCCTATCGCAGGTATGCTGGAAGAGATTTCTTTTGAAATAAGCATCACCTTTGTACGTATTTTTCTGTTCCTTTCTGTTTGTCTGTTTATTTGTGTGTACATAAATGGTTAAATAAATAAAATAAATAAATAAAGCTATCGTTATATGCGATGGGACTTATATATATATCAATAAAAGCTCGAACTTTTTGTTCCAGCGTCTATCTTATAGCCTGCATAAGTTCCAGAACTTGCTGAAGCCGTTTTTAATTGTGTGTTCCAATGGCTATATAATCGATGTTTTGGGACCATACGCTGCCACTAAGACTGATGCGAACATCATGAGCGATATAATGAATGATGGAGAAAACCCATTGCATTGCTTTCTTCAACCGAACGATGTCTTCATATTAGATCGCGGCTTCCGGGACAGCTTAGATGCTATCGAAGCATGGGGATATGAATCCTACGTTCCACCATCTAAAGACAGATGGGAGACACAGCTAACTACTGAGCAAGGTAATGAAGCTCGATCAGTTACACTATGCCGGTGGGTAGTGGAAGTGGTGAACGGGAGGTTCAAACGAGATTTCAAGCTTTTGCGGCAAAAATATTTTAATAAAACACTACCAAAAATGTTCATTGATTTTAAAATCGCCGCAGCTATGTTTAATAACTTCCACATACCCATCGATGACAACATTCACGCAGAGGCCTTCCTAAACATAATCAGGGAGAAAAAAGATTCCCCGAATCTACTTTATGATTATGTTGAAAGAAAACATTTGAACATTTTTTTGAAGAGCGGATTTTCAAAGAATAAAGTCACGAAATACAGAACTTCCCACTACTGACGGAAGAACAGATTATTTTACTTTCATTGGGCACCTATCAACTGAAGCTAGCCCGATCCTACTGCAGCGAGCATTTATCAAATGGACTATACATTCTACAAGTATATAGAGAAAGCGCACTCCAAGATTTAAATGAATATGGTATAAACGAAGATGCCTGGCTTTTACGCGGACGCATACAGTCGCGTCACGTACGGTCAAGAACTTATTATTGTTATGTATTAGTAAAAAACAATGTTAATGAAAACGAAACCAATATTCATAACATTTTATGCAATTATTACTGCACGTGTTTGACCGGACGACGAACAATCGGCACTTGTGCTCATATAGTTTCAATCGTTTGGTATTTAGGATATGCCAGACATGTAGGCTTCACTGCTCCTGCAGCGTTCCTCAACGATGTCATTATTGTTGATAATAATGTTTAAAAAAATAAATAACGTTTCTTACTTTTTCTATTTTTTTTTATTCCTGAGTGTTTATTCATTTAAGTATCTATTAATCCACAAACACAGGATTCTATACAAGAAAATTATATAATATCACCATTATCTTAACAAAATGAAACAAAAAAAAAAAAAATACTTAACACAAAATAACTCCGTTCCGACAGCAAATGGAGACAAGCGACTCGGTTATCATTAATCCTTGTAAAAAGACCTTTCCAATGATATATACACTTCTGGACACATCTTTTGGCCCACCTTGTATTTTCAGTTTCGTTTGCTCCTAGCTAAAATTTTATATTAGGTCGAGCAAAAAGTTTTTATGCAGTTTTGAACCTGGCACATTCACAATTTCATTCAATAGTCTTTTTTTGAATTTCGAACACAGAATTTAAAGAAACAAAAGACAATTTGGAGCCTGTTTGTTGATATCAAACAATCGAATACTAAGAAAACTTGGTTTTATTGGTTTACTTGGATTTAATTCTTGAAAAAGTGATTGATATCTTTGGTTTTGCAACAAACATTACTTATTCTTAACATTAAGGTGAGGTTCTATCAATAATCTATGGATACTACACCTGAAGTCGCCGCCCAACCTGTGGCACTTATTCAGGCCGGACACAGCCAAAGAAACGTGAGTGCTCAACTTAATTTAAGTCGATCTGCGGTCCGAAATGTTTATCGGAGGTACCTAGAGACTGGCGGCTTTGTTCGTCGCCAAGGAAGGCCACGATCTCGGGTCACAACTGAAAGACAGGATCGATTCATCGTGACGACCAGCTTGAGAAATCGTCACCTTACCTCCATTGAGATACAAAACCAACTTTACGACTTCCACGGAGTATCTGTGAGCGCTCGAACTGTTCGAAGAAGGTTAAAAGAACGCGATATGGTACCACACAAGCCAGCTAATGGCCCCAAACTAACGCGAGCCCACCGAACAGCGCGCCTTCATTTCGCACGCAGTCATTTAAATTGGACACAGCAAGATTGGAGCCGTGTACTCTTTTCTGATGAGTCTAAAATTGTGTTACATGGCAATGATGGAAGGAAGAAGGTCTACCGACGTAAGGGAGAGCGTTTCGCACAATGCTGCTTTGATGAGAGGGTTGCTTATGGCGGTGGCTCATGGACTGTCTGGGGCGGTATATCCGCGAGCGGCAAAACTCAACTTGAGGTTGTTACAGGACCACGGCTGCCAACATTAAATGCTGAAAGGTACATTCGTGAGTGCTTAGAACCTCACGTGATACTGCGTGATACCATACGCGGACTATGTGGGCCCAAATTTCCTTTTTATGCATGATAATGCAAGAGCCCATGCGGCCGGCATCGTCAGGTAATATCTTCGGGATGTCAACATCACAGTTATGGACTGGCCAGCCAGAAGCCCAGACATGAACCCTATTGAGCACATGTGGGACGAGCTAAAAAGACGTGTTAGGGCTCGTCAGCCAGTTGCCCAGACGATGCAGGAGTTGAAAACTGCCATAGAAGAGGAATGGGAGATGATCCCTCAAAATTTCATAGAGCGGTTGACAAACTCTATGCCTAATCGTATGAGAGCTGTGGTAGATGCCCATGGAGGCAACACGCGTTATTAAATTAAACCTTTATTTGATAAAACATGTTTTTTATTCAAAAATCAATTGCCTTTAACAAGGCGCATATCCGACTTGTTAGGCGTAGCTCCATGTCGTATGGTATTCTGAATTCAAATTTAAAACAATACGATCGAAAAAGATGGTAAAATGTATCAGGTTTAAAACTGCATCAACAGTTTTTGTTCAATCTAGCAATCATATTTCGGTAGGGGCCATCGAAACCTAAACTCTAAGGTGGGCCAATAGATGTGTCCAGAAGTGTATATTATGGCTATTGGACCGAGTACCAGGCTTCATATATTTTTGCCCATGATCCTTTAAACATATTTACTTATACTCGAAGACAGCTTTCCAGCCAAAATATTGTTTTTTAAAACAAGTTATGAGCTACATACCAGGTGCTAACTTCTTTGTCTTCAATGATAATAAAGAAATCATACATCCTAATGATGCATTAACTAATGCAATAATGATTTTTGATGATGTAGCATGCGAAAATCAAATCAATATTCGCAATTACTTTGCAATGGGGAGACATAAACAAATAGATTGTTTTTACTTATCACAAACCTATTCCAAAATACCTAAACAACTTATACCGAGATAATGTGAATCTTTTGATAATCTTCAAACAAGACGAGATAAACTTAAAACATATATACAATGAGCACGTGAATACAGATATCGAATGGTTTCAATTTAAAAAACTTTGCTCTGCTATTTGGAAAGACCGCTTTGACTTTTTATTAATTAATAAAGATTGTCCTATAAATGAAGGTCGATACAGACAAGGCTTCGACATATTTATATACTTTTAGAAAGTACATATATATACCAACTCAGTGCAGAAAATATATCAATTGAATTCTGATAACTGTAAATAACGGATGGGTCAGTAAAAAATAAAAAACATTATGCAGGTTAATATTAAAGAACAATTGACAAAGTCAGTTGATAGTATTAAAAATAAAATTAAAAGAATGCAAAATGCAGAAGATACAGCTCATTTAAAATTTAAAAAGGTCTTCAAACCAATAACAGATCCACTAGAAACATTAATTAAAGCGAATGATAAAATTAAACCGATATTTGACATTTCAAGAGACGAAAGTAGCACGCTTGAAAGATTTAGCTCATCAACTGGTTCTGCTCCAGATTATGAAAGTTTTGAAGAATGTATAAAAACAGATTCAAATGAAGATTCTGAGTGTTACAAAGACACTCTCTCAAAAAATCATTTTAAAGATTCTAATGATACACTTATTTCACTAAATAAAGAAGATATGATGGAAATCTATGATAATATGAATGTCCCATTTGGGATACGTAGTGAAAATAAAAAACTGATGATGGGGAATAGCAAAGTTACGTTTTCTCTTGCAAATAAGACCAGTAACTTACCAAAAACAAATATAGTCACTATTGATAAAAGGTCTTATAAATTAACACCAGGCCTAAAGGAACTTTTGGTACGCAGTAAACCTGACCTTAATTTGGTCACAGAACAAGATAAAATTGATTATAAAGATATGCTTCTTAATAGACATGCGCACAAACGAGACTTTCATCCTAATGGTCAAATAAAAGGTGATAAAAGTTTAAAATATCGTCAAATTATTAAACCTCTTTTTTCGCAAAATAGTTATGTTCAAGATGAAGGGCAGATAATTAAAACAAAAAGCGGTGGTTTTTTACCTAAATTAAAAAAATATAAAAGTAATACCGATTATGTCTACTGGGATGACCCTAATGAACTAATTGAAAGATTAAAACTTCTAATTGCATCAAAAAATGCCGGTAATACTAATCATGACAATGAAATTCTATCAATTATAGAAGAGTTAAAAGAAGCTGATATTATAAAAGAGTAAAAAGCTTTGGAATTTTCTCAGTTATAAAAGTTGTATGCAACATGAATGAACATAAAAATGTTAATTGTGTTCGTACAAATAAAACATCAGTCATAACTAAAAATAGTATAAATGTGGAGCATGTTGAGATTAAAAACACAATAAAAGAAACTGAATCGCATAACAATATTACTGGAGAGGCAATCAAAAAACTTGAAATTAATATTTGCGTGCAAATAGAACAACTGAATAAATTAATTTCAATTTTAAACGATAAAGTAAGAAATCTTGAAAAAAATATTGAGTTAAAAGAAATTTCAGGAAAATTAAATAAGCATTATGAGCAAAGCAGATGTCATAAATGAAATTCATAAATGTGCTAGAGTTAACTTTCCAAGAAGACAGGTCATGCTTAAAGATATCGATGATCTCTGGCAAGCAGATTTAATGGATATGCAAGCAATATCAAAAGTGAATGGTGGTTACAAATATGTACTAACAATCATAGATACTTTTTCAAAATATGCTTGGACAGTTCCTCTGAAACAAAAGAATAAACAAGAGGTGTCAAAAGCATTCGAAAGTCTATTGCATAATGGACGTGTTCCGAGAAATTTGCAAACTGATTTGGGAAAAGAGTTTTATAATAATAAATTCAAAAATATTGCTACAAAGTACAATATTAATCATTATTCAACGTATTCTACTAAAAAAGCCTCAATTGTTGAAAGATTAATAAGAACATTAAAAAATAAATTATACAAAGAATTCAGTCTTAACGGGAATTACAAATGGATAAATGGACCACTTAGCAAAATTACTTATGAATACAATAATACTACTCATAGGACCGTGGGACAACCTCCAGCTTCTGTAACTCATGCCAATAAAACAGACATAATGCAAAGATATATTCGTATTTCTGAATGTAAGAAAAACACTAAGTGTAGTAAGTTTAGTGTGGGTGATTTTGTAAGAATAAGTAAATACAAAGGATGTTTTGATAAAGGCTATTATCCTAATTGGTCAACAGAAATATTTAAGATAAAAACAATACAAGAAACTAATCCGTTAACTTACTTGATAGAAGATACACGATGTCGACCCATACTAGGAGCATTTTATGCTCAAGAACTTCAAAAAACCAGCCATCCTGATCTGTATTTAGTTGAAAAAGTTTTGAAAAGAAAAGGGAATCAAGTATACGTGAAGTGGCTCGGACTTCCTACTAGCGAAAACAGTTGGATAGATAAAACAAATGTATTTTAAGAGAACCAATCAAAAATTTGTTCTAATATGTATTTAAGCAAATACATACACATGTTTCCTATTCATTATCTATTTGTTCTTAAAACAAAAAAGACTTGTATTTGTACCTATTAAATACGTTTCTATTACTTTAGAGAGAATTAAAGAAATAGCAATGAAAACAACACAAGGTATTTCAGGCAGCAAAAAAACAGTTTCACCAGCATTCAACAAAAACATCATTAAAGTAAAAAAAGGAACTGGTTTTAAGAAAACACTTAAAAAAATTGTTAGGCATACTAAAAAGCACATTACAAAATTAAAACCAACATGTAAGAAAGCATTGATGGAATTAGCATACGCGGCAGCTAAAGAATTTGCATCAGATACACCAATAAAATTACCTAGGATTATACCAGTACCAAAAACTGGAGGATTTCTTCCTTTAGTACCAATATTTGCTGGATTATCTGCTGCTGGCAGTTTAGCAGGAGGTGCTGCTGGTATTGCAAAAGCAATCAACGCATACAAAACAGCTAAGAAGCAATTGCGTGAAGCAGAACGACACAACAAGGAAATGGAGGCGTTAATCATTGGAAAAGGATTACATCTCAAGCATTACAAGGATGGTTTAGGCATTTACATAACAGAGAAAAAAAACTGAAATCTCGGCTGCCCAATAGAGCTTTATCAAATATTGATATAATGAAACACTCGAATAATATTCCATTCTTCCGAGGTGTGTATATGAGAGATAAATTACCAGATAAAGTACTGCCGATAGAATGTGGAGTAATCAATCTAGACTCTTCTGAAAACTCTGGTACTCATTGGGTAGCCTATGGCAAAATAAATGAATACATTGAATATTTTGATAGTTATGGTAACTTAAAACCTCCTAAAGAATTTATGCAATATGTAGGAAATAATATTCAGTATAATTATGAAAACGTACAGCGTGATCATTTGTATAATTGTGGACACTTGTGTTTAAAATTTCTTGTCATTTTGGAAAGACAATAAAGTAACATAACATATCATATATGTTTTTCTTTGAATACAAATGAATGTCATTGAAACGTAAATAAAAAAAAGTTAGTTAGCCAGTTATAAAAGATCATATCTTGATATTCTACACCCATTGTTAGATTGTCTGTGATGATAATAACTACTCGCATTGTAAAGAATAATTGAGCTAAATTTGATAATAGTAATACGATTTTGTTTATACATGAAACAACATGTTAGTTTTTAATAAAACGCCTATCGTGAAAAGAAAATGTTATATTACACTTCCTGTTTCCAAAGATAGCAGACGTGTCAATGCAATAAACATTAAAAGAAAAATTAAAATTACTAAAGAAAATAAAAGATTTCTCAGAGATATTGGACTAAAATTAAAATTTTAACAATATGCTTCAAATAACAGATTTACCTCAACATGACAACTCTATTGAAAGTTATGAGATTCATAGCTACAATCCGTATAATACTAGTTTCAAAGAAAATGATGAAATCAGAATACCAATACATCATCAAGATTTGTATGTATTGCCATGCAACAGTTCCATTTGTATAGAAGGGTATGCAAGTGTATCTACTAAAGATTCAGCAGGAAAAATAATACAAAAAGAAGTTAATTTCATAAACAACCCAATCTTATATTTGTTTCAAGATATTAGGTACGAAATAAATGGTGTTGAAATCGATCGCATTAAAAATGCCGGTATCACAACAACTTTAAAATCGTTCGTCTCCATGAATGAAGGTGAAAGTAAAGCTGCGGCAATTTGGGGATGGAACTTAAATGGTAGGAAAATAGGTAATGGACACTTTAGCGTTATAGTGCCATTGAATAGATTACTAGGATTTGCAGAAGATTATAAAAAAAAAATAATTAATTGTAAACATGAACTTATTTTACAACGAAACAGCTCTGCATTAAACTGTGTGCTTATGGAGAAAAATGATAGCCTAGAATTTGATATACAAAAAATACAATGGCGAGTACCACACATTAAAGTTTCTGATCGTAACAAATTATCATTGCTTAGAGTTTGGAGAGAGATCGTTCTATTCAGTTAGCATTTAGAAACTGGGATTTGTATGAATATCCATTGTTACCAAGAACAACAAAACATTCATGGTCGGTGAAGACAACTTCACAATTAGAGAAGCCAAGGTTCGTTGTATTTGGTTTGCAAACTAACCGAAAAACTAATAAAACTAGAAGTTCTTCCATGTTCGATCATTGCAATGTATCCAATATTAAATTATTTTTAAATTCGCAATATTATCCATATGACTCACGTAATCTGAAATTTGATGAAAATAAATACAGTATATTATACGAAATGTATTCTAATTTCCGTCAGTCATATTACAACTTTGACATAGATCCGTTGCTTAGCTTAAATCAATTAAAAGAAATTGCTCCGCTTTTTGTGATTGATTGCTCAAGACAAAACGAATCGCTCAAAACTGGACCAGTCGATGTGCGATTAGAAATTGAATGTTCTGAAGATATTCCTGATAATACGTCTGCCTATTGTTTAATAATAAACGATCGACTTTTCGAATACAAACCTTTGAGTAATATTGTGAGAAAATTATCATGAATGTTATCGTAGATGTACAAGGGTTTAAGGGTGAAAAAAACGAATTTATTCCGAAAGAAATTGCAATGATGTATGAAGGACGTATACAAATACTGTTGTTAAAACCACCACGAGCATTTCATGACTTAACGAAAAAAGAACGGATACAAGTAGCCTGGATTGAAAGAAACAGAGGAATATTCTGGAATGAAGGCACCGTACCTTATTTTAACTATAAAGCTAATTGGAGTAACTTTTTTACAAATAAAAATGTATTTACAAAAGGTAGCGAAAAAGTGTTATGGTTAAAAGATATATTTGGAATTGATAATGTATATAATTTAGAAAGTAAGCAGTGTCCTAGTATAGTAGTAGCATTGTATAAAAAATATTCAAAATCATCTGATATTGTAAGTTGCATCAATCACACCAATATTTGTGCCTTAAAAAATGTATTTTGTTTAAATAAGTGGTGTGTCGAAAATAATGTTTATTATAAAAAAAAATGTTAATTAAAAAAATGTTTATTATAAAATGTTTATTATGTTTATTATTGTTGTGTATATTTTGTAGTTTTATTTTTACTCCTATCTTCGTTAATTTATAATGTCTTTTAATATAACACAACATCATTAGGTCTCATAACATATAGAAAAGTATGCTAATTCTTGTATGAACAGCACATTTAACGCTACTAATTACATAAATACAATAAAATTAAATGCTATCATCGTTAGAGCCCGAGTAACTTATAAATTGCTTACAATTAGTTTGCACGACATTTCATTCTTACAATTGTAGCGTGAAGGTTCATTGCGAAAAAATTATATCGCTTAATTTTGTAGTCATTTTTATGAGTAATACCAGTAAGATTATATTTATTTGAGATAATAATATGCAGAGCAGTCAGAAAATAAATAAATACAATCCTCGATATGACACGTATAATACTTATAAAATGCGTGAATTATCGTTTAGTCATTATTGGGCCACGGTTGATTCTAGGAGAAGATTGGTGAGGGAAATGGCTGACGCCGGATTTTTTTACTGTGGAAATAGTGTAAATGACAAAGCAGCATGTTTTTCGTGTGGAGGTATGATAGAAGATTGGGAGATTTACGACGATCCTTGGATGCAACATGCTATACATTTTCCTCAGTGTTATTATTTGATCGCTGTGAAAGGAAAATATTATATTAATAAATGTCTGCAACAGTTAGGTATATTAGAATATACGTCATCGGATCATACTTCAAAGTGAGTCAACATACGCCTACATAATATTAAAGCGCACTGCATCACAACATTTGACTCTCATCAATTCAGTGTGAAGGTACAATTTTAATGTATCTGTTTCATCTTACTAAAAGTAATTTTTAACTATCATGTCTAATTCAGTAATATGTGATTTAAAAGGCATTCGTAAAATTATGTTCAAGAATCCTAACGGTGAGTAGGGCGGATGACGGAGAGCTTCCAACCCCAGTTCTTGCAACTTGGAGACCGTCTGCTGTGCAGTATGAGGTCGCGCGTTGTCGTGCAGGAGCAGCGGAGACGAGCGATTGACCAATGCTGGTTGGAGATGTGCCAGCTTCTCCATCATTGTGTTCAGTTCTTCACAGTACACATCTGAAGTAATGCTCACCCCGTTTGGTAAGAAGCTGTGATGAATCACACCGGCGCTAGACCACCAAACAGTGACCATCACTTTTCTAGGGGTAAGTTTTCGTTTAGGGCATTATTTGGTGCTGAACCAGGATCCAACCAACTTGCTGAGCGCTTGCGGTTATCAAACAGAATCCATTTTTCATCGCAGGTAACAATGCGGTTCAAAATTCCTTCATTTGTGTGTCTGTTGAGCAGTGCAAGGCACGTCTCGACGCGTACTTCGCGCTGGCGATCATTGAGTTCGTGAGGCACCCATTTGTCAAGCTTTTTTACCTTGCCAATTTGACGCAAATGGAGCAATATTGTTTTGACGCTAACGTCGAAAGCTGCTGCTAATTCAGCCGTAGATTGTGTATCATCAGCTTCCACAATCGCCTTTAATTCGTCATTGTCGACCAAAGTCTTCGGACGACCGCGAGGTTCATTTTTCAGGTCGAAATTTCCAGAACGGAAGCGAGCAAACCAATAACAAGTGGTGCGTTAGTTTGTAGTGTTAGCTCCGTAAACGTCGTTGATGTTGCGTGCCGCGTTGCTGCCACGACGGTACTCATATTCCATAATTACTCGAATTTTTAACGTATCCATGATGACGAAAAAGATTGAAATGCGATGAAAATGTAACACTAATCAATAAACAAATGACTACTTTTGGAAAAAAAATCCATGTTTTTAAAATAAAATTAATTTGAAATTAGAATTCTTAGCCAAACAAAAATTATTTTGATTTGAAATGGCCAGTACTGCAGAACGGCAATTTCATAGGTAAAGACCTAATATTACATCATAAATAGTTTAATCATTCTCACTTATTAATATTAAACATACGGCGGATAGTTCATTTCAAATGAAATGGCAGGATTTTACTTGAGGCGGTAACAATAGGAGTGGTATTTACAACAGATACTACCCGTGCGCGATAAGTTGGGACCTGAGCGCGGTGACGTCACAATGGCGTGTTCGATGCAAACGGTACAAAACAGGCGCCATCGGGGAAGTGCGGGGGAAGCAGGCGGGGGAGTCGCATTCCTAGAAGGTCCCAACTTATCGCGCACGGGTAGTACCTGGAAAGATATTTTGTTGTAAGGCCCATGAAAGCGCTCAATAAACTGCATTTCTAAGAAATGTTTTGTATTGTTAAACACTTTTTAGGTCTGTTATACTTTTCCTCTTACCATCCAACTTCAACATTAAAACTATTTTACTGTTGCTTTCCCATCTCTTTCTATCAAAGCCATTCGTATAGAAACATCTAAGGACCGATATGAATTGTACACACGGAATATAATTATCTATCCCTCTAGCGCTAGGAGCTGGCGTAGTCTGCGCGTATTTGTATATTTTATTAGATTAATTATTGCATTCACTTGATATTCATATTATTTAATAAGCTTACGCCTTTATGTAGGTGGCTACAATGAATGAATGAACATTGTAAACGTAATGACCAAATAGTGGAATCGCTTCCCAGACCTATAAGTATTTATATAAAACTAATTAATATTATTACATGCTGGTTTCAGGTGGCATTTAACAATACGCAGCGTATGTGTCACCGTTGTTGGCAGAGAATCGAAAACGATTTAAGAAGACCTGCTGCACCCGAAAGAAGACCAAATGATGGGGAGATTCAGGTCCCAGGTCATATGCGAGCACCAAATACACCAAGACATTGTATCTTCAACAACTGTGTTCATGCAACCCGATGCCGAATACCAGCTTCTATCAAGACATATATTTTTTGTGCGTATTCGTTATACATTCCTGATAGTGCTCGAGTCTGTGCAGAACACCTTCAGGGCAATGCTTGGGATGATTTGCCTCAATTGTGCAATGTCTCTCACAGTTTTAATGCGCAGCAATTTACTGACACATGTGACATGTTGCGAACAGCTGTACAAAATGGAATAAAGTTAGATTTCAATGTAAGAGGTGCCTTATCGGAAGAGGAGATGCACTTTTGGACAGGGCGGAAACCAGACCAGTTTGACGCTATACTAGACGAAACACCTTCTCTTAGTGTGAGATGCAAGGAACCCAGAAATGCGCTAGGTATCTATTTGACAAAATTAAGAACAGGGGATTCAAATAACAGGTTATCCACATTATTTAATATGTCCCGCAGACAGTTAGAGCGAATTTTGAAAATAATTCGAGAATGCCTTAGTCTCGAATATGTCCCAAGACACCTAGGTTTTGACCACATAACTAGAAATAATATATTAGAGAGGAATCTCTCAATTCCAAAAGCTTTGTTCGGTAATGAGAATAACGATAAGGTCATTTTAATATTTGATGGAACTTATGTTTTTATTAATAAAAGTTCGATTTTTTTATTTCAAAGACAATCTTACAGTTTATATAAGTTCCAAAACTTACTTAAACCTTTTTTAATCGTATGTTCAGATGGATACATTGTAGAAGTACTTGGCCCATATGCTGCAACAAAAACGGACGCGAATATTATGTCTAATCTAATGAATGATGGGGAGAATCCCATACATATTTTGTTACATCCGGAAGACGTATTTATTTTGGACAGGGGTTTCAGGGACAGCGTAGGTGACATTGAAGCCAATGGCTATGATCCTCACATGCCACCAACAAAAAATAGAAACGAGACACAATTAACCACTGAACTGAGCAAGCAAATGAGTCGCGCTTAGTTACGATTTGCAGATGGGTTGTCGAGGTGGTTAACAGGCGCTTTAAGCGCGATTTCAAACTTTTAAGACAAAAATACTTTAATAAAACGCTTCCAAACATGTTTGTTGACTTTAGAATTGCTGCAGCTATGTTAAATCATTTTCATATTCCTATTACCGACAACATACATGTAGAATCCTTTCTCAACATAATCGAGACTAAAATAGATACACCAAATATTTTATATACTTATGTCGAAAGAAAACGATTGAATGCGCGTAGAGCTAACTTTGAAAGAATAGAAGCTAATGATATTCAAAACTTCCCAGAATTAACTGAAGAGGAAGTTATTTTACTTTCGTTAGGTACTTATCAATTGAAACTCGCCCGTTCTTATTGCAACGAACATTTAACAAATGGACTCGTATCTAATAGAAATATATCAACAACATAACCTTGATGACTTATCAGACTATGGTATAAATGATGCCGTCTGGCTATTACGCGGACGAATACAGTCGCGTCATGTACGTTCTAGGACGTATTATTGTTATATTATGATAAAATATAACCTAGGACAAAACAACAATATATTACATTATTATTGCACATGCCTAACTGGGCGACGTACAATAGGCACTTGCGCGCATATTATTTCTATTATATGGTACTTAGGATATGCCAGACGCGAAGGGTTCCTTGCTCTAGCAGCATTTCTCAATGATGTCATTGTAGACAACGAAAACGGTCTATATTTGTAAAACTATAAAAAATAAAGTTGTTTCTGATTTATACTTGTATTTTTTTACTCAAATAAATAACTAACTTGAGCCTAAAATGACTGAGTCATGCGTTTTTGTCATACGTGCCTGATTTAAAAAATAAACGAGTATTTTTTTTCTTAGTGACTACTCACACCCGCATGTTAAAGCAAAAACGCATGATACAAAAATCGCTCTAACTCCTTAAATACTAATATTTGAGACAAGCGCTCAAGTTTATATTATTTTACACAAAAATACCTTTTCAATGACGTATAACATGTTTCTATTGGAGCGGGTACCAGATTCCATACATTTTGCCCATCATCCTTTATGATTCCATTCGTAATGGGCGTTCTGCTGGAGATGATTGCGTAGTGTATCTGAGGGTTTTAAAGTATAATCCTAACGGCACAATACAGTTTAAAAACACTTTAAAGATGATTTCAGCCCACTTCCTCGGAGACCGAAACCCATTTCAGCAGTAGTAAATAATGTGCCTCCCCTGTATTCATCTAGACTGCCTATATTAGACAGTAAGTATCAGCACTTACAGCAATTAAAGAGTGTGATACCTGCAGATTGTCACTTATTTGACGATAATTTGCCATTTAAGAAAAAGTACAGTATTCCCAAATTAATAATGCGCATGCAGATCTTCGCTAATTGTCGTATTCTCGGAAACGCCCGAATCATTGAATCATAAGAGCCCTAAACAATGCACTTGCATTTTGCACCTTGTTCGAAAGAAATAGGAGTCAATATCATGTGTACACAATCGAAAATAATTCGGGCGGTCGGCGGCGGTCGCCGGTCAGTCAAAGGACCGTCAGTCGTCTTTATACCGGATGACTTTTTTTAGTCTTGAAAAAATAGGGTATATTTAGGTGAACGGAGTAAAAGCCTATGGCATACCTAGTTTTTTTTTTTGTTAATAGCCTAGTCAGAAAAAATTATCAAAGTATCAGTAAATACTACAAATTCGAGTAAACTTTTCATTTTAGACCAACAAAAACAGAAATTTAAAAAAAAAATAAATAAATCGTTTAAAAATATCGAAATTAAAATCATATGCAATATATAAAAAAAGCGATTAATATTTAGGTTGGCAGCATTGGTGTCAACCTAAATATTAATCGAATAATGTTAAATAGGTATAAGTTTGAGTAGTCCTAAAGGTTATTATGAGTAATTAAATATGTGTAGCATTGTGTTGCGTCCGCGTCGCCACGACAAAGTTAGGTCGCGCGAACCCCCGCCATTACAAGGCGCGGCCCCACCGCGGTGCATGCTGTGCACGGGCACGCGGCGCATTTTAGCTGCGTGTATTCATTTGTTTGACAACGTGGGTCTACGTTTCCACTGGAGTACCTACACGAAGACCCACGACTATGTTTAGCGTGGCACGGCGCACGGAGAGGCTACACACATGCCACTGCAATCTACGGACACGGGCTTCACTGCGGGAGGTGGGACGGGCGGGGAAGCAAGCGAGCGACGCCTGCGCCATTTTGTCAATTGCTAGGTTTCGTGGCGCACGCGTGCATTTGATGACCACGACAGGCGGCTTTAATTTTATTTAGTCAATAATATTTGGTTTAATTATGGAGTTATTTATTGAAAAAGTCAAGCTACACCCCTGTTTATGGAAAATGAGCGATATATCGTACAGAGACATCGGTAAAAAGGATTTGGCTTGGGATAAGATTGCGAGGGAATGTGAAATGGCGAATGGTGAGTAAATACTTGTTTACTTATTTTTTTGTTACTAATTTAATATTATAAAAATATTACTTTTAAATCTACAAACTTAATATTTATTTATTACACACCTACTAGTAGACACAAACTTAATATTTGTTTAAATTGTGACACGGGCATTTTGCCAGCTCAAAACATGCGCATGATTAAAATAATTGCAAAATTCTTCCCTGATAAAAAAACTGTCATTAGAACTTCTAAATCCCGAATGTGTTAAATCAAAAAGTTGGTTCTCAACTGGAGTTGCTGCTATATCTTCATTTGTCACAGAATTGTAGGTGAAACTATGTTCCATTAAATAATTATGTAGCACACGCCATAGGTAGCTGCCATAAGGCAAGCGCACGTGGCTATTAAAACAACACAGCACACGCCGTAGATAGCTGTCATAAGGCAAGCGCACGTGGCTATTAATACAACACAGCACACGCCATAGGTAGCTGCCATAAGGCAATCGCACGTGACTATTAAATGCCTCACCACACCACTCATGAAGAACGCTGCACATGTATCCGGCATCCATTCTCCACGCCACAAAACCATGTGTTCCGCAGCTGCCTGCGTCCTCTTGCCGTAGGATCCCGCTAGGAGCTCCAACTCATAGCGGTGGTGAGAGAGCTGCTGGACCACCTTATAGGGACCCCTCGTGCCAGAATCCAGTTAGCCAAAACTCTGCGAACTTTTACCAACAAACACAAAACCGCCAAGAGCAAAGATACGTGGTTGCTTCCGCCTCTCATTGACATGTTAGTCTTGACGTGCCTGGTTCACTTCTAGAAGCTGCGAAGCACGTTGTCATCTTAGAACCATCAAAGCTTGGCGGTTTGCATGGGAATTTTCCAGAGCTACATCCCTTACAAGCGCCCTCAGAACAGGTGTGGTGGCGGTCAATAGTTGCAGAAGTGAAGTACGAGTTGTTGCTTATTTGGTAATGTTGAGAGTCAGCTGGATTTTCCACAGAGTGTCAGACCAACTACTGCTCTTATTATTTCCCTCAACCCGTAACATATTTAGAACGGAGCGGCAGTATTTTGAGAATCTTTTTTAGGTTTTGTATAAACGGATAGAAATTCTACTAATTCGGTATGTTGCAATCTAGCATTTGATGCAGCGGCTTTTACTTGAGGATCTGTAATGCCACGAATAGTTATAGCCGTTTTCAGGTCATCCGATAACCCTTTTACAATTTTCAAACGTAACAATGACGTACGTGCGTACTCGGCATAAGAAGCAAAACTATCAGAGTTTGTACTCATAGCGTTGAATAAAATATTCGCGAAGTCGACACTCCGCGGACAGAGTGATCGGAACTATTGTAAAGCCGGCTCTACACTCGCGGCGCGAACGGCCGCGAAAGCCCGCGACAACTGCGAATCACGAGTGTAGATGTTGTTCACGCCTTCGCGTTCGCGTTTCGCGCCTTTCCCCGATCAGTGTCGGTTTTTTGGTCCGCGACAAAGGGTTTGCGGCGCGCGAACGTGAACGCATCTACACTCGCATTTTTCCGCAGTAGCGGTCAGGACATCGTAAGGAGTGGTTGTGCGTGCGTTGGATTTTGTAAAAATGAATACTACATGGAATAATGAACTTGAACTGACACTCATTGAGTGTTATCAAGCTGAGCCGATACTCTGGCAGTCTAAACACAAAGACCATAGAAATAAGAATAAAGTTCATGATGCCTGCACACGCATAAGTGCTATTTTAAATATACCTGTAGGTGAGTTGAAGAAAAAGAAGGAACCGCTTATGTCGAGCTATAGATCGTATAGAAAGAAGGTGAAGGATTCTATTTACAGCGGTGCGAGTTCAAGTGATATCTACAAGCCCATATGGTTTGCTTACGAAACCATGGACTCATTTCTTGGAGATGACGCGCAATGCAAAAAAACAACAAACACTGTAAGTAATAATCTATCTTTATTATTTTAAAATTGTTACTTAACATTTACATTGCTAATTTGATGTCAGTACAATAGTTATCACGGCATATAGTCTAGTTAAACTTGTTAACTAGACTAATACCTATCCTCAAAAGATATTTCTAAATTGTTTATGGATTATTATACGAAATACGATTCAATCTTTATGTGAACCAGTACGATCTGGAAACTGAAAAAATTGCTAATTATTTTCAAAGTATTTCGTGAACTCGTCTTATTTCACGAGCGTTCAGAGCTGGTCGGCGTGCTAAATGAGGTATTTGACGTATCGCACAATCTGTCCCAATTTAATTTCTCCACGAACCAGGTATTATTAAAGTGTTGTTCTCATCAATTACGTCTACTGTTCCGGGTGGAGTATAAAGGTTTGAGGAAGTAGAACTTTTTCGTAAGAAATTATGCATTAATATACATGTTAATGTCAGAAGTGTAACTTTTCAGGATTTAATTGAATTAATTTTTTAAATATTGTAAATCTCGACACTAATATTCCGAACGTATTTTCAACTACAACCCTAGCACTAGATAATCTTTGATTAAATTTACGTTTCGGCGATCCCGAATCATGGTTACCAGGATAAGGTTTCATAACATGTTCTGTAAGTGCAAAGGCACCGTCTCCTAAAAAAACGTAGGGTATATTTTGGTTTGAATTTGGTAACGGACGCGGTGTTGGTAAATTTAACTCATTACGACATATTTTTTTCCATAATAAACTATTTCTAAACACTCCACCATCGCTAATTCTACCTTGACAGCCTATGCCTGCGAAAATAAAATTATAAATGCTATCCACTAACGCCAACAATACAATACTAAATGTTTTCTCATAATTAATGTATTCCGATCCTGAACCAATTGGACATTCTATGACTATATGTTTTCCATCAATTGAACCGATAGCATGAGGAAATTTGTGTGCAAATCCTTTTTCGATCGCCAGCCACTCTTCTGTTGTCGTTGGCATCTGTAAAAATAAAATACTCATTAGTTAAATATTTTATCTATTTCATTTTCCATATTTTTCAGGATGAATCATCGTCGGTGATCAACGACGACAACTCCTCTTGGAGGAGAGCTTTGACGCTACTATAGAAGATGTTCAGTCTACGACAGCAACTATAGAATATAGTCAATCTACGAGAGCAACTGAAAACGAGAGTCTGTCTATGAGACCACCAACAGTTCGTCGTCGTAATAACCCTATAGAATGGGTGAATCCTATAGAATGAATGATAACCCCTGAGGCAACTACCGATACGCGACAGGCACTCGCAGTCGTCCCAACGATTAAGCTCGCGCCCTCGATCTACCTCCCTCCGCACACCAAACATCAAAATCGTGAATGCTAGGATGAAAATTTGAGATGTAATAGTGACCAGATTTAGACTGTATTATCGACGTTAACGCGCTCTTGATCTTATGTGTTGTTTTGCAAACCGGTTCAACTGACGCAGTGGCTTTGCTTGTTGCAACCGGCAACGGTGGAGTAGCATTCACGCGCTGGACGTGACGGTTCGGACATAGATTTAGAAGTAGAAAGTCTACTCACAATCGCATTTAATCGAACGAGAATTGTATCAAGTGCTTGATTACGGGGTGTATTACGGCCTTTACGCGAGTCATCGCGACGCTGCCGCCTGGAACTACGATCGCGACCTTTGCGTAACCTGCTACGATGTTTACGCAAGCCATCTGCTCCTTTGTTCGACCGCGAAGAACGTCCCGACATTATAAAATCAAAAATGAGGGTATTTACGGTTTAATAACGTGTACGCTTAACTCAACACTAAATTATTTGAACCCGAGACCGGTTGGAATTTGAAACGAGAAAAACAATTGAAGTCCAATTTAAAAAAAAATACCACAAATCTGGAAGCGACAACGAGCAAGGCGCCGTGTCTTATCCCACTTCTGATATTCTAAATCAGAAGTGATCCTACTTCACGATGGCGCGATGCTAGGCCCCGCCTCCTGGTCTGATTTCTCTAACAATATTATAAATTAAGTACAGACGTTTTTAGACAAAAGAAACCTTTTACTTATTGCAAACTTGCAGCCAGGATGGCAAATTTTAATAATACCCAGATATCTGGAAGACAGCAACCAGTTCAGCGTGGACAGCCCGCTAGTGGTGCTAATCGCGGAAGCCGAAATCACAGGAGAGCCTACGAACATCAACAGCAGCAATCCTTTAATAATGATTGGGCACACGGTCGTGAATTCGAAGACCGTCCGCAACAACCTCGTGGCCGCACGGAAAGAAGTGCAGGCTGGAGGGAAAACAAGCAGAAAGAAACAAAGGAAACAAAGACCGATACTGCTATATCTTACGATTTTAGGGCAAAAGACGAAACGGCTCCAGTCGACGCCAGCACATCAAGCCACCCGAAACTGTAAAATTTTCCCAATCAACCTTGAACCTAATGCTTTAGCGATAAAGATGAAAATCTATTAAAGAAATTTGACAGATTGTAGTAGCTTGATGTGCTGGTGCCTGTACAAAATTTCTATTCGTGAAACATTAATTTGTTTATTTAAATATTGAAAGGGAACGTTTCCGAACGTCACTGTCATCTTTCATTCTGACAGTGACACTGACGTCCGTAATTAGATTTATCTTGTTGATCAATAAGTTATTCAATTACTTAATTATTCTCCATAAATACGAACAATCGTTAATAATCCAACAAGCGCAATCAAAATGTCTTAAACAAGTGAAATAGTCGATGGGTCGGTAGTTGATACCCATCGTTACCAGTGCAGTCGTGATACGAGTTCACGAGGAAGTGCAGATCTATTATCCGTCGGCCGACAGTGCAGCCAGACGCAACAAGTAAATAAGTTCATCGTACCTACCTACCTACTCTGTCGGCAGTACAGATGATAAGAAGAAAAGGGGGAGTGTGTGTAGGTACACATAAAAAAACCTAGGGCATTCGTGCCTATCCCGTCTTCCGGTTCGGCGCGGCAGTGCAGCGCAGACATAATCTAGTGCATATTGCATAAAATCACGTCGGCAGTGCAGTCGATGACGACGTAATACGGAATACCTACAGCTACAGCATCCCTCATAAATCTTGCATCAACGCATCAGGCTTCAGCCCTTCAGGCCGCCCGGGACACGGTGCGAGTGACGCCTGTACCGATCGAAGTGGGTGGGGCCAGCCAGCGGTCTACGGTCGCCACTTTGGTTGCAGCGCACGCGGCTCGCAGCGCAACGCCCTCGCAGTTCATTTGTGTGTCGTCGAATGCGTCTGAGTTGTGCGTAAATACGTGGTGTTTTGTGAAGAACATTAGTGATAGGCAAAGCAGTGTTTTAATAATATTAATTAGCTTAAAAATAAGCATAAGTTCATAGTGTCCACCATGGAGCTGAAGGATCTAGTCGCCGCACGTGGATACTTGAAAGGTGTAGGGACACATGTAAGCGTGAACGACGGAATGCAAGGTAAGCAAAATGTATATGTGAGCGTGACGTATGGACGGCGGGCTAGTTACTGCGCACTAGTCCGGTCGGAAGGTTTCCTCTGGGTTTATTCGAAATAAAACTAATTCAGTAGCAAACACTCGTTTATTTAAAGAGACCCAGAGGTTCCATAACTGGTTAGCGCAGTGCTCACATTAAAAGGGATCGTTATAAACACACAGAGAAAGGAGAATCCCTAAAAAGGTATTACGAGGTTACAATCTGCTTGTTCGCAATCATTATTTAGCATTTCCAAAGAAACTTTATTTAAACACAAAAAAATGATAGATACGTTTACGCAATATGAATCTCACAATACAAAAATCTTGTCACTCCTTCCAGAGGACAAGGACATAGAGCTAATAGAAAATAGTTATTATTTCATCATCACAGCAATTGACGAGGAAGACAATCGCCGTAACAGTGCTATTGCTAGCGACAATCATTCAGCTCGGCTAAAGTTAACTTACCTCCGATAGACATACAAATATTTAGTGATAAGTTTACAGAATCTGTATCATGAAGCAGAAACTGATAACTAAAGAAATAATCAAGCAGGCCTAAAGCGATTCAGACCAAACATTCCCTGTAGTCAAGGCTTTCTTCAAAGGATGGACTGGGGAAACACTCAGAAATTTAGACAAGTCAGCATGTCCTGAAAGGAGTTCTTAGATGGGGAGCATATTTCTTTGATTTGCATCTTATAACTCTTATATTGAACGCATCTGATGACTTTGAGCGGGAGGAGTTAGTGAAAATAAATGGAGTCAGACGCCTGGCGAAGGAATATCCCAAAACTTTGATATATAGATCTGCAAACTTCGGAAGAGTATTAGTAATATCAGGATTCGCAGTTTTCATTGATGAGCACCTGATCATGGATAGAAACACAGTACTGATGTGCAAAGACACATACATCGCTCGCTTCCAAACCTTATTCTCCATGATAAAGTAGAGTAGATGACAAATTCAAGCCTGATGATTGGAGGACATTATCTACCATTTACAAAGCAGGTGACAAGATCCTATCTAGATCAGGCAACGCCGGGTATGATGCTATTAAACTAAGTGAACCCATTTGTTCTCTCTGGGTCGCAGAATTGGCCCGAGGATTCCGACCTTTGATTCCAGAATTCCCTGAATACAGATGTGGCGTTCCTAATAACACACCCAACCTCTCTTCAACGAAGTTGGTTAAGTCCCGTTACACGGCTAATTACCGAGCGCCGGCGCCGCACCGAGTGGGCAGCGAAGACGCCCGAACTTACATCGTGCACGATCGGTTTTCACCGCCTCGTCAGTCGATTCATGAACCCGACGCCGGAAGGCTGCGCGCGCGTTTGTAACCGCCGTCCGTTCTATAGTATTTTAAAACCTAATAGTTCGCGTATTAGTTTACCTATCTCTCTTGTGCTGTGACTTTTCATAATTCTTCTTGTACTCTGTGCTTGTGAACAATATACGTAACTTTATACCGCTATTTATTCGTTTCCTTTCTCGCTGCTTAACTTGCCCGCTATAAGCTTCCTACAAGTGGTGACCCCGACGTGATCGTGAACATTGGACTATAGTGGACATTAAGCTAGCGGTTTTGATATTCCGATAATGCCTAACGCGAGTGTAAAAGACGTTACGGACGAGGTGTGCCGCGTTGGTGTGAAAATGCCACCATTTTGGCCGAACGAACCCGCGTTGTGGTTCGTCCAATTAGAGGGCCAGTTCGCGCTTTCGAATGTAACGGCTGATGCAACAAAATTTTATCACGTCATCGCAAACTTGGACTATAAATATGTGTGTGAAGTGAAAGACATTATAGCTAAGCCACCGGCTGACAACAAATATGGTAAAATAAAAGCGGAGTTAATTTCCCGATTGTCGGCTTCGCAAGAACAGCGAGTTAGACAGCTGCTCACTCACGAGGAGCTGGGAGATCGGAAGCCTTCCCAGTTCCTGCGGCACCTGCGGGATTTGGCAGGGGCGGAGGTACCCGACGATTTTATTCGGTCTCTGTGGACGAGTCGTTTGCCTAGCCATATACAGGCCATCATAGCGGCTCAAGCAGATCTTGCCCTGGACACAGTAGCCCAAATCGTGGACAAAATTCATGAGATTGCACTCCAACCTAACACTCAAGTGGCTGCAGCATCGACGTCAACATCTATGTCTGTAGCCTCGTGTCCGATGACCGCAATCGACCAACTCACGCGCCGCATCGACGAGCTGTCGCGGCAGATCTCGGAGCTGTCAAAAGCGCCCCGCTCGCGCTCGAGGACTCGAGCGCAGTCTCCACGTTGGCGACGTCGGTCCCGGAGCCGCTCGGAAGCTGGCCCGGGGCATTGCTGGTATCATCGGCGTTTCGGTAACCGGTCAACGAAGTGTCGTGACCCGTGTACCTTTCAAAAGGGAAACGGGTCAGGCAGTCAGTGAAGACGGCGACGCATGACTGCGACAGTGTGGCTAGTGGCCGTGTTTTTGTGACAGACCGTAAGACAAAAATTCAGTATTTAATTGACACTGGTTCTGATCTTTGTGTTTACCCGTGCAAATATATTCGTGATAGACAATGTGTTAAAACGGACTATAACCTGTTCGCAGCTAACGGTTCTACGATAGATACGTTTGGTTGGGTGAACCTAACGTTGGACTTTGGACTAAGGCGTGCTTTCGCATGGCGTTTCGTCATAGCTGACGTCACAAAACCTATTATAGGCATTGATTTTTTATCGCACTATGATTTATTAGTTGACGCTAGACACCACCGCTTAATCGACAACTTAACATCACTGAGCGCTTTTGCTAAGCCCGCGCCGCCTGCTTTGTGCCAAATTAAAGCTGTTACGGGTACTTCGCGTTATCACAACTTGCTCTCACAGTACCCGGATATCACACGTCCGGCTGGGGACCTCTCGACGCGCAAAATCAAGCACAACACGCTGCATTACATCCGCACGACTCCGGGGCAACCCGTGTACAGTCGCCCTCGCCGATTAGCACCAGACCGACTCCATATAGCAACTCGTGAGTTTGAGGATATGTTAAGAACAGGTATCGCGAGAAGGTTCATGGTCGTCAGCACTTCATCTCGTTCCAAAGAAAAATAATTAATGGCGACCATGCGGTGACTACCGCGCACTCAACGCGCGCACTATACCTGACCGATACCCAGTCCGCCACATTGGCGACTTCTCTCACAACCTTTGTGGATGTACCGTCTTCAGTAAAATTGATTTGATCCGTGCATATAATCAGATACCAATTAATCCAGCTGATATACCGAAGACGGCAATTACGACCCCTTTTGGAATGTTTGAGTTCCCGTTTATGAGTTTTGGACTTCGCAACGCGGCTCAAACGTTCCAACGTTTTATGGATGAAATATTAAGGGACCTAGAATTCTGTTATCCATACATAGATGACATCCTTGTGGCTTCCCAGACCGAGGCGGAACACCTGGAACACCTGGAAAAGATATTTCAACGGCTGAACGACCACGGTGTCGTAATGAATGCATCAAAGTGCATTTTCGGTGAGTCACAAGTGGAATTTTTAGGTTATATATATAACCTAAAGAAACCAGAACGGATTATGACAAGAAAACGAGCAGCGTATCGTTATCGCTGCTTATTCTACACGAAACTAACTTTAAAAATGCACTGCCATGTGCTTATAAAACTTTCTACATCTAAAAACTGCAAATAGGTGGCGTGCCAAGCAACTTCCGGAAATAAAATATTAACTATTATTCGATTTCCGTTCTCTAACTGGAAACAGTATTTATAGCACCGGAAGTCGGTTGCAGAGTCTCAAATAATTAAATAAAACTTTAACAAATCGATCTGCACCCAATCAAGAAGATTAAGTTACATTACAACAAAAAGCTATATAAAAAGCTAACATTCGGCCTTCCTGACATTAAGTTTGTCCTCAAACTATAAATTAGGTACACAATAACAGCTCTTGGCGCTTGCTTTAAAGCATCAGCTAACGATATTCTCAGAATCTATGAAATAATAAGCTAGTGTCAATTTAGCCCAATAGCACAGGAACCGCTTAAAAGGTAAGATATTACATAATCGTATTTTGTTAATTTCTCATTTTCATTAGCTCATTCCTAATTTTCAGTATTAATTTACCTCCGTCACACATTGCACCGTAAGCTTCACTGATCAAGCACTCTCACCTGTCAGCCACCGTACAACTTCCAATGAGCGACTCATACTATCTTAACATCACATTCTGCACAAGCCACACATTGCACCGCAAGCTTCACTGGTCAAGCACTCTCACTTGCCAGCCCACTGTACGACTTCCAATGAACGGCATATAATATCACAACATCACATTCTGGTCAAGCTCTCTCACTTACCAGCCACTGTACAACTTCCAATGAGTGACATAATTCTGCACATACCAAACATTGCACCGCAAGCTTCCTGGTCAAGCACTCTCACTTGCCAGCCCACTGTACGACTTCCAATGAATGGCCTATAATATCATAACATCACATTCTGGTCAAGCTCTCTCACTTACCAGCCACTGTACAACTTCCAATGAGTGACATATTCTGCACATACCAAACATTGCACCGCAAGCTTCCTGGTCAAGCACTCTCACTTGCCAGCCCACTGTACGACTTCCAATGAATGGCCTATAATATCATAACATCACATTCTGGTCAAGCTCTCTCACTTACCAGCCACTGTACAACTTCCAATGAGTGACATATTCTGCACATACCAAACATTGCACCGCAAGCTTCCTGGTCAAGCACTCTCACTTGCCAGCCCACTATACGACTTCCAATGAATGGCCTATAATATCATAACATCACATTCTGGTCAAGCTCTCTCACTTACCAGCCACTGTACAACTTCCAATGAGTGACATATTCTGCACATACCAAACATTGCACCGCAAGCTTCCTGGTCAAGCACTCTCACTTGCCAGCCCACTGTACGACTTCCAATGAATGGCCTATAATATCATAACATCACATTCTGGTCAAGCTCTCTCACTTACCAGCCACTGTACAACTTCCAATGAGTGACATATTCTGCACATACCAAACATTGCACCGCAAGCTTCCTGGTCAAGCACTCTCACTTGCCAGCCCACTGTACGACTTCCAATGAATGGCCTATAATATCATAACATCACATTCTGGTCAAGCTCTCTCACTTACCAGCCACTGTACAACTTCCAATGAGTGACATATTCTGCACATACCAAACATTGCACCGCAAGCTTCCTGGTCAAGCACTCTCACTTGCCAGCCCACTGTACGACTTCCAATGAATGGCCTATAATATCATAACATCACATTCTGGTCAAGCTCTCTCACTTACCAGCCACTGTACAACTTCCAATGAGTGACATATTCTGCACATACCAAACATTGCACCGCAAGCTTCCTGGTCAAGCACTCTCACTTGCCAGCCCACTATACGACTTCCAATGAATGGCCTATAATATCATAACATCACATTCTGGTCAAGCTCTCTCACTTACCAGCCACTGTACAACTTCCAATGAGTGACATATTCTGCACATACCAAACATTGCACCGCAAGCTTCCTGGTCAAGCACTCTCACTTGCCAGCCCACTGTACGACTTCCAATGAATGGCCTATAATATCATAACATCACATTCTGGTCAAGCTCTCTCACTTACCAGCCACTGTACAACTTCCAATGAGTGACATATTCTGCACATACCAAACATTGCACCGCAAGCTTCCTGGTCAAGCACTCTCACTTGCCAGCCCACTGTACGACTTCCAATGAATGGCCTATGTTCGGGGTTGGGGTGAGTTTAAATATAAACTAAGATTAAAGATTATAAAAAGACTATATTTCAGTACAAATGGGATAACGATTAAAACTAATGAGGTGAATAAGATGAGATTGAGTCGCGCCCGATATGATATCCGAAAGCGTACTGACTACTTATTCTAAGTAATACATAATAATTAAAGGCATGGAGCGCGGTGTCGCAATTACGCTGACATGAAATTATTGTTCGGTGATTGACCCGAACAGCCTATAATATCATAACATCACATTCTGGTCAAGCTCTCTCACTTACCAGCCACTGTACAACTTCCAATGAGTGACATATGCTTTATGTGGGAGATGCACCGTGGGACTTCAATAGCGGCTGACCACTCAACGCGAGCTTCATCAACACTTATCTATCAAGCCAACCACTCCACGACTTCCATCTCCTTATCATCTATTTTCTGGTAAGTACTTTTAAAAACCAATATGTTAAACATCATTTCACTTTCAAGCAATAACTTAATCATAAAATTCATAGATTAGTAAGTTATATCGGTTATTATGTTCTTTCCTTCTTAATATTTCTTCTTTTTTTTTCCTTTCAGGTCAAACCGTATTATGAAGAAATATAAATCATAAACTTCTGTCAATTTTCTTAATGATCAATTACATACTCTACAATTAATATCTCTTTCATTTATCACCTACTTAATCAACTTCATTATTCTTTTTCAGACTTATTTAATTAATACTTGTGCCAATCCATGGCTGTATCTGATCCACAGCGCAAATATTACAATAAGTACTGCTTTTTGCCAATGTTAGACCCTGGTATGCTTGAGACTTCATACTTATCATTATCTAAAACTTTTGCGATTCCCGAGAAATCACTTTATTTTTGCATAATTATATCTTATCTTAGTTTCTTTACGTGTTTTAACAAATCTATCTTTCTGTTTACATTGGTATTTCAATAATATTCACACTTGTGCCTAAAAATATTTCATTCAGATTATTCTCACTACTAAATTACGGATTAATTTAGTACCAAACAGAGCTGCTGATAGGGTTATAATCTGAGCGTAAACTATTTCATTCCTTGATTTTACTGTCATAACCAAAATAAGTGCATTGAAATCGAAGCGTTGGATTGAATGGTTAAATTATATTATAATATTATTAATAGAAGCATTTTTGTAATATTTATTTTGTGAACTATCAAAATCAGTAGTAATGGTTATTACACCCGTTTATCTTCATTATTTTGTTTTCTATTTTTGTTTGAAAAACAATCTTCAGTTTTATGTCCATATTTTTGACAATTTTCGCACTTAATAATGGGTGTTGGACATTGGGAAACTACATGGTCAGTTTGTTTACAATTAAAGCATACAGAAGGAGTATTGTTTGATTGCCTGCATTGTACCACTCTTACTACAAATATAACAAATTATGGTGGAATTATTTGGCAAAGGAGTTTCAGATTTATTTTTAGGTACTAAGTCTCTTTGATCACGGCACATGTCTTTAAGATATTTTAACAAATCTTCAGGTTGAGCGAAACGGCCTGAAGATGCTCCTGCTCTAATAGTGCGGTCCTCAAGACCGTAAATGATACAATCTACTGCCTTCTTGCCTGATATATCACATGCATTCAACAAAAGCATTTTATCGTCTAGCATTTCAAATAACAAAGCACCATAATTAGTGTCGGAAGGAAACGCACGTTTTAAATTATTTTGCCATTCTAATCACGTATATTTTATAGTTTTAAGCCCTTCATACCATTTTTGGCACGACCTGCTAATCGTGGCAAAGCAAAATGGGTCGTTTGTTGATCAGACCAGCCATAGATATAGGCACATTCGTCGACTTTATATAGCCAGGTATCTATTCTTTGATTTTTAACGGACGGATCAAATTCAGGAATTATGTTTTTATCACATTTTAATGAAGAATGATCAGATTTCACACAAGACGAAATAAAGTGGGTTACTTTCCAAACCTCCATCTGGAACTCCTGAAGATCCTGGTACTCTTCCACGGGTCCTGGTTCAGGAGCATTACAGCAATCTTCAATCGATACAGAAGCAACCTCGCCTCCTGGTTGCCCTATTGGAGTTTCACATGGCCTGCTATCATTCAAGGCTCTTCTATTCGGACTTCTGCTGTTCTCCCTCGTTTGGCGTGATCTTCTGGGTTTATTTTTTTCTTTTGTAGGTACGTGTACGACTGTTAGAGTTTGAATGTCTTTTATCCTTTCGTCGTTTTGAATGTCTCTCTCTATACGAATATTCACTTGTTTCACTTGATGAAGAGTCACTACTCACACCACGAGTGCATTTAGGCATAATAAAGTTCACCACAGAAGCACACCGTTCAGTTTACAAAAATATTTGTTTTAACGCTCACAAAGAAACGATAGGAAAAAAAATGATTTAAATTAAACACTTGGTAATTCAAAGATCACATGCACTTTAGGTACTAGCCCACTTCTGATATAAGAAACCAGAACGGATTATGACAAGAAAACGAGCAGCGTATCGTTATCGCTGCTTATTCTACACGAAACTAACTTTAAAAATGCACTGCCATGTGCTTATAAAACTTTCTACATCTAAAAACTGCAAATAGGTGGCGTGCCAAGCAACTTCCGGAAATAAAATATTAACTATTATTCGATTTCCGTTCTCTAACTGGAAACAGTATTTATAGCACCGGAAGTCGGTTGCAGAAAGTCTCAAATAATTAAATAAAACTTTAACAAATCGATCTGCACCCAATCAAGAAGATTAAGTTACATTACAACAAAAAGCTATATAAAAAGCTAACATATAGTATCGTCTGCAGGCACTAAGCCACTCCCACAGAAGGTGGATGCCGTGCAGAGCTTCCCAGAGCCTAAGACCATCAAAGAACTCCGCAGGTTCCTAGGCATGGTTAATTTTTATAGGCGTTTCGTGCCAAAAGCAGCAGAAAAACAGGCACCGTTACATAAGCTTCTGTGTGGTCCAAAAATTAAACCCAGTACTACTGTTACTTGGTCGACAGAGCTTCAAGAGGCATTCATCGCTTGCAAGACAAGTTTAGCTGAAGCAACGCTGTTGGCACATCCTAATACATCGGCAGAATTAATACTTTGTACTGATGCCTCAGATAATGCCATTGGCGCCGTACTGCAACAGGAAGCGGTTTCCGGCTTACAACCCCTTGGGTTCTTTTCAAAGAAGCTCACTGCGGCCCAAAGGAAATACAGCCCATTTGATAGAGAGTTGCTGGCTATATATGAGGCAGTGAAATATTTCAGGCACATGCTAGAAGGAAAGACTTTTACCATATTGACTGACCACAAACCAATAGTTTCTGCATTTCAAAAGGCTTCACAAAACTGCTCACCCCGACAATTTCGATATTTTGATTACGTGTCACAGTTTACCACTAACATAAAACATATCGCAGGAGAAGATAACGTGGTGGCTGACGCTCTTTCCCGCACGGATGCAATCACAAGCGCGATAGACTTAGATGTCTTGGCATCCTCGCAAGAAGACGACGAAGAGCTTCGCCAGCTACTGGACAGCGACTCTTCACTGGTTCTGCAGAAAACTCACGTATCTTGCTCCAGTAAGATGTTATATTGCGATATGTCTGGCTCATCACCTCGGCTTTATCTGACACCACAGTTCCGTCGACAAGCATTCGACTGCATTCACGGACTGAGCCATCCAGGGGTTAAGTCTACAGTCAGACTTATGACACAAAGATATGTGTGGCCAAACATGAAGAAGGACTGCAGTAACTGGACACGTTGCTGTATCCCATGCCAGCGTTCGAAGATTTCTCGACACACTCGATCTCCGGTACACGTTTTTGTTCCTCCGACGAACAGATTCAGTCATGTACATATAGACCTCATAGGACCTCTGCCACCATCGCATGATTATAAATATTGTCTTACTGCGGTGGACAGGTTCACACGTTGGCCAGAGGTCATTCCGCTCCATGACATCAAAGCTGACACAGTGGCGAGTGCTTTTGTCACTGGTTGGATATCACGCTATGGTTGTCCCGAAAAAATAACAACGGATCGAGGAAAGCAGTTCGAGGCGCATTTGTTTCGAGAACTTTCAAAACTCATCGGATGCAATCATTTACAGACGACAGCATACCATCCAGCCGCTAACGGAATGGTCGAAAGATTTCATCGACAATTTAAGTCGGCGATCAAGTGCCATGCTAGCAATGACTGGTGGGAGGTTCTTCCTTTGGTACTACTAGGAATACGTTCAAGTTATAAAGAAGATATTGGTTCATCGTCAGCAGAGTTGGTATATGGAGAAACATTACGTTTACCCGGAGCATTTTTCCATAGTTCACCCAAAGAAGCCATTGACTACAGCGATTTTCTTTCTCGTCTACGAGCCAACATGCGGAAGCTGAAGCCAACACCAGTACTTCACCACGGTGCTTCTCAGGTTTTTATTAGCAAAGATTTAAAGACATCTCCACAAGTATTTCTCCGTCAGGACGCGGTACGGAAACCTTTACAGGCATCGTACAATGGACCGTTCAACGTCATAGAACGTGGGGATAAATTCTTTAAAATAGACATACGAGGGAAAACTACCACCGTGTCTATAGACCGGTTAAAACCAGCGTACGTGCTGAGCGACTCAACACCAAAAGAGTTGAGCAACTCAACGCCAGAAGAGCGAATTACAACAACGCCATCAAATACTACAAGTTCCACGCACAGAACGCGATCAGGACGCTAAGTACATTTTCCCAATTTCTTTCGACCTTAACGGTCTCCGGGGGGGCTGATGTGGCGTTCCTAATAACACACCCAACCTCTCTTCAACGAAGTTGGTTAAGTCCCGTTACACGGCTAATTACCGAGCGCCGGCGCCGCACCGAGTCGGCAGCGAAGACGCCCGAACTTACATCGTGCACGATCGGTTTTCACCGCCTCGTCAGTCGATTCATGAACCCGACGCCGGAAGGCTGCGCGCGCGTTTGTAACCGCCGTCCGTTCTATAGTATTTTAAAACCTAATAGTTCGCGTATTAGTTTACCTATCTCTCTTGTGCTGTGAGTTTTCATAATTCTTCTTGTACTCTGTGCTTGTGTGCTTGTGAACAATATACGTAACTTTATACCGCTATTTATTCGTTTCCTTTCTCGCTGCTTAACTTGCCCGCTATAAGCTTCCTACACAGACAACACATAATTAAGTCTGTCGATAAAAAATGAAGATCTACAAGTTAAATCACGCATTCAAAAGCAAACATTGCAACCATATCTTATTTCGCTGTGTGACTCCTGGAAATGACAACCAGCGACACTGCAACAAAGGCGTTCGATACGTTATTCAAGAGTTACTATGCTCTGCACGTCACCTACCCAGCGGCTGCTGCGCATTTGTATTTATTAATACAGCGATGCGTTTACGGAATTGAAACAAAGTATGACAAGGTAGTGCCATATATTTCAGATATATTGTCTTTAGCTAAAATGTAGCAAAATATGTGTAAATTTGTGTAGTGAGTGTAAACATTAAACTTTTATGCAACAGACTTCCAACATGATAAAGTGTCTTAAGTGTGGCATCGTATATGACAATTTTCAAACTTATTTTGTCCATTTGAGTT
Source organism: Cosmia pyralina (assembly GCA_946251885.1). Taxonomy (NCBI): domain Eukaryota; kingdom Metazoa; phylum Arthropoda; class Insecta; order Lepidoptera; family Noctuidae; genus Cosmia; species Cosmia pyralina. The sequence continues at coordinate 11,035,924 of OX276368.1, read as the reverse complement.
ACGCTCACAACATATTTCTCGTGCCCTGAAGACAACTGTAAAAGACTATCATTCTAAAAGTGAATTAAAAAAGCATTTTGTATCTATCGTGCATCTTATTTTACAGGTATCTATCGTGCATGTATACGGGTAATACCATGTTATGAATGATATTTTTTAGGCATGCTCCCGTTTCATCAACTTCTATGCCAGCTGGAATTTTAGCGTGGTCGTGCTGGGAAGGAATCTTGCCAGTACGACCTGCATATCTACGATAATTGAGAGGTAAGTATAAAATTCCTAATTAGTGGTATAAAATAGTACATATTAAAAGGATTTTATTACCATCTAAAGTTATAATGAACGCGTTCATGGTCGTGCTACGAAGTAGGTACAACACTAATTTAGATAACAGTTTCAAATAAGTACCTATGTAGTCACGTTGACTTCGATATTTAAACAAAGGCAAATAAGTCTTAATGTACTAAGCATCTAAGTATTACTAGATTCAATAGTAGATCCTGTAAACATTTTATATTTGTTTTATATAATCACATTTTATTATTTTGTTGTAGATACTTAGGCTTAGGCTATAGCTAGTGTAGGTATTACAAAACAATGGAATGAGTTAAATGGCGTAGCCGCTTCTGATTTAAGAACTTTATCAGTCTGATTTGTCATAAAGCTGAACTATATGCGTCGTTGTGAGCTCACTACGGCATATGTATATATACTACCGCTTTCGTCACCGTGTTTCGGCGGTCAACTACTACCGGGTGGAACCCGCACCTACATGCGTGAAGCCCAGCAGATAGCGACCAGCGACAGAAACACGGACTCTGCGTTCCCACGGATGGGGAAAGTGGCCCCCGTCCGTCCCATTTTCAGAGCTAGCCGAGCCTGGGGCGGGGGAAGGGGATCGTGTCATGAGTGTGAGGGTGGCATTGTACTGTGTGACGCCACCCGGTGTCTTTGCGAATACGCGCACGCCCGCGCTGTGTATTTGCGTGTGTACTTTGTGCCTGTATAGAGGTGTATGTCTGGGGTTTGCCACGTGATACGTCTAAATTATCCTAGCACGCACCATGTCACAGCGTATGTATTTGTGGTGAAGGTGTTGGTGTCACAAGTGAGCCGCGTGTAGCCGGGAGCGGCTCACTCGGAAGGTCAGTCCGGTACGGTTATGGGGTCATCATAGTTTAGTTAGTTTAGTTCGGTGTACAACAGAATCGGCACCAATATAATTAATAATATAATATAATTAATCATTTATAATTATAGTTATATTTAAGCTACTTATAAGCAATTTTATAAGCTTTGTAAATAGAATTCTGCTAAAAAATAAAGTTAAAATCAGGAGACGGTTCGCGGCTCTCGATAAGGTAAAGTTTCGAGGTACCTAAGCGCGCAAGCAAAAATATAGTCTCATAGCCATCGGCATGGTACCTATTGACCGTCATTCTGTTCCTGAAGAGTTACGCAAGTCGTCTCCTGAAATCTCCTGAAGAATTATCAAATTGCTGTTATTATTTTCATCAACAAGAAACCCTTCCCCGTCAAAACTTCACACATAGCTACTGGTCGCCAGTCTGCAGATATCATGAGCCTATAGGTGCAGGACGTCAGCGCCGTTTGGACTAGGAGGCCTAACCTCATATAGGGATACACCTGGATAGGCATACACACACCTTTCAACACGTCGTGTCCAACGATCACGCCCGGCCCGTACACTATGTATGCAATAACAAAAAAAATGCCTGCATTAAGTCAACATAAATTAAAAAGACGAATATTCAACCTAATATCTGATGAGGAAGAGTACTTACTACATTTGGGACCAAGATCAACATTTATTAACAGTGCAAGTGGAAGTACTTCTAACAACTGTACAGATATAACAACTCTGAGTAATCCAGTGCCTTCTCCTGGAAATTATATGCCTTCTCCTGGAAATCCTATGCCTTCTCCTGGAACTCCTTAGCCTTCTCCTGCAACTCCAATGCCTTCTCCTGCAACTCCAATGCCTTCTCCTGCTAATCCAGATATGTCTTATGACTGGTTTAGTGTATATTCGCAGCCAGATAAATGATTTTAAGTTACGTAACGTACAAGAGAATCTATAATTTGTTTTGGTTTTTTAAATAAATATCTACTTACCTCAAACACACAGCAAGTTTTTCTTCCGTCCCAATTGGTTGTAAAAAATTGCATTCTTCTTTGTAAATATCTTCACGTATAATGTTGTGGACATAATCAAATTGGAATCTGTCTAACCGAAAGTAGTTTTTAAATTGTTTGTCAGATAATTCTGAAGAAAGTACGAATTCCCCATTAGTAGAGCGTTTTTTCAGATAATCACTTTTCCAAATAGTTTTTTTACGTTTTGACAAACTGTAAAGTAGCAACAACTCATTGATTTCATAATCGGAATCCGACTCTGAACTCATTTTCAACTCGAGGGCCAATTCTCGTAATTAAAAACGTTCAAATTCCAAGTCGCAATGTCAGCCAGCGACAATCAAATGTCAAAAATGTAGGCAAACTCTATACAATTTTGACAGATTGAGACTGAGATGAGATTGCGAACGTTGTTATAAAAATACGGGAATTGCCCGTCACACACGTCTATTCTTTGTACCAGCTAGAACGCGAATGCGTGCGTATGTTAACTGCGTCACAGCATACGCTCATGGCCTGTCTGTCTCGCCTGCCCTGCGCTGCTAAATCTGTACTGTGCTGCGCTGCGTCACCTGCATCCCAGCATACGCCTGACCTTACTGTTTGAAGCAGAAATAGGATACCTCACTCCCGAGCACGCCTATATTAACACGAGAGATACTCTGAGACAAAACCAACGAAGCTATGTTCCTCCTCAGCAATATCGTCAACAGGTTTATCAATCCTGGAATTTCCAATAGGACATATACCCCTGTAAGATTTGTTTCTTCAGGAAGTCCTAGCCCACCCTGCCTTCCTTTTCCCACCAGTCAACATTCAGAGTATCTTTCTCAATCATTTCAAACTAACCATCTACTTGGCACTCCCCAGGCCAATCCCCGCTCTACACAAATGCATACACCTATAATTCCTGGAAACCAGCCCGGTGAAACAGAGGTAGTTCTATCGATTCCAGATACTGCAGCGACATTCCTTAATACTTTCAGTGCTGATAATGTATAATTTGTACGCGACAGTTACATTTTTGTAGTTTTTCAATTAGTTTTTTTTTCTTAATAAATATTATCCGTAATAAATAACAGTGTTTTAAATACTCACCTTCAAATAATCTTTCATAAGAATTTTATACAAGGCCTCACATGTTTCAGGAATAGTTTTTCCAAGCGCTTGAGGTGAAATAATTGCTGAAAATTTTAGGTCCTCATAACTTCTGCCGGTTGCGAGAAATCTCAAAGTACAGATGTTCTATGTCACGAAGTCCGTTTGGCTATGAATGTTGTCAAGCGTGCACATGCACATTGTTTTTGTGTGCGTAACCTCGAGAGCGCTCAGTGTCGATCGGGACACGGTCCGGATCAGTAGTGTTTTTAGTTCGCGCCAAATTGTTTCACGGAGTAAGGTCAGCATGGCAACAAAACGAAGAAGAGTTGTCCATAGTGAGGTAATATTTATTTATATGTTTTCAATTAAAATTTTATACAAAGATACTTAATATAGCAATAGAAGTATTTATAAAATTAATGTTTTTTTTTGTGTTATAAAATGTTTATATTTCTTAATTATTTTGATTACATTTTGTTTTAGAATCGAAACATGATACTCGTAGCTAGTGTTTATCATTTTCTGCGAGAAGAATACGAATTTACAAAATCATTCATGGAACCCAACTGTGTTTTTTATTATTGTTTCGTTTCCATTCTGTAATACCAATGCTTAATTAAATGCCTACATCTTCTTAATATTTTTGTATTTATTTCAACCTAATCTAATTTATTTACAAAAAGTATATACTTTTAAAACCAAAATTTTATTTCGATTATTAAATCTCGACTTGAATATTGGTTGGGGAAAAAGTTTCTTCGCATTTTTTAAGAAAATTCAAAACATTTTTTAATATACAGGGTGGGCCAAGAAGCCCCGGCCGGCCGGGAGGAGGGTAAAAGAGGTGAAAGGCATAATTATAGTACTAGAAAAAGGGAATTAGCTCAACCAGGTTTCAGACTAGCTAAAGTAGACTCGTCGTTCATGGGATACTGTTTAAAATGTTACAATAAAATACCTCCACACATACTTCAACTCAATGAGACTAAATTCAAAACTTGTATAAAACGCACACTATGCAGGCAGGCATATTATAAGTTTGGGGATTACATAACTGATAAAAATGCTTGGCTCAATGCTGGTCCTGCTCCACAACCACAACTAATTAATTAACATTTGAAGATACTGTTGGAGCTGCTGAAGATTGTAAGACTATCATTGCATTGTATAGACTCAATCTCCTTTGTATTATATAATTGCATAGCACATGTAAGAAAGAAAGAAAAGAAAGAAAGAAAGAAAATACGTTTATTTGCGGTAAACATGACGCAAAGGACAACAAAATAAAATAAGAATGTAAAAAGCAAGTTTAGGGGAAAATATGCGTCACATCTACGCAAAACGGCTACCGCTCAGCATAATGCCGCGACCCCATGCGAAACGGAGCCCCAGCGCTGGTTTTCAGCGATAGCCGGCGTTGACGCGATGACGTCGACCGGTGCAGCATGTAACAAATAATAATGCAATTAAAAAATAAATAAAATATAAAGTTAATTCTAAAGGTACAGATAAAATATACAGAAAATGACAATATTCCCGCATTCCGCTCCGCGACAGCACCGACTCCCACGCCGCAGAATGCGTTATCTGTGCGCGCAGCTGTCAGCGGCCGGAAACATTAGACATATTACATAATATTTAAAACATGGCGTAGCATTATGCAATTAACATTTTGATTTTGATGAAATTATGTAACAGAGGATGTATTGGGTGATTAAGTAGGCATTTCCTACGTAAAATGAATTTGTATTAGATGTGAATGATGACAAAGACTCGGACACACAAATGAGATCAAATAAGAAATGGTAAGTGAGAATTAGTTAGTTAAAATAAAATATGGATTCATGCATCGAGACTATTGAATTATATTACTAATAAATAAATTAAATTAGATAGGATAAATGAGTCGTATAGAATCAAAAACAGCAATCTGACAGTTTTACGCGATTCGAGCTATGAATATGGTAACACTGTATTTTTAAAATATTTTTTACTTATTTAGTCACATCGTATCAAAAACAGCAATATTCTACCAGAAACCTGAATGTAAAACCCATAATGGTAACAAATACAGCAATCTGTCTATGATGAGATTCAAAAACAGCAATCTGCTAGCTTCAACCAATCACAGGCGTTCATTGATCATGCGTCAAGATGGCGTCTGCATTGATTTTGTCATAAGATCTGTGTGCGTATTTTGTAATTTTATTGCTAAAATAGTGTTAAATAATTCGTTTGGAGGTGAAAAAACTTAACATGGATGTACATCCCACACGTGTAAACAATAGATATGCGAGAAAAAAGAAAAGAGATCCCGTAAATTGGAAAGCAAATGTTGCTAAACGTGCAAGGTAAGTTTATGCCATTTTAAACTCGAGGGTTGTCAACTCAGACCAATAAAAAAATAAATGACAATTAACTTGTTGAAAATATTGATTGATATTTTGGTAAGAAAATCGAAATTAATTTTAAATTTACGCTTGCATTCTGTTTTGGATTCTACAAGTTATAGTTTTGATGACATTATTATTAATATTTCTACTACAGTTTGTTAACCCGACTGCACGAGGGAAAAGAAGTGTATTGATATTATTAGTCGGGTATTCCTTTGTATACTCTCAACTAGTGGACTGATTCCCACAAAATAGCTATCAAATGATTCATGAGTGTCGTAAACCAATAAAAAATAATAACGGTGCGTCACATGAGGTGTTAGCTGGCAGTCGGATTGAAGTTTTAAATTACGTACTAGTATAATACCTTTAGTAAGGGAAATAAACATACATATTTTCAATAGTTCTAGATTCATTTTCTTTTTTTCAGATATTCATCGAAAAGTTTGCCAGATCGAGTATGTGAACATAACACAAAAGCATTAAAGTGTACAACTCTCACGATGCGTGATATACAATTAATACATCAGAAGTTTTACAAGAGACCTACAAAACTTGATCAAGATGTTATGCTGTTTAAATTATGTTCAATAAAACAAACAAAGAAAAGGCCGGAATTTAAAGGCAAGAAAAAGTTTACAACTTACTATTCTGTATTTGTTAACAAAATCAAAGTGCCAATTTGCCAAAAATTCTTCCTTAATATTTTTGGAATAAAGAAGTATAGAGTAGAGTATTTAATGAAAAAATTTTATGAAACCGGAGAGTTCCCCCGCGAAGCTCGTGGAGGAGATCGCAAGGCTATAAAATATGCGGATAAAAGAAACTCGGTTCACCGCTTTATTCAAAGTCTTAATTGCATTGAGGCACATTATTGCCGCAAAAACAAACATGCTGAAAGAAAATACCTTCCTTGCGAATTAAATATAAAAAAAATATTTCTCATGTTTAATACGGACCAGCAAAATTCACAAATGGGGGTAAAGCTATCATATTTTAGACACATTTTCAATACCGAATATAATATAGGATTTGGCACACCGCAAACAGACGTTTGCTCCAAATGCCTGGAATTAAGAGAAAAGGTAAAAAGAGAGCAAGACGAATCTCAAAAGGCTACATTGATAGCAGAAAAGAGAGTTCACACATTACGGGCTAAATCATTTTTTGAAAACTTGCGAGAAACAACATCTGGTCTAAAAATTATATCTTTCGATTTTCAAAAAAACCTCCCTTTGCCTAAGGTACCTGATCAGTCCTGCTATTATAGTCGTCAACTATACTTTTATAATCTAGCCATTGTGGAAGGATCTTCTGATTTACCTTTAAACAAAGATCGTGTTTTTGCGTACTATTGTACTGAAAACGAATTCGCTAAAAATGCTAACTTGGTGGCATCTTGCGTGTATGACCGCCTTAATCACACTGACAAAACAGGCATTACAAGAATACGGTTAGTTGCAGATGGATGCGGCGGACAGAATAAAAATAGTATCTTGATTGGGATGTGTTGCAAATGGTTGGTAGAAAATATTGACGTCAAGGTTATAGAAATTATATTTCCCGTTACCGGTCATTCTTTTATGCCCGCCGACCGTGTTTTTGGCATAATTGAAAAAAAGTTGCGCAGGAATGAAGTCATACTTGACCCAAAAGAAATGTCAGACATAATATCTGACAACGCAACTTTAAGAAAAATCGGCGTAGATTGCCCAGTTTATGACTGGAAAACAGCTGTCAAAGATGTATTGAAACCAACTACAAGTTGGAGTATACAATTCAATCAGTGTAAACGCTTTATTTTACGTCGTTCTAAGCAACGAGACAATGTTCTTGTGAGGGGCGAAGTTTTTTACAAGAGTGATATTGCCAAGCCCCAAAATATTTGTAAGCCAAGAAAAAATATGAAAATGATCAATCAAGTCATTATACCGAATAAAATCGCTGTTAACAAGGCAAAATTGAATGACGTGAAAAAATTACTAGGAAAACATTTTGGAACGGAATGGGAGAGTTTACCGGATTTAAAGTTTTATAGAGAAACCATAACAAGCCAGGAGGATTTACAAGAAACAACTACAGACGAAATTTATTGTAGTGACACTGTAGAAGACTCCGAAATTTTACGTGTGTAAAATTTAGTTCGCCATCACTTTAGTGATCTACTCGCCCTGCCGCGTCGCTAACCAAATAAAAATATTGTTGTAAATTATGAAGTTTTATTTATTGACAAGTTGACAACCCTGTGTGTGTTACATTTTGGCAAGAATCAAAGACAGCAATCTAATCATTGTTGAGTATCATATTCAGCAATGTTTGGAAGTCAATATCAAAAACAGCAATCTGATAATTTTAGTTATTAATTATTGCTTTAATTCATATTAAATCTATTTTAATTTTAAAATAATAAATTTAAAAATCTAAAACAAACGTAATTATAAATACACATAAAAAATATCTTGCTGTTTGTAATAATGAAACTTCTTTTCTTAATTACCGTTAATAAGTCAAAAGTAAGATTGCTGTTTTTGATTCTATACGACTCAAATATAAATTAGGATATGATACAAACAAGAGACGCTACCTGACAAACCGTAGTGTGCCAGTTGAATAATTAGATTAAACTGAAAATTACAGAAACAAATGTGGCGTTCCTATGCATAAAAGGATAAATTGAAATAGCGAAATAGCGAAACACAGACCCCAGCACAGCCACACGGACAGACGGACAGACGGATGTGTGAGTACTATGTACATACTCTAAAGCTACCATTTACTGGGTACGTCTTTGTTTGACTTGAATGTGCCCTGGCGGCTGAGAGTATGTGACGCTCACTCTAATGTCTCGCTGATGGTGGCGCGTGTTGGATCATTTAGCCAATCCATGCGTCAGGTTCGTGAATAAGCGCTGTCAGTGAAGGCTGGGCATACCTTAGCGGCCACGGCTTATTTTAATTTAATTTAAATATTTGAATTGTTTTTTTTTTTATGGACGCTTTTAACGTTCTGCATCGTTCTCACATGTGAAATTTCAACATGAATGATGTAACCATTATTTTGTAACCATATCTTGATTTAAAAGAGTGTCCGTGGAGTTTCTTGCCCGTTCTTCTCCATAGGTACCTACTATACTTTGGAATGGGCGCCTAACTTCATCTTTCTGACTGACCGACCCCTTGACAATTCAAAAGTGCCTGTAATTGGTTTAATTGAAATAAAGGCTTTGAGTTTGAGTTTGGTGGGGAAGCTCCGGCGGGATCTCATGGGCTCCGGCGGGATCTCATGGGCTCCGGCGGGATCTCATGGCGGCATGGAGGGTGCGATTGTCGCAACCCAGCGCTGGGCACGCCACAATTGCGGCGATAAGTCCCCTCTTTGAGGAGTGGTTGGAGAGGCGCCACGGCGTCCTCACCTTCCGCCTGACGCAGGTCCTCACCGGACACGGTTGTTTCGGGAGGTTCCTGTTTTGGATAAGGCGGGAGGAAACGCCCGGGTGTCACCATTGTGTGGATCGCCCGGAGGACACGGTGGAGCATACAGTGGAGGTCTGCCCGGCTTGGGCGGAGCACCGCCGTGTTCTCACGGAGGCGATCGGCGGCGGCGATCTCTCGCGTCCAAACCTGGTTCAGGCCATGGTGCGGAGCAAGAGTGCATGGGAGGCCGTCACCTCCTTCTGCGAAGCAGTAATGCTCGCGAAGGAGGAAGCGGAACGCGTGAGGGAGAGGCAACAGCCGCGCCCTCGCGCCCCTAGCCGCCGTAGGAGACGCTCTGGGCGGCCGGAATCGATCGCCGATTCCCGGCCACCGTAGGCGCGGGCTTGCGGACGACGAGTAATGGGCAGCTCGCCGTTCGGTAAGGACCAGGCCCGGGTCGACGGCGCGTTGTGTTCCACGCGCGCCTCAAAGAGATGTCAGCAGTGACGGGGTCAAATGGGCCTATGCCGACGGGGTCGCGGGTAGTTCGAAAGAGATACCGTGGCCCTGGCACGGGCAACTGAAGGAACATGGGTGGGTTTTAGTCAGTAAAAGTCTGACACGCCCTCCCGCTCTGCCCAGAGCGGGAGAAGTCATTTGATGATTTGGAATCCACAAAAAAAAAAAAAAGGGTGGGCCAAGAATTCGTTAACATTTGAATGTAACACCCCGCGCAAACACAAGCCGTGCGGGGCGCGGGGAAGGGTCTTGCCACTAGCTCGTTTCTCGGAAATTTAGTCGCAGTGGATCGCTTCACGGGGCCGCAGCGCGCTTATTGTGTGAAACAATTTTATTTAAACAACAATCCGCTTATTACTGTGAGACGCTTATTTCGCGTTGAATACGATTTACACGACTTAAGTCAGTGTCCAAGTGCTCCTTTAATAAAGAAATGGGTGAAGAAGTTCGAAGAGACGGTATCTCCACTAAATGTGAAGCAAACTGGCGCGGCGGCCCACGGACTTGTCGTTGTGTTGAGTCTCATCTTGTTTAATTTTATTTGTGCTTAGTTTTTTTCTTTTTGTTTAAATTATATTATGTTTGGTACACCACTTTTACCATTTGATAATTTATTTGTATTTTGATCCAGATTTATCGACGCGCAAACGTTCGGCTGAATTAGAAATTAGATTTGAAGTTACATCCATACAAGATCCAGATAGTGCAAGAACTAAAACCTATGATTTGAATTTGCGTAAGTCGTATGCCGAAACAATGTTAGATCGTTTCAGTAATTTTGATAACCTCTTATTTTCCGACGAAGCCCATTTCCACCTCAATGGACATGCCAACAAACGAAATTGCCGGTATTGGAGCAGTGAAAATCCTAAAGCTAATCACGCGAGGCCACTTCATTGTCCTAAGGTAACTGTATGGGATGCAATTTCAGCAAAAGGAATCATTTGACCCCACTTTTTTGAAGATTCTCGCGGCCGTGCGGTTACTGTTAATTCTGCTGAGTATTTGAAAATGTTACGGGAGTTCTTGACACCGATGATGCTGCTGGAATTTGCTGGCTACAACCGTAAAACATGGTTTCAACAAGATGGGGCCACTTGTCACATATCCAACGAGTCCCTGCCGGTGGTCAAACAAATGTTTCCGGAAAAACGTCGAAAAAATCAGCGAAGAAATGTCGGCAATCTCGCAGTCTCTTTGCCGTCGAGTATTCGAAAATTTTGGTACTCGCTTAGAAGAGTGCAAAAGTCGAAACGGTGGCCATTTAGATGATATTATTTTAAAAAAAAACCAAATAACAAGCTTTCTTATAAATAAACAATTTTTAAAATATATCAAATGGTTTTTTTTTATACGTTTTTTTTTTAAATGTTAACTTATTCGTGGCCCACCCTGTACATTATTTACATTTATCTAAAGTATGTAGGTACCGTTTTGTACGATAACTTTTTGCCATCTCGTAGGTCCCTACTTATAAAAAAACATTTATTTATTTATTTATTTATGTTAATACGGTTTGTGGACCAATTACATTAACACATACAGTAAATATAACATAATCATAAAAAAGACAACAAAAAAAAAATAGAACAAAGATATTATAAACAAAACACAAGTTTTAAATTTATGTGCTCTCACAAAAGTGAAGACAAGCGCACAAAACAGTTTTGAGATCATCTGCAAATAGGTCACAGTTCGGGTTGGCTTCCATGACGTTATTAAGCGCAGTCAGGGCGCGAGGAACAGGGGATGAGGCGCGGGCCACCGTTCGAGTTGTGGGCACGGCTAGTAGACGGTGTTTTCTACCACGGAGATAGCTGCTTGGAACGTAAAGGCGAATCAGCTCATTATGGAGATCAGGAGCATCTGTTATCCCACGACATATTTTAAGCATGATGTACAACTGATCATAGGCTCTCCTAGTTTGTAACATATGAAATCCTAGAGATCCTACGAGAAATTTTGTTGGATATAAAAATGGATAAAATCCGTAACGGAATTTATAGAGAAATCTCAGAAATGCTTTTTGAACCTTCTCTAATAAAAGTGCATAACTAGCCTCGTGCGGGTTCCAGACACAAGAGCTCGCCTCCAACTTGCTTCTGACAAGCGTACTGTATAACAGCTGTACAACATGCGCATTTTGAAATTCTCGTGCGTTTCTAAGAACAAACCCTAGTCGTTTAAATGACTCCTTAGCAACCGTTGAAATGTGGTCATGGAATGTCAACTTCTGGTCGAATACGACACCCAAGTCTTTTACAGTGTTCGATCTTGTAACAACAGTGCCATTTATTTTATATTCATAATGAATTGGATGCCGCACCCGGCCAAAAGTCATGACATAGCATTTAGAGGAATTGAATGCCATTTTATTGGCAACTCCCCACTCGTAAATGGCATCTATATCTTTCTGAATATTCTCACAGTCTAATACGGTACTAACACGAGCGTACAGTTTTATATCATCTGCATAAAGAAGACATTTTGAATATTTGAGAACAGAAGGCAGGTCATTTATCATCAACAGAAACAATAAAGGTCCAAGAATTGAGCCCTGACTTACGCCTGAGCGAGTGTGATAAGCACTCGATTCGTAAATACCTAGCCGCACAAATTGCTGGCGACCACGGAGGTAATCAGCTAGAAGTCGTAGCAAGTCAGGACAAAAACCTATGGCGCTAAGTTTTGCAAGCAGAATGTCATTGTTGACCCGGTCGAAAGCCTTTTGGAAATCGAAATACAGCACATCTACCTGCTTTCCCTCGTCAAGCTGTGCAGAAATATACTCTGTTAGAGTCAGAAGATTAGTCTGTACGGATCTCTTGCATCTAAAACCATGCTGGGCATTACTGAGGTGTATTTCAACCTGTTTGTAGATTAACTTATGGGGAACATTCTCAAATATTTTTGCTGGTGAAGATAATATTGCTAAGGGCCGATATTCCTCTACATTTACTTTATTTGATGTTTTAGGTATAGGTGTTACGCGTGAGATTTTCCATTGCGGGGGATATATTCCTGTTTTTAGCGATAGGTTAAATATATGACATAAAGGGGGTACAAAATAGTGTTTCAGGCACTTGAGAAGCGGGGCTGGTATACTATCTGGACCTATAGAGCTATTTGTTTTCAATTTATCAATACATGATCCCATTGCTATAGAAATTTAGGGACTTCTGATCAAAATACCGCGACAAGTGGTTTGGGCAGTCCTCTCGTGATGTTAACCTGACACTGCCTAAAGAATTCTGAAGAGACCGAAACAGGTGAAAATCTGAAGGTGCAAGATCAGGACTATACGGCGGATGCATTAACAGCTCCCAGCCAATCACTCTTAATTTTTGCTGAGTGGCTAAAGCGGTGTGAGGTCTATCGTTATCATGATGAAAAACCACACCCCTTCTGTTGATTAATTCCGGCCGCTTTCTCTCAACTTCTTGCTTTAATCTCATCAGTTGTTCGCAGTAGAGTTCAGAATCGATGGTCCTGCCTGGTGGTAACAGCTCATAATGAATAATGCCCTTCCAATCCCACCACACAGACAGCATCACCTAGTGGCGAGTTAACCCGGGTTTCGCCACACACTGTGAAGCCTGACCGGCCTTTGACCACGACCTTTTTCGCACGTTCTTGTCGTACGTGATCCACTTTTCATCACCAGTTATCAGCTTCTTCAAAAATGGTTCGGTTTCATTACGTCGTAATGAAGAATCACAAATGAGTACACGGTTCATTAGGTTTCTTTCAGTGAGCTCGTGAGGTACTATAGTATGTAGTACATAGGTACTACAGACATTTTACATCATACTTAAACTTTACATTCATTAATACATGTATATATCATACTTCTATGATTTTGCATTAATATTTTGCAAATCGGTCTAAAATGATTTTTCTTTAATTTTCTTTGATATGGCACCTATGTCAGGCTGTCAAACTATCATTACTTTTTCTTCCAAATCTCTCATAGAGTTTATTACTAGCTTAGTCTATGAAGGTTACTTTTGATTTATATAATTTAAATTATTTTTAGCAATATGTTAGCCCAAATATTGTACGAGTATTTTATAGATAATTTTAATTGTTTACTGAATAACTGTGTCCTAAATTAGATTTATAAAAATAATTGACACGCTCTCAGAATTCATCGAAGAGGTTCCGCAATGAACCTACTGATATTTATTGCCGATTCGATTACTGACAAGTAGAATTTTTTTTGAAAGAAAAAAAGACTTCGACAGTTCGACTTTTGACGACACGGTTGGCGCAGTGGTTGAGCGATTGACTGCTGCGCAGCATGTCGCGGGTTCGATTCCCGCACGGAACAAATATTTGTACGACCTACAAGTATTTGTTCCGAGTCTGGGTGTTTTTCTATCTATAATATGTATGTATTTACAAAAAAAAAAATGTATATAAGTAGTTTATCAGCCATCTCGTTACCATAACACAAGCATTAGGTTGCTTAGCTTGGGGCTAGATGGCGTTGTGTGATATGTCCAAACATATTTATTTATTTATTTATTTATTTACTTCAAAACTGGAAAATCTGAAGAGAATGTGGGGAAAAATTTAGTTACGAGACGGAGCTTTATACGCAAGGACCACAACATTCCGGGGCTTCTTTCGATCCTGAATTCCGTGAGGGAAACATCTCCGTGACAAGAAGTCATAACTATTATACCCTACTGCTTGACTTGAGGTCTCCGTGCTGAGGAAACCAACCCGTGCGGTGCTACTTTGGATTAATCAGGCTTCAGCGCTGACGAGGCCTGATATCTGGCCTGCCCTGGTGGTCGTACTTCACCTTTCCAAGCGACTGCAGCGAAGCCAAAAAGGAGGGTTTACTATTATAAAAATCTGAGAGCGTGTGATAAGTAGGGAAGTGTTTTTACTATAATTTGTATTTTTTATCTTGCTCTAAATTAAATTTTGTTTCCGTGTCTATTCCCTTTTATTTTAATAGATTCGTTACAGTTTGGCGCCCAATTTTAAACCAAAGCTCTTTTTCAAAATTCTAAAACCAACTATCACTAGATTATATTCTTTTGGATTCTTATTTGGCTTTGTCTCTTTTTTATAGCAAGTTCCAGGTAGGTCTAATACTTACTTATTTTTCCTCTTCAGCCTTACAAACTTATACTACACCCCCACACACATTCCATTACCCACTGGTAATCGGCATCCATTCTTCGCTTGTGAGTGTTCTTAAAACCATTCGTGGTCATTTACAAGCTGGGGTCTGGTTTACTCTACGACGTACTATTGGAGAATATCCTATAGTCGTTAACACCTACACATAACTTACCTATATCTCACTATTCTGCACCCCACACACTTGCACACCACTACGTTTACCCAGTGGTAATCGTACCCAGTCCTTGCTTGTGAGTGTTCTTAAAACCATTCGTGGTCATTTACAAGTTGGGGGCTGGCATACTCTACGACGTACTATAACTAGGGGCGCAAGGGCGCGGCTGTTGCCTCTCCTTCACGCGTTCCGCTTCCTCCTTCGTGAGCATTACTGCTTCGCAGGAGGTGACGGCCTCCCATGCACTCTCGCTCCGCACCATGGCCTGGACCAGGTTTGGACGCGAGAGATCGCCGCCGCCGATCGCCTCCGTGAGAACACGGCGGTGCTCCGCCCAAGCCGGGCAGACCTTCACTGTGTGCTCCACCGTGTCCTCCGGGCGATCCACACAATGGTGACACCCGGGCGTCACCCCCCGCCTTATCCGAAACAGGAACCTTCCGAAACAACCGTGTCCGGTGAGGACCTGCGTCAGGCGGAAGGTGAGGACGCCGTGGCGCCTCTCCATCAACTCCTCAAAGAGGGGACTTATCGCCGCAATTGTGGCGTGCCCATTTTCTAGGATACTAGGTCATATAGTCAAAAAACATACACTAAAATATTGAATCCCTATTTTCTTAAACCTAATAAGGTACACGATAAAGAAAAAGCATATTGTTAACGCCATTACTTTCTTTAGTTTTATATTTCATGCCTAATTACTGGCAACTCTAATTAATTAGTATCTGTGTAACATAAAGTTCCTTCCGCTTTCCTTCTCCCTTCCACAACCCTTATAATGCCTAAGTGAGAGCGAGAAGGAAGATCCGCAATGGCGCGCATACGCTGCCGCCAAGAAGATCCGCCAGTTCTCAACCAACATCGACGCCTGTGGGTAAAATTAATCCCAAGTCGAAAAAGGACTCATATTTTCACCGCGAAGAACGAAGATTGCTATAGAACAGTGCAAGTGCGTGTATGTGTGTTGTGGAAAGTGCAGATTCTCGTCCGTACGTGATATCCTGGACGCGCCAGCCACGTGGCTAAGGAAACCCTTCTCGTCGTGTCGCCATAGCTCACCAGGCAGGTACCATCATCATTTTCCCACACCACCAAAACACCTACTTGTGTCACCGAACCGCCCCTCATACAGTCCACTAAGAAAATTTCGATTTTCACCCCAAGGCTTTAGGCCGCCGCAACATTTTTTGGTCCTACGATCACGGATATCCAACAGTTTTTGGTCCTACGATCACAGATATCCAACAGTTTTGGTCCCATGATCACGGATACCTATTTTTCTTTATCCTCTTGATAACGGATATCAATATTATATCCGTATATTATCATCCCGCAACTATATTTCATTTCAATCTTCGTTCCTTATACTCTTATACTAAACCGCTTTCATTTATTCATTTATTACAGTACCTACTTGTCATTGCGTACATTCACAGGTATTTCGCATCCCGCTCAACTTAATATTTTAATATACGTAGGTAGAAGCAAAATCTACCGCTCGCTCGCTTCGCTATCGTTCGGTACTATATTCGTAGGTACCACCTACCAATCCCGCACCGCGCGCAACTCGTTGAAGTTTGCGATTTATTTTAGCTATTATAAAAACCTACAAAAATATCGAAAATGCCTAAGAAAGTGACCATGGATTCGGATGATCAGATAGAATCCGCGATTCAAATAGCACTGTCATGTCGTAATATGATTTTTGCCCGCATGCAAATCATTTACGATTTAATGGAAAAAATGAAGTCCGGTATGGAACCGCTAGAGAAGTTCTTGTGTGCGTGTGTCAATGTTGATGCGTTGCGCACCGAGTTCCTCGAGGCATTTAATAAATATAACTCGCTTCTTCTAAGACAAGACCCGGAAAATAATATTGATGATCAGTCGTGGATTAGTTTTGAGGAATTATATTGCTGCGTTAAATATAATTATTCAAATTACTCAAAATCATCAGCCACATCGGCTCCTACTTCTAGTGGTAGTGGTGTCAATAAGCAAACAGTTCGCTTGCCTCCCATTGAAATTGTGTCATTCGATGGCGATATTCGTAACTGGCCCCTGTTCTATGCTAATTTTAAAAGCACGGTACACGAAAATAATACATTGACTGATTCGGAGAAATTATATTATTTGATGGGGAAATTGAAAGATAAGGCTCAAACCGCGTTCTCAGGAGTTTGCCCTAATGGCGATAACTACCAATTAATTTTTAATTCACTCATAAACAAGTACGAAGACAAACGTATATTAGCTTCTAGTTACCTTAATCGGATGTTTGAACATAAATCTTTTAATACCGCATCTATTCAAAATTTCGAATCCTTTTCTGATAATTTTGTTTCCGCCGCAAACGCATTAAAAAACCTTAAAATAAATGATTTATCAGATTTGATTTTTTTCCATGTCGCTATAAAAAAGGTTGATTCTGAAACCGCTCGACTTTTGAAATGAACTCAAAAGACGAAATTCCTAAATTCGACAATTTAGTACAGTTCATTAAAAATCAATCTCGCATTTTACAAAATACTAAAGCTTTAAACAGCTTGAGTTTCACTCAGTCTAACAACAATCCTGTAAATAAAAAAACGTCCAAAACTCCGCAACCGCAATCTTACACTGTAATTGATAAATCCGCAAAATGTTTGTGTGATAGCTTTGTTCATGAACATTTATTTAAATGTCCTGCCTTTTCTAAAATGACACCAAGTGATCGTTTCAAATCGGTGAAGCAAAACGATGCATGTACTAACTGTTTAAGTATTAAACATAAGGCCAGAGTCTGTCAGTCTGAATCTAGATGTCAAACTCAAACTCAAAGCATTTATTTCAAATAAACCAATTACAGGCACTTTTGAATTGTCAATGGGTCGGTCAGTCAGAAAGATGAAGCTAGTTGCCCATTCCAAAGCGTAGTAGATCCCTATGGAGAAGAACGGGCAAGAAACTCCACGGACACTCTTTTAAATCATAATATTTTTACAAAATATTGGTTACATCGTTCAAGTTGAAAATATACATGTGAGAACAATGTAGAAAGACGTGCACGTTAAAAAGCGTCCGTAATAAAAAGATAATAACTAAAACAACTAAATTAAATATTAAAATTAAAAATAAGCCATGGCAGCTAAGAGACGACCAGTCCCAACTGACGGCGCCCGTTCACGAACATGACGCATGGATCAGCACCATTTAGCTCAACCATTTTGAAGGTAAATCTTGTAAAAATAAACATCATACGCTTTTACACTTTAATCGCGAATCGCACGCGACTGTAATATCGAACGGTGTTGATGATACCGCACGTACACAATCTGGTTCAAACTCCACGGCTTCGAGCGAGCAAGATGCTCACGCCGCCGCCGTGCCGCTCGCCGCCACCGCTCAGAGCGCCCCGCAATGTAATGCATCCATTGCTGCGTCGATCCTTTACGACTCGAACTCCCGCGTATCAAAGCCGCAATGTAATACGAATACTACTATTTTGTTGTCAACCGCTACTGTAATAGTTCGAGATTCATTTGGTAAGGAGCATTTTATTCGCTGTCTATTAGACAGTGGCTCACAAATTAATTTTATTACCGCAGAATGTTGCAAACGATTAGGTTTGACTAGACATTCATCTGATACGTCTTCCGTTAAGGGTATCGGTGGTACGGAAAAATCCGTTAAGGGTTCCGTACAATTCGCTTTATTTTCCCGTTTTAATCCGAATGTTACTTTTAACGTTAATTCGCTAGTTGTCGATGCAATCACCGATAATTTACCTACCGCTCCCGTAGATACTTCCGCCTTGCCTTACTTAAAAGGTTTACCGCTCGCCGACGAATCGTTTGGCAAACCCGGTCGCATCGATGTGTTGATCGGGGCTTCGCTTTTCCCGCATCTTATGCTGCCCCGCGTAGTTAGCAGCAACTCCTCCGCGCCGCCCGCCATGCAGACGGTACTCGGTTACGTCATCATGGGCACTGTGCCCGCGCTGCCTGTACGTCGTAATAAGCCTCCACAGTCTTGTTACTCACATATTTCGCAACCATCCGACAAAGACTCGTTAGAATCGGCGTTGAAAAAATTCTGGCAGGTCGATGAAGCGCCCGTCACTCTTTCGACGAGCAAATCGCTCGACGAACTTGAGTGCGAGTACTTTTATAATTCGACCACGGAACGCGATGGGGACACAGGTAGATACTCTGTAGCCCTACCGTTTCGCAGCGATGTGTTCTCATTGGGGAACTCACTCGATATCGCGAAAAAACGTTTTTTCTGCCTAGAAAAGAAATTAGAATCCGCACCCGAGTTACGTACTGCGTATGATGACGTCATTCGCGAATATATTGATAATGGATATTTATCTCCTGCTCCGCTCGATAGTTCAGACAGTAGTTGTCCTGACTATGTAATTCCGCATCACGCAGTTGTACGTTTAGATAAGACAACAACAAAACTACGCTCCGTGTTAGACGCTAGTGCTAAAACGAGTACTGGATTATCTCTCAACGATATTTTACACAGTGGCCCAAATTTACAGGGTGACTTGTCTATATATATAAAATGGTAAACTGACTGACTGACTGGGTGATATATCAACGCACAGCCTAAACCGCTGGTCCTAGAGAAATGAAATTTGGAGGGTGTGTTCTTTGTAAAGAGTAGGTATCCACTAAGAAAGGGTTTTTCGAAATTCCACCCCTAAGGGGGTAAAATAGGGGATTAAAGTTTGTATGAAAAATCTTATTCCTTGGGTTAATAAACTTGAAACTTGGCAAGAATATTTATCTAAGTAAATTATAAAGATTGTCATTTTTAGTTTTCCTAAACTACCCCCTAAGGAGGGGTTGGGGGGTGTCAAAGTTTGTATGGAGAAATAGCGCGCAGTCCGATTAACTCGGAATTCAGTATTTATACTTGAGACCAAAAATGAAGAATAATGTGTATAAGGGTTTTTTGAAAATCTACCCCTATTAGGGGGTGAAAAGGCTTAGTCAATTTTACTTTTATACACATTATTATTCTTCATTTTTGGTCTCAAGTATAAATACTGAATTCCGAGTTAATCGGACTGCGCGCTAAAATTTCTCCATACAAACTTTGACACCCCCAACCCCTCCTTAGGGGGTAGAATATCGAACAGAATGCGATACTGCTCATCCCTTATAGCAAATAGCGTGATAATTTGTACCTTACAGGCTGAACACACAAGGGGAATATCTATTGCATTATTTTGAACAAAATCTATCCAATAGTTTTTGGTCATATTATTTACTTTCAGAGCAACAGACAGAAAGAAAGTTACCCGGGAGCTCGATAGATGGCGTTAGTGGAAAAAATAGAAGTCGCTATGGTTTCGTTACCGCGCGTTGTATAAGTACCCCAGTGATCCGTACCTTCGGTACGATTTTATTTTCCGGATAAGATACGAAGGAGATAAAATAGTAAGGTAGCTAGGTTAGGTTTAGAAAGTCGGAGCAGAATTTTATGTGTTAAATATCAAGATTTGTTTTTATAAATTAGGATTAGGATAGGATTTTTTCTTTTAGGTAGGTAGCTGTTGTAACATTGATAAGTCTTTTTTTTCTTTATGTATAGGTTTTAAAGTATATTATTTTTAGATATTTTTTTTATGATTTGTTTATTTTTCACTTTTATTTAGACTAAGGAAATTGATTGTAAATATGGTTGTTGAAATTATAAATATTGATGGGCAGATGGTACAACAGTTTGTCGTACCAATCGTAGGGGACGGAGCTTGCCTTTTTAGGTCTCTTTCTTTTTTGATGCACGGAAATGAAGAAATGGCATTCGAAGTACGTCAACAAATTGTCGATCACGTAAAGCAAAACTGGGATGAGTTTTCCGGTTTTTCTGAAAATGGACGTGGTGATAACTACAATACATCAGACGAATACTATGTCGATATGATTCTGTCTTCAACTTATGGCACATTATGTGAGTTGACCGCGGCAGGCAGAATATATAATTTTGTTTTTGAGGTTTACCGCAATTGCAAGTTATATGTAAAGGTTGGTGCTGAAGGTTGTCCGGTTAAGCGCCTTCGCTTTTCAGGCGATCTATGTAGTGGTCATTTTGAAGCTTATGTTTCAGATGAGGAACAATTATCTGAAGTAGAAATAAATTCTACACTCAATCCAATCTCTGTAAAGGCTAAAAAAATTACTTCCAGACGTGTTGAAGTAGTTGATTATATACCTGTGTCATCAACTGATTCAGATTTTTCTTTGGATTTTTCTTCCAAACCGCCAGTTAATGTATCTATTTCTCAGTCGACTTGCTCGATAGCTCAAAAGAAAAATAAGAAGCGTAGAGCTAGATACACAGCAGCAACGAGAAAAAGTCAACTAAAACAGGCTCAAAAAAAGTATTCAAAAAGTAACCGTACACCTTATCGGAAAGCGGCATCTAAATATAAAAAAAAAAACTCAGAAATGCACAGGCAAGATGCTGCTAATTATCAGCAGGCTCATCCTGAAGTACACAGGCGAGCTGCTGCTAATTACCAGCAGGCACATCCTGAAGTGCACAGGCGAGCTGCTGCTAATTACCAGCTGGCAAATCCTGAAGTGCATAGAGCGGCTCAGTCACGATACAACACGCAGGCAACTGCAAGTCCATGGATTACAAAGTACCTTTCAGGTATGTCTTACAATCCAGGAATGGCTTACGAAAACGATTGTATGGTGTGTATAGGCAATATGAATAATAAGTGTCAGTGGTGCAACGCACTCAAATGGAAGGATGAGACTCTTGGAATGTGTTGTGGTAGTGGAAAGGTGCAACTCGAAGCATTACATAGTCTTCCTGATCCTCTATACAGTTTGGTAATGGATCTGCACCCAGACCATAAGCATTTTATGAGTAATATTCGTAAATACAACAGTTGTTTTCAGATGACATCTTTTGGCGCAAAGCAGGTGGTGCAGGATGGTTTTATGCCAACATTTAAAGTACAGGGTCAGGTCTATCATTTGGTTGGAAGCATTTTACCGGAACCAGGTGAGAAAGCTAAATTCTTGCAGATTTATTTCGTTGGAGAAGACGATAGAGAAGTAAGTCTAAGGTGCTCAAATTATCAAGGATTGAAACCAAGTTTGGTTAAACAGTTACAAAAAATGCTTCATGATGTTAACCCTTACATAAAAGACCTCAAAAGCACCATTGATAAAATGACCCCCACCTGTGAATCGTTTAAAGTAGTCATTCATGCCGAAAAGAAACCACTTGAAGGTCACAGAGGGCGTTTTAACGCCCCAACAACCAACGAAGTTGCTGTGGTGATGGTTGATCAGCAATTTGAGAAACGGGACATTATTTTGGAAAGCCGTAGTACTTCTTTACGTCGGATAAGTGAACTGCATCGGTCATACGATGCCTTGCAATATCCCATAATATTTTGTTATGGTGACGATGGTTATTCTGTCAACTTGCCTCAACACGATCCCATGACAAAATTGCCTCTAAAAAAAACAGTTTCGGCAGCCAGTTTCTATTCCTTCCGTATAATGATAAGAGACGGTGAAGATAACATTCTCCTGCGTTTTATCGCTCTTTTTAGTCAGTATTTAGTGGATCAATACGCTAAAATAGAAACCGAGAGACTCAATTATATACGACATAATCAGGCAAAGTTACGTGCAGATAATTATATACATCTTAAGGATGCAGTTAGACGACAGGATGCTGATGCCAATCAATTGGGGCAAATGGTAGTACTACCGTCCTCTTTCACTGGTGGTCCGAGGTACATGCACGAGCGTACCCAGGATGCAATGACATATGTACGCAACTACGGTCGCCCTGATCTCTTTGTGACGTTTACATGCAACCCTCGCTGGGAGGACATCACCAAAGTTTTACTTCCCGGACAAAAGTCTTGTGATCGTCACGATATAATTGCTCGAGTGTTTCATATAAAAGTAAAAAAACTGATTAACTTATTAATTAAAGGACAAATATTCGGAGAAATTCTATGCTATATGTATTCGGTTGAGTGGCAAAAACGTGGTCTTCCACATGTCCACATTCTTCTATGGCTGAAAAGTAGCATAACGCCAGACTCTATCGACAAAGTAATCTGCGCTGAAATACCTGACCCTGCACTTGATCCAAAACTTCACGAAATAGTAAAGTCGAACATGATTCATGGCCCTTGTGGAAGCTTTAATCATAAATCACCTTGTATGAAGGACAACAGCTGCACTAAAAGATATCCCCGACCTCTATTGAGGGAAACACAAACAGGTGATGATGGCTATCCACAGTATCGGAGACGATCTGCTAGCGAAGGCGGTTTTACCGTTAATGTTCATGGTATGGATCTAGATAACCGTTGGGTAGTTCCTTTTAACCCTGTACTATTAAAAACTTTTAACGCACATATAAACGTTGAGTATTGCAACTCTGTTAAATCAATAAAATATGTATGCAAGTATGTTAATAAAGGATCGGACCAGGCTACATTTGCACTAGAAAACGAAAAAGATGAGGTGAAGATATATGAGAGCGGAAGGTACATAAGTAGCTCAGAAGCAGTGTGGCGAATTCTTGGGTTTTCCATACATGAGCGTTTTCCCACAGTTGTTCATTTAGCAATTCATTTGGAAAACGGTCAGAGAGTTTACTTCAACTTAAATAATCTAGCTGACAAAATAGCTAATCCACCAAAAACGACGCTTTTAGCTTTTTTCGAACTATGTCAATCAGATAACTTTGCTAAAACTCTACTTTACTCTGAGGTACCCGCATATTACACATGGAATAAGAGTAATTTCGTAAGACGAAAAAGAGGAGTAACAGTTGATGGTTGGCCAGGTGTGATGAAAGAACGCGCCTTAGGTAGAGTATATACAGTTCACCCGAACAATACGGAGTGCTATCATCTGCGTTTACTGCTACATGAAGTGCGGGGCCCAACTTCATTTGAAGCACTAAAAACTGTGAATGGTGTGTTGCAGCCTACTTTCCAAGCTGCTTGCAAAATGTTAGGTTTGCTTGAAGATGATCTACACTGGCATGCGACGTTGGAGGAGGCAGCGCTTTGTCAGTCACCAGCAAAAATGCGAGAGCTGTTCACAATTATGTTAGTCTTTTGTCAAATATCAGACCCAATAGCTCTTTGGGAAGACTTCAAAGACTATTTGTCTGAAGATTTTAAGCACAGGCTGCAAAAAGAAATCGGAGACAATGTAGACAATTTCAAAGACCAAATTTTAAATGAATGTCTATCTGATATTGAAGAAGCAGTGCTGACGTTAGGTGGAAAATCAATAGATATGTACGGTTTGCCAAAACCAACCAAACCACAAGTTGCCGGTAATAGAGAGTACATGAGAGAAACTAATTTTGATACAGTAGCTTTGGAAAGTTTTGTAAATAATAGTACGGAATCGTTGACCGCCGAGCAAAAGTCTGTATATGACCAAGTCATGAAAAGCGTAGAAGTAAGCGAAGGACAAATTTTCTTTCTGGACGCCCCTGGTGGCACAGGTAAGACTTATCTTATAAACTTGCTCTTGGCAAAAGTAAGAAGCACTCGAGACATAGCTTTAGCTGTAGCATCGTCTGGGATTGCTGCTACATTATTAGAAGGAGGTCGAACTGCACACGCTGCCTTAAAACTACCTCTAAACCTTACAAATGTAGAGACACCCTTATGCAATATACCAAAGCAAAGCAATCTTGCCGAAGTGCTTAAAAATACTAAACTAATAGTATGGGACGAAATAACGATGGCACACAAAAGAGGAGTCGAAGCCTTGAATAGGAGTCTGCAGGACATACGAAATAATAAAAACATAATGGGTGGCATGACGGTGTTGCTAGCAGGAGATTTTCGCCAGACTTTACCGGTAGTGCCCAAAGGAACGCGCGCAGATGAGATCAAAGCATGCATCAAAAGATCTTTCTTATGGCCTTCGATTAAAGTGTTAAAACTCACTCAAAACATGAGAGTACATCTCAGAGGTGAAGTTTCTGGAGGTAGATTTTCAGATCTTCTTCTTCAAATCGGAAACGGAAACTTTCCACAAATAGATGGGTTGATACAAATACCAAATGAATTATGTACTGTGGTATCAACAGTTGAGGGACTTATACACTTCTGGACACATCTATTGGCCCACCTTAGAGTTTAGGTTTCGATGGCCCCTACCGAAATATGATTGCTAGATTGAACAAAAACTGTTGATGCAGTTTTAAACCTGATACATTTTACCATCTTTTTCGATCGTATTGTTTTAAATTTGAATTCAGAATACCATACGACATGGAGCTACGCCTAAAAAGTCGGATATGCGCTTGTTAAAGGCAATTGATTTTTGAAAAAAAACATGTTTTATCAAATAAAGGTTTAATTTAATAACGCGTGTTGCCTCCATGGGCATCTACCACAGCTCTCATATGATTAGGCATAGAGTTTATCAACCGCTCTATGAAATTTTGAGGGATCATCTCCCATTCCTCTTCTATGGCAGTTTTCAACTCCTGCATCGTCTGGGCAACTGGCTGACGAGCCCTAACACGTCTTTTTAGCTCGTCCCACATGTGCTCAATGGGGTTCATGTCTGGGCTTCTGGCTGGCCAGTCCATAACTGTGATGTTCACATCCCGAAGATATTCCCTGACGATGCCGGCCGCATGGGCTCTTGCATTATCATGCATAAAAAGGAAATTTGGGCCCACATAGTCCGCGTATGGTACGTGTCACAGTCACGTGAGGTTCTAAGCACTCACGAATGTACCTTTCAGCATTTAATGTTAGCAGCCGTGGTCCTGTAACACCTCAAGTTGAGTTTTGCCGCTCGCGGATATACCGCCCCAGACAGTCCATGAGCCACCGCCATAAGCAACCCTCTCTTCAAAGCAGCATTGTGCGAAACGCTCTCCCTTACGTCGGTAGACCTTCTTCCTTCCATCATTGCCATGTAACACAATTTTAGACTCATCAGAAAAGAGTACACGGCTCCAATCTTGCTGTGTCCAATTTAAATGACTGCGTGCGAAATGAAGGCGCGCTGTTCGGTGGGCTCGCGTTAGTTTGGGGCTATTAGCTGGCTTGTGTGGTACCATATCGCGTTCTTTTAACCTTCTCCGAACAGTTCGAGTGCTCACAGATACTCCGTGGAAGTCGCGAAGTTGGTTTTGTATCTCAATGGAGGTAAGGTGACGATTTCTCAAGCTGGTCGTCACGATGAATCGATCCTGCCTTTCAGTTGTGACCCGAGATCGTGGCCTTCCTTGGCGACGAACAAAGCCGCCAGTCTCTAGGTACCTCCGATAAACATTTCGGACCGCAGATCGACTTAAATTAAGTTGAGCACTCACGTTTCTTTGGCTGTGTCCGGCCTGAATAAGTGCCACAGCTTGGGCGGCGACTTCAGGTGAAGTATCCATAGATTATTGATAGAACCTCACCTTAATGTTAAGAATAAGTAATGTTTGTTGCAAAACCAAAGATATCAATCACTTTTTCAAGAATTAAATCCAAGTAAACCAATTAAAACCAAGTTTTCTTAGTATTCGATTGTTTGATATCAGCAAACAGGCTCCAAATTGTCTTTTGTTTCTTTAAATTCTGTGTTCGAAATTCAAAAAAAGACTATTGAATGAAATTGTGAATGTGCCAGGTTCAAAACTGCATAAAAACTTTTTGCTCGACCTAATATAAAATTTCAGCTAGGACCAAACGAAACTGAAAATACAAGGTGGGCCAAAAGATGTGTCCAGAAGTGTAGATAAAATTTATCCTGATGTTAAAAATATTAAAGACAAACCGATGGAGTGGTTATGCGAGAGAGCCATTTTGACTCCCAAAAACGACCAAGCCGCTGCGATCAACGAAATGTTGATAAATACATTCGGAGGTGAAGAAATGATTTATAAGTCTGTTGACACCATGGTCGATATGGACGAGTCGGTCAATTATCCTGTAGAATTTTTAAAATCTCTTAATCCGCCGGGTCTTCCGTGTCACAGACTTATGTTGCGTGTAGGTGCTCCTGTCATGTTGCTTCGAAATATACGGCCTCCAAAATTGTGCAATGGAACTAGACTCCAAGTAACAGCTCTCCGCCGCAATGTTATTGAGGCCAAAATACTAACTGGATCTGCCAGAGGAGAAACTGTCTTCGTGCCGCGTATACCATTGATACCAAATGACCTTCCTTTTGAATTTAAAAGATTGCAGTTCCCAATCAAGGTTTGTTTCGCGATGACTATCAATAAATCACAGGGACAAACTCTGAAATTTGCAGGAGTTGATTTGCGGCAAGACTGTTTCTCCCACGGCCAGTTTTATGTGGCTTGCTCACGTGTAAGCTCTCCAACTAGCCTGGTTGTTTTAGTGCCCCCTTCCGAATTAGTGAAAAACATTGTGTATAAAGAAATACTATGAAAGACGGTATTTAGGTAGATACCGGTCCTTTACAGTAGGTATTTCTTTTTTTTTTCAAATATCACACGTAGTGGAGGACAATTAGCCGTGAACAAAAGTCTATATTCTTATTGTTATAAAAAAGTACGAAACTCACGCGGACGAAGTCGCGGGCAGAAGCTAGTTTACTATAATTCTGAATTTTCGATTGTTCGCATTCGCGCTCTCGGCTGATTGCCGACAAATGTTCTTACAGATTGAAGTAAGAGAAAGCGATCGTCGCTTTCAACGCATCTTATATCGTTTTAGTCCAAACGATCCTCTGGTTCTATATCAGTTTAACCGTGTCTGTTTTGGTCTCAAGTCAAGTCCCTACCATGCGATCCGCACAGTACAACAGTTGGTTCAAGACGATGGTCATCACTTCCCGCGCGCCAGCGCTATCATCGCGGATTCGCTGTATATGGATGACGTAGTCTACAGCGTAAGCTCCGAATCACGTGCAGTCCAGGTTTCGCACGAACTGATTAAACTCTTTAGAGGAGGTCAGTTCGAGTTGGTCAAGTGGACCAGTAACTCTCAAACTGTACTAAACAGTATTCCCGCGTCGCATAGGTTGACCGAACAACTATAATTCGACAAGTCGGTAGAACAAAAGGTTCTCGGCTTGCGCTGGTGTAGGTCAAATGATTGTTTTGAATTTCTTATTTCCACACCGCCAGACACGTGTACTAAACGTGCTATTCTGTCGGCCGTAGCTAGACTGTGGGACATCATGGGGCTTGTCGCGCCTGTAGTTCTCTATGCTAAACTACTTATCAAAGAATTGTGGTTACTGAAGCTCGATTGGGATGACACTCCCCCACGTCACATCATAAATATTTGGCAAACTTTTTGCTCTGTCCTGCCGCTTTTAAATGATTTTAAAATCCCGCGCCATTTAGGTATTTTTGAAAATTGTATTCTTCGCCTCATTGGATTTTCCGACGCCAGCGAAAGCGCCTACGGCGCTGTCATCTATGCGCATGTCACTCGCAACGATGACGTAGTCGTTCAGCTGGTTTGTGCCAAGTCGAAGGTATCGCCGGTTAAACCATTGACTATTGCTCGACTGGAGCTCTGTGGTGCCGAACTCCTCGCTAAACTTCTTCGCCGTGTTCATGACACTTATAATCCGCGTTATAATGTTACCGCTATTTACGCATTCACCGATTCAAAGGTGAGTCTTTGCTGGATAAATTCTTCTCCGCATCGTTGGCACACGTTTGTGGCCAATCGTGTCGTTCGCATCGTAGACAACGTCCCCGCGGAACATTTCTACCACGTAGCTGGTACTGAAAACCCAGCGGACTGTTTGTCACGTGGTTTAACACCTGACAAATTCATTGAGCACCCATTATGGTTGCACGGACCCGCTTGGGCTAAGCGCGACCCTTCCGAATGGCCCATACATAAGGTTACAGACTTGAATTCGGAACCCATTCCGGAAGAAAAGGTCCACGCGCATCCCATAGTCGCGGATTCAAGTTCGGAAAATTCGCTTCTACTCGCACTCGCAGAACGTACGTCGTCGTGGACTAAACTGCTGCGTATTGTTGTTTTCATATACCGCTTCATGAAAAAACTCCCGCGTCGGACTGACACCGTTACCGCTAGCGACCTCGAGTTCGCTGAAACCATTTTGTGGCGTCATGTTCAAAGAAAACACTTCATGGATGATTATTCCGAGTTAAAAAATAATAAAATTTGTTCACCCGCTCTTATTAAACTCAAGCCATTTGTAGATGGTGATGATTTAATCCGCGTTGGGGGTCGATTAACTCATTCGGCTGAGGCCTATAGTACTAAACACCCGGTAGTGTTACCCCGTCATGATCGCATAGTTGAAATCCTCGTAGACTATTATCATATAAAATATTTACATGCAGGTCCAGAACTCACTATGTCGTTATTGCGCCATAAGTATTGGATTTTGTCCGCTAGACGCATTATTCGTCATAGAATCCACAAGTGTAACGCATGTCACAGGTGGAGACCGCGACCTCATGGTCCGCCGATTATGGGCGATCTCCCTAAATCTAGAGTAAATGTTGCAACCAAAGCTTTTTCTCATACAGGGTGTGATTACGCTGGCCCTATACAGTATGTGCCCGTACGCACTCGAGGTGCGAAGAGTCGCAAGGGTTATTTATGTATATTTACCTGTATGACTACTCGCGCTGTTCATATTGAATTAGCTACAGATCTTACGACTGCGTCGTTCATAGCCGCGTTGAAACGGTTTTTATCCCGCCGTGGACCGGTACAATGCTTGTATTCGGACAACGCGACCAATTTTCGAGGAGCTAATTCGTTTTTACGCGACTTGTATACTTTCATAAATAAAGAATACCGCCCGCGCTTTGAAGAGGAGCTCGCTGAGCATCGCATTAATTGGCACTTTATTCCGCCCGCGTCACCGCACTTTGGTGGATGTTGGGAGTCCATGGTGAAGGCCGTGAAGACTCACCTTTTCAAGACAATAGGTCAACAACTTCTATCTTATGAAGAATTAGTTACAATTCTCTCTCAAATAGAGTGCCTGTTGAACTCCAGACCTCTTACTGTTCTTAGCGCTGATCCGGAAGAGCCTAAAGCTCTTACCCCTTCGCATTTTTTACATACTGTACCGCTTAACTCCTTGCCCGCCACGGAAGTAGGTTTACTGTCTGATCACCTGCTTCAAAGACACTCTCTTATGGATAAATTAGTCCAGTCGTACTGGAAAAGATGGCGAAGCGAGTATCTTCATAGTTTACAATCACGCTTAAAATGGAATAAACCTGATGGAGACATGATTAAGGAAGGCACTGTAGTAGTGATAGTTAATGATAATGCGCCTCCTCTATCCTGGCCTCTAGGTGTTATTGAGAAGTTGCATACGTCTATAGACGGTAGCACGCGAGTCGTTTCAGTACGCACTTCTAATGGGATTCTTGTGCGACCTGTGGTCCGCTTATGCCCCATTCCTACTCAGTAATATCTTATTCAGTCCATTCCCTCTTTAGTTAGATTTAAGTGTAATTTCACTGTATATATTATTATATCATTCTCTTTAAAGGTGACCCTTTAAGGCTGCGAGGAATGTTAACGCCATTACTTTCTTTAGTTTTATATTTCATGCCTAATTACTGGCAACTCTAATTAATTAGTATCTGTGTAACATAAAGTTCCTTCCGCTTTCCTTCTCCCTTCCACAACCCTTATAATGCCTAAGTGAGAGCGAGAAGGAAGATCCGCAATGGCGCGCATACGCTGCCGCCAAGAAGATCCGCCAGTTCTCAACCAACATCGACGCCTGTGGGTAAAATTAATCCCAAGTCGAAAAAGGACTCATATTTTCACCGCGAAGAACGAAGATTGCTATTGAACAGTGCAAGTGCGTGTATGTGTGTTGTGGAAAGTGCAGATTCTCGTCCGTACGTGATATCCTGGACGCGCCAGCCACGTGGCTAAGGAAACCCTTCTCGTCGTGTCGCCATAGCTCACCAGGCAGGTACCATCATCATTTTCCCACACCACCAAAACACCTACTTGTGTCACCGAACCGCCCCTCATACAGTCCACTAAGAAAATTTCGATTTTCACCCCAAGGCTTTAGGCCGCCGCAACACATATTTTTATCAATACATCGCCTTATTGTTTACTTACAAATTCCACCCATATACATATGCCCAGAACTATTTTAGGATACCATATTATGGGTAGGTAAACTACCTAATATTGGAATTGGAAACATCGGAGATGTTATAAAACAAAATAACGGGCAAATATCCAATAAACAAAAATTGATTGATTTGTAAAATAAAGTTGAGTGCGTACTGCGTACCTACGCTACTTTAACCGATATCGTCCAATGAAGTTTGATAACTTACTTCAAATAAATTACTTTCATTTCGTCGGTAAAGAAAACATTGGAATACTCAGTCATGTGGTTTATTTACTGCGTTCTTCGTCTCAGCGTCGCTGTGCGCCACGACCTTCGAGCATGTAGCCCGTCCGCACGTTACGAGCCGGCGCGCCGTGACCAACGCGCGCGTTTTATTCGCGTCCGTGGGAACAAAAGTACAGAACTTCGTATGTCGCATTCATTCAACGCTCAACGCCGAGCGTTGAAAATAAACCATCGCGCGATACAAAATCGGAAAAATCGGGAAAAATCGCGGCCGGTTGAACAGATAGATGTATTGCTTTCTGTATGTTCCATTCCCAGCGCGGCACGCGATTTTATCCCGCCGCGATTTTTTACGTCCGTGCGAACGTTGACTTACACCACGCGCTCGGGTCGAGTAATCAAGAAAAATCGGGAAAAATCGCGGCCAGTTGAACAGATAGATGTATTGCTTTCTGTATGTTCCATTCCCAACGCGGCACGTGATTTAATCCTGCCGCGATTTTTTACGTCCGTGCGAACGTTGACTTACACACCACGCGCTCGGGTCGAGTAATCAAGAAACCCGTGCGATTTTTACTCAACTAGCAAAAATAGTTAAGGTATATCGCAAGTGTAAGAAATTCATGTACAATTCACTAATTACAGTGCTAAACTCAAGTAAAGAGCATATAGATTTTTAGACATGGGTAATACACTAAATAAAGATTACGTTTCCATAGTCCAAGCCCAAGTAGTAGCTGGACAACAATTAGAAAACAAAATTAATTATTTCGGCATCATCATCGCGGTTATATTGTGAATTTTGTTATGTTACACAATAAAAAGAGGCTGCGTGGGCCAACTGAGAGGTTGGCTGAAAAAGGAAGTGTCGACATTGACCGGGACAGCGGCAGTGCCCGGAAATGGGTAATCCGGCAACCGCAGCAGGTTACGTGTAAACAGTGTACGAAAAATTGTGCAAGGATAATCCAGTTTATATTGTGTGTTTTTTCAGAAAGTACGCTGGCTGACGTAATAAGCGAACTATTACTACCGAGTATTTAGTATTCCAGAACCATGTACGTTACATTAGCTGTGGTATCCTGTGGTATGAAATTCTCTGTGAATGTATGGGCTGGAGTAATTGGCAGGACATTGATTGGGCCCCACTTTTTCCGGATCCTTTGAATGGCGAAAATTATTTGCAATTTCTGCAAATCGATTTACCACTGCTGATAGAGGAATCAGGTGTCCCAATCTTCGAAAGAGACCGAACAGTCATCTCTCAGCAAGACCGCTGACCATCGCATTGGACGTTAAATGTAAGGGAACATCTTAACAATTGTTTTCCTGACAGCTGGATCGGCAGGGATGGACCCATCCCTTGGCCCGCTCGCTCCCCAGATCTGACCCCGTTGGACTTTTTCGTGTGGGGCCGGGCCAAGGAACTGGTGTACCTATAATAATGAAGAAATAAACACTAGAGAAGAATTGATAGTCAGAATTAATTCAGCGTTTGAAACAATGAAGCAGGAGATGATGTTGAAAATAACGACTACAGAAGTTAGAAGACGGGGCCGTACTTGTATTAGGAATCACGGGCGTCAATTTGAACATGAAAAATAAATAATTTTAATTCATATGTTGTTAAAATTTTGTTTTTGCTAGTCTGCCTAAAATTTTAAATTTCTCCCTCAAATTGGTTTGTAGGTCCTAATTTCAATAATATGTAAGATATCCGCATAAATGATACCTCAAAAGAAAGAGCGATTATCAAGCATGTCTTCAAAAAGGTTTGAACAAAAAAAGCTCCCTCTGTTTATTTTTAAATTAAGGTTTAAAAAAACGTATTGATACAAATTTAAATTTTTTTTGAACTTTAAATGTCTATAAAAAAAATATCTAATGACAGAAGTCTAAAACATGGTTTACTTGATTGCTTACACATTACTTAAATTAAATAAATAAAAAAATAATTCATTTATCATTCAATTTGGCCATAATTAAGCAGTTTACATAAAATTTTGGTAATTTCCGAAAAAAAAACCTTAAAACTTAGGTTAAAAAAAATTGGTAAGACTTCGTCTGAGACAACCATGGCTTAAATGGTTCTAAATTGTCTGTACTATCTTCGCCTTAAAGCTTTGCACCCATCTTCCAATCACGCTGTATATTAAACTTTTAAAAATTATCCAATAATTAACAATTTGATTCTCATCCTGACGGTAAATATAGACATTTCAATTATATTTTGATGTTACTAAAATTTAAAAAACTAAAATATGCGATCGAAAAATTCCTCCGCATCGTTGTCGACTGGTAAAGTACCCAAGAGACTGGCGGCATTTCATTTATTAGATACGTTAATTTTCTTTAAAATTTATATCAGTTCCTGTAGGGACTACAAGCAGCAATGTGCTAACGCTGCAAATGGTAATATTCCCCCCGCGCATATGGTTTAGCCGGCAGTCGTTTGTGCCGCGCCGAAACGGTAACTTGTGTACACTGTATTATTCCTGTCAATGTGAATATCGAATAGACTGGTTTTACGGACTTGTGCATTTTATTTACACTCCTCACCACAACCACCTAGCGACCTCAACATTGGTGACCCCGACGTGATCTTATTAGCGACGTGGTTGTGTAGGATAAATTCGGACAGTGCGTTAGTGTAAACGAACAGTAAGCAGCAAGTGTATAAGTAGTGCGGAAATAGGCGCGGCGAACGACTCCCCGTGGACTTGGGACCTAGCTACGGGAATTTCAAGGGTCCCACGATGCAGACACCGCCACCAGCAGCAGGCCAAGTGGCCAGCATAAACGTCACAGACCGCATTCCTTTGTTTTGGACCGACATGCCGCGGATGTGGTTCGCACAGTTCGAGTCCGCCATGGAACCACAAAAGCAGGGGGACGCAGCGAAATTCCACATGGTAATAGCAAGGCTGACCAGGGATGCACTACAACAGGTTAGCGATTTGATTTATAAACCCCCTACCGAGAACAAATATGGCACACTGAAGCACAGACTGCTGACGGCCTACGAAGAAAGTGCCGAAAGACAATTTCAAAAATTAGTCGGAGAAATGGACCTGGGCACTCAACGCCCTTCACACCTGTTGCGGCGGATGTCAGAGCTGGCACAAAACACCGAAATATCTCCAGAGGCCTTACAGCGCTTATGGATTGCGCGCCTACCAGGATCATTGAAGGCCGTTCTTTCGGTATGTCAAGACCAAAAACTAGACAAGCTGGCCGAAATGGCAGATAAAATCATGGAGAATTTAAATAACGGAGAAATAGCCACCATCTCTGCGACAACATCATCTCCAGCAGCGACTGACGTAGCATCGTTGATTAGCGAAATGACCACCGAAATGAAGGAGCTACGAAGAGAGGTAAACGAAATACGTGGACGCAGTAGGGGACGAGGAAACCGGCGCAGAACGCCGTCTAGATCCAGAGGGCCACGCCGCACCCCAGAGAGTCCAGATTGGTTGTGCAGCTACCACTACATGTACGGGAAGCAGGCAAGGAGGTGCACGAAACCGTGCAATTGGAAAGAAGGCTCAACGGCGGGAAACTGAGGTCGGTGCTGTCCTGTTCGGTGGGAGACAGCGGGGCCGCAACACAGAACCATCGTTTATGCGTAACGGACCGGAAATCGAGAATCAGTTTTTTAGTGGACACAGGTGCGAACGTCTCAGTTTTACCAGTGCATAGTGTTAAAAAATGTGTGCGTTCTGAAAGCGGTTATAAGCTGTACGCTGCAAATAACACGGAGATTAAAACATACGGAATAAAGGTACTAGAACTTAATTTAGGCTTACGCAGAGCTTTTAAATGGCCGTTCATTGTAAGCGATGTCAAACAAGCAATTTTAGGTGCAGATTTTTTAGAGTCGCATAAATTAGTGATAGATTTATATAATAAGAGGCTTATAGATAGTTTGACTAATTCAAAGGCAAATGGGTCAGTCATACGGTACGACGAAGCGTCGGTTAAGAGTATACAAGATAATAATCCCTATCGGGATTTGTTAGAAGAATTCGCGGAAATTACTAAACCAATGTCGTTCAGAGAATCGCCCGCCCACGCAGTAGTACACCACATAGTAACAAACGGCTCCCCGGTACACGCGCGTCCAAGGCCGCTACCGCCGGACCGTTATAATAAGGTGAAGGAGGAATTTCACCTTATGCATGAGTTAGGGATATGCAGACCGTCGCACAGTGTTCGGATTGACTATATTACGAGCCACTTTGATTTTTTATATGAATTTATTTATTTAAATGTAGGTAGATACATGTTTGTGGACTTATACGATAAAAACACAGATTTTATTAAGTATATTGTATTTAAATAGTGTGTACATATACATAAATATAGTCTTTAATTAAAAAAAATATTTTTTTGCTTTTAAGACACTTAAATAGGCGGCCCTGAAAAAGGTTTTTGGCCTTTGTCTACTCGCTGTTAGCCTCTTCATCGGATGAGTGCATCCTTTCAGGGGCTTCAGGAGCTTTCAATAATTGTAATACTTCTGGCGCCAAAGTACCCGATTTTCTCTTAGGCAATGGTCTGATGCTAGATATTAATGGATCGGAGGAGATAAGCAGAGCATGTAGCAGGTCTTCAATGGTCTGCTTCCTTCCAATTTTCCTAGTGCTATGCTCTCTATAATAGCGGCAGTCTTTGTGTCTTGACTCTAGAGCTTCTTCGCTAAGCTGACCTATAGGGAGCACAAGGGATTCGATGACATCAGCTCCGTGAATTAATATTTTATGTACACTAGAAGGCATTTTGTACCATTGGTATTTGGTGACGTAGAGTCTAGCCGTGTCAAGTGTATACTCCTTGTAGGCTTCTGGCTTTACATCGTACGAGCACGAAAGGGCTTTGAGTATAACAGAGAATCTAGTAATGAGATCTTTGTCAACCCCAGTGATCTCAGCTGCGAGAGCAGGATCTTCAAAGAACTTTCGCGCAGTATTGCCATCATTGGTTGAGCCGCTACCTTGCTTTACTGTATCGACGAGGAGCCCAGTTCGACGACGATATTCTTCTATAATGGCGCGCTTTTTTTCTTCCACTGCTTCTTTTATGTTCTTAGTAACGCGCCATGTTTTGTGTTCCTTCCTATACGATATGTGGAGCACACACTCAAACAGTCGAATATGGGCGTGTAATGTTGACAATCCATATGCATACAAATCTTTGTTACATGGCCTTTGAATGACCGCATCAATATCATTCATATGATTAGGTGTTGCCTTGCATATGTTGCAAGTCTGGGAAGATTTACTGTCAGAGAGTGCATTGGCGGCTTTTCCATCTAGCATTGTCTCCATTAAGATGTGCTCAATGTTGATCGTTTGATCCCCGATGTCTATTTGCGTAGGGTTCAGAGCAGCTATTTGTCTGTTGATGTAGTCATCTTCATCTTTTAGAACCGTGTGACTTTTCTTCAACATCTGGTAACGTATCGGGCGGCAGAAGCGAGTGGAGGAAGATCTCGGGTTTTGCCAAAGAATTGTCTCAATTTCTTCTCTCTTCATCACTAGTTGTAGTGGAACTAGCGATGTGAGTAAGATATCTGCATCTGACGCGGCCGCATCTTCTGTAAACCGCTGCTTATATTCTGACTGGCTGCTGCTTCCGTCAAATCCCCACTTTGATTTAAGGTAGAATTTACTGTTTCCATCTTCGATCACTACACCTGCTATTACATCTAGCTGAACTTTAACTAGTCTTTCTGTTGTATGATCAAGCAAACTTTGCAGCTTAACTTCGCCTTTCGTCTCAGTTATTATTATGTCGCTCGGGTAACACTCTTTTCGTGCTTTCAGAACTCTATCATATGATGGGTATATATCACACCCTCTCTCTTTAGCTCCTCTGCGAATCTGTTTATACTGGTCCACGCTCAGTTTCGAATTTATTATCAGAGCTAATGCTTCATCGGGAGTATATGGACGTATAAATGTCTGCGATATTTTCCTTCTTTTAATCATCCGAAGTGATTTAGGTGACGACACAGTTACTGCCTTTATAACAGTGGCCATATTCCGCTTACCAATTTTTGTGAAACTCGTTTGAGTGGCATAGGCAAGCTCCTCCGGAGAATGGCCTGCCACCAACATCTTTGTCCGGTTTTTCTTTGCTGATGCACTTAAACCAACAAAATTCATCCTTTGAGCTACAGCAGATCGATCAGGTGTTCATTCAGGTTGTCCAGCATCTTGATTTTGTTCTGACCAAAGCTCTTCTTGCAGCCAGTCGTTGCATTTTAAAACAAACTTCTTTTTATTCCTGATATCACTCCATTTTTTGGTTAGCACAGCAGAAAACACCTTTATTTTATTTTTAATAACTTCTACTGGAAGTCCTGGAATCTCTGAAGAGACATAGTCTACCATCCGAGCAATAGAAGATCCCTTATTCGCTTGATTAACCAGTTTATGACGACATAAAAGGTCGAAAAGGTGAAGGCGAGTTATTCCTCGGGAAACACCTGGTAAAAGAAAAAAATACATTACTCAAAAGTCGAGGCGAGTCGAATATTGAGACTAGATTCATTCGAAAGCTAGATAAATACTCGAGTTTCAAAAAAAAACATGGACGGCTGGAATTGGCTGGGAAAAAGTTGGAATCTATTAAACGTTAAAACTTTTTGCAAATTTAGTTATTTTTTTTCAATTCATATTTTATTTATTTTCTCATAATACGAATTTATATATGATAAAAAATTGGTGTATATCTTACCTGTGGATGTGGAAGCCATGATGAAACAAAATATTTATTAAAAAACTCAAACACAAAATTGTAAGAACAGAGCGTAAACACATGCGATGGTTAGCGGCTAACAAGAGCGACTGACCGGTATTGTTATCGCGTGGGATTAGCAGTGCTGAGCGGTGAACATTTCTCGGAACCGGCAAATTAGGCGTGGGAACGAGTTGTACGACTAATAATGTACCCTAATCACTTACAAATTTTAATTTATATTGCCATGATGTTTGTACCTAAAGTAGCTCGTAATATAATCATTCCGAATACTGTGCGTCGCAAGGCGAGTGGTCTAGTCCGTTACACGTCGTGCCTAAAAAGGACGGGCAATTACGCCCGTGTGGAGATTATAGAGCGCTTAACGCGATAACAAAACCAGATCGTTATCCCATTCCCCGAGTAAGTGACTTCACATACGTTTTAGCAGGTAAAACTTGGTTTTCGCGACTCGATGTAAATAGGGCGTATCATAACATAGCAGTTGCAGCGGAGGACATCGAAAAAACGGCCATAGCAACCCCTTTTGGTCTCTGGGAGTTTCCACGCATGACGTTCGGGTTAAGGAACGCAGCACAAACATTTCAGAGGTTCATGGACCAACACGTACTAAGAGGTATAGAACGCATAGAGAACACAGATGGTAAGTCAGCACTTTTTTGTTACATCGATGACGTAATTGTAGCTTCAGACAATGAAAACATACATAAGGATCATCTCCGTAAGCTATTTAAACGGTTCAGTGAAGCGAGAATAACCATAAGTTTAGGAAAAAGCGAATTAGGTCAGTTTAGAGTAGAATTCCTAGGTTTCGAAGTTACGCAGAATGGAATCAAGCCGATACCAGACAAAGTTAAGGCAATTGCAGACTACCCACGGCCGGATACAGTAGAGCAACTCCGTCGTTTTCTAGGTATGGTAAATTTCTACAGGTCTCATTTACCACACGCGGTGGTGCACCAAGCAGAGCTCAATAAGTTTTTACACAATGCAAAAAAAAAAGATAAGACAAAAATACCATGGGATAACGCGAGTATAACAGCTTTCGAGCAATGTAAAGCCAACCTACAAACAGCAGCTACACTGAGTCATCCTAGTGCGGACGCGCCCTTATCCATTATGACGGACGCGTCGGACACATGTGTAGGGGCAGTATTACAACAAAAGGTAAGCGGCACGTGGAAACCAATCGGATACTTTTCAAAACAATTATCAGAAGCGCAAAAGAAATATAGCACGTACGACAAAGA
Source organism: Cosmia pyralina (assembly GCA_946251885.1). Classification (NCBI taxonomy): domain Eukaryota; kingdom Metazoa; phylum Arthropoda; class Insecta; order Lepidoptera; family Noctuidae; genus Cosmia; species Cosmia pyralina. Next base: position 10,996,693 of record OX276368.1, on the reverse strand, counting down.
GCTAACCGCAATTTACATGTCCATGGTTCATTTTCGCAACTTGGTAGAGGGACGGCAAGTCACTATTTTTACAAATCATAAGCCCCTAATGTACGCGTTCACAAAGGTAGGGAATAATAAGGAAATTCCAAGAAGGGCTAGACAACTATTGTATATTAGCGAATTTACAAGCGACATACAATACGTTAAGGGGCCAGAAAATATTGTTGCTGACGCATTATCGCGTGTAGAGTCCATTGTCTGCCCAACGGCGCTAGATTTCAACGAATTAGCTCAAGCGCAGGTACGCGATCAGGTTACGACCGGACGCGACGTTAGCAGTAAGTTAGCATTTAGGTATGTAGTAATGCCGGACGGCGACAGGCAAATATATTGCGAAATGTCAACGGGTACCGCCAGACCTTATCTAACAGGTAACTTTAGGAAACTGGCATTCGAAAGCGTTCACAACATCAGTCACCCAGGAGTACGTACTAGACGAAAGATGACAACACAAAGATATTTTTGGCCGGGAATGAACAGAGACATTAACGAATGGACAAAAGCATGTATTCAGTGTCAAAAAGCAAAGGTTAATCGACACACAATTTCCAAACTAACTAGCTTCCCGCCATGTAGCAGATTTGAGCACATACACACAGATATCGTAGGTCCCTTGCCCACGTCACAGTACGGGCACCGCTATTGTATAACTATTATAGATCGTTTTACGCGTTGGCCTGAAGCAATACCAGTTACAGACATTACAGCTGACACGGTCTCCAAAGTTATCTACGAGCATTGGATATGCAGGTTTGGGTGCCCAAACAGGATAACTACTGATCAGGGTAGGCAATTCGAGAGTGACCTTTTTAACAGTCTTATGAGATTTTTAGGGGTACAAAGAATTAGGACAACACCATACCACCCACAGAGCCACGGGTTAGTAGAGGTGGCATCGTTCATTAAAAAGCGCATTGACCGCACGTTTGACAGGTAGCATGGATTGGGTAGACCAACTGCAGACCGTTATGTTAGGGCTTCGTGCAGCGTGCAGAAGTGACACAGGTTTTAGTGCCGCGGAGATGGTATACGGCGAAACTATTAGGTTGCCAGGAGATTTTTTCCACGTGGAAAATAAGCAGGTCAACGACCCGAACACATATGTAGGGCAGCTTAGGCAAACAATAAACAAGCTACGACCCGCGTCAAGAGCGAGTAGCGATACGCGCAATATATTTGTAAGTAACGATTTAAAGAAATGTACACATGTTTTTGTAAGAAATGAGATCATGAAAAAGTCCCTTTGCCCTACGTATGACGGCCCATACAGAGTAATAAGTAGAAATGATAAAGTTTTTAGAGTACAGTTGTCAAATAGGGAAAGCGATTTATCAATAGACAGACTAAAGCCCGCGTATTTATTACAAGACAATGAACAGAATGTTGACACAGATTGCGCACAGAAATGTTCAGACAATAATATTGACATTACAGAGGATAAATCGCTTCCGCCTATAGAACGAACCACGCGCAGTGGCCGCCGTGTAAAGCCATCGGTGCGATTTTTGCTACCATAGCTTATTGTAATTAAATCTATAGCAACATAATTAAGATTAACAATGTATAACAATGTATAAATGTAGGTATGGGTCAATTATATTTTGCTGTTCGATCGTAGGTCACACCGCAGGGTTTGTGTTGTTGGTAACAGGCCACAATGATGCCAAGACAGGACAGCAGGACATAACGAGACCAACAGTTATTTTTTTTAGGGGGGAGGTATGTAGGGACTACAAGCAGCAATGTGCTAACGCTGCAAATGGTAATATTCCCCCCGCGCATATGGTTTAGCCGGCAGTCGTTAGTGCCGCGCCGAAACGGTAACTTGTGTACACTGTATTATTCCTGTCAATGTGAATATCGAATAGACTGGTTTACGGACTTGTGCATTTTATTTACACTCCTCACCACAACCACCTAGCGACCTCAACAGTTCCGATTTTAATGAAGTATTTTTCTCAATAATTAAGATTTAGAAAACTCAAATTCTAATCGACGTTTGTTGCTGACTGTACATAGTTAATTTCCCATAAAAAAGAAACGACATTGTTACTTTATTTTTTATGATTTTATTGTCACCTATTTATAGTTGATTAAGAGGTAAAAGTAAATAAAAAAAATACTAAATCTTATACCGTTTTAATCATTATACCGAATATTACCGTTTTAGTTAGTGAGTGCATTGTTATCTGATATTGTTTAAGTATTAAAAAAAACTGATCATTATTGTGTGATATGTCCAAACATATTTATTTATTATTATTATTTATTATTATTAACTCTTTTATTTGACTAATTCTTTTGTTTACATCAATCTGGGTGGATGGTTTCAAATATCTGACGAAATGAGTATCTGTCATGTTGCGTGTCTGCCGAACTGCGTATCTGTCGAGTTCTGTTTCTGACAACATGCGAGTCTATCCTGAGAGATGACGAAATGCGTATTTGACCACTTGCGTTTCTGACGACATGCTAGTGATCCGACGCAACCGCGAGCGCAGCCGGCTCGAGGGCGACACAGCAACCAGCTCCCCAGGTCTCCCCAGACTTCCTATCCACGCTGATAGACTATAACGCGTGCGCAAGTGGAAGCCAATAGAAGCCTCATGCTGATGTCAACCAATGGCGAATTTAGGGCCTCCACCCCAGTCGGCAGCGCGCCTACCACGAACGCAAGCAGCGAGAGCCGCATCACGTGCTGACGGCAGTTTCACAAGATGCACGGCGAGATTCGACGGGACCTCCCAGGACGCTGAGGTCCTGGAAGCTTTCCTGGACGCCGTAGAGGTCTTCAAGGAATGTGCCGCCGTAAGCGACAAGCACGCCCTCCGAGGATTACCGATGCTGTTGGAAGGTGAAGCCGCAGTATGGTGGCGTGGTGTCAAGGCGTCGGCGGCGACGTGGTCGGACGCGATCACGCGCCTGCGCGCGACCTACGGCGTCGCGCAGCCCGCGTCCTACGGCGTCGCGCAGCCCGCGTATCAAGTCTTACGACAGATCTTCGCTACGGAGCAACGAGAAGAAGAACACGCGGGTGTTCTTGTGTAAAGTGCGGGCATTAATTGCCAAATTACCATACAAACTCGACGAGGTAGTGCAAGTAGACTCTTGCTACGGATAACTGCACCGACGCGTGACAAAACGAGTGCCGCGTGATTGTGTACGTAGTTTAGATTCATACAGGGCGCTAAAGGTACCAAATTCCGTTACTAATAATAATACGCCACCGCAAACAAAAACATTGGCGGAGACTACTACCGACCGTAAACTCACACAATCGACTTCGAAGCTGAGTTCTACTACGAGTGAGACGGCGCTGCATAGCAACAACAGAAATAGACCCCATTGTAGTTATTGCAAGTTATTTGGGCATGTTAGTGATGAGTGCCGTAGTCGTGATAAGGCGACCACTAATAAAAGTAATAGCGACACTACGCCTAAGGACGATGGAGCCAGCCAACTTACGTATGTATGATAAAATTCTAAATTTGTATCTGTATGATAGGGTTGTTATTAAGTTTTATTATTTTCCTGTTAGTTTCAGTGAAGAAATGAGGTTGGTGCGGACCGCGAGGGTGGTGGACAGAAAAAGGCAGCGCGATATAGCCAACACCAAAAAAGCCCAGTTACTGGTGCTTATTAGGGAGCATACTCGTAGACAAGTAGGCCGGTCTGTCTTTGCTCCCTAATGCACCAGAACGGAAGCAGAAGAGGTTTTTTTTTTTCAAATTAACTTGTGACAAATTGACTTGTTTGACTTACTTTCAAATATTTTACAGGAAATCGTCGCCACCCCGCCTTCCGTGCCTTCTCATACCTGGGACGCCGGAAAATACCACCTCCAAGGAAAAAGATGCATTGGGAGGTGGACCCGCAGCCGCTCGTAGACGGCTGCGGGTCTACGCAGGTTTGTGATTTGCATGACAACAATAAGACTACCTACCGAGGTTTACCCTTATTGTTGTTGTGCTATAAGACAGACATTATAGAAAGAAGGAAAGATTAAAAAACGACCTTGCTAGAAAAATTGACACCGAGAATACAATTATGAATAACGTAACCTATGGATAACACATCGCTGGAATCACAACCACTGACCGGTTGTAGGCGTTGTGCAAGAAGGAGATACTTTCCTCACTTAGTAGTGACGCTTCTGCTGATCATCATTGTCATCTGCGTGTTGGATATAACCTTCTCGTCCCGTATCTCTGGCACAGCGAAAACGCTCTCATCCCTGTGTACTGCGATAGTAGGAAAGGACTGCTAATGGAGGCGCGGTGTGTACGCGGAGTCACGCTCCTACCATGACGTGAAAAGCAGCGATGGTGCTACGGAGGCACTGCTTACAAATACATTCTCTGCCCCACTTCCATAACTAGGCACTACCCTGTCTGGGCTTAAAGAGTACCCGACTGGAGAAGACCGCATAAGTACACGAGACACTGGATACCCCGCACCACTATACATCATGGAACTTCCAGATAAGGGGAGTCTTGACTTCCTTCTTTTCCTTGGAACCGGCCGAAGCGGACCTGCAGGAAATAGCACCACCCCTAGCGGAGCTAGACCTGGATACGATCATTATGAATGGGGCCCTAAACCAGATACTACGTATGAACACATGCCTATCAACTAGAGATGTTATGAAACTGAGGAATGGGACAGCCTGGTTGACCAACTCAGGCAACGTGATACACAGCTTGCCTAGAAACGCAAGGATGCGTTCCTCCCCGTACCCTGCTGCTGACGCCACGTCAATAGCTAACAGCATAGGCGCACCTCCCTCAAGTATTGCCCCTATTATAAGACCTCAATCTGCTGCTTCTGACATGAGCATGATCAACGACATAACATCGTTCGCGACTGTATCATCAGTGCCCTCTGAACCAGCCCAGCGTTCAAAAGTGACGAAAATACCTGCACGTTCCGTCAAAGTGAAGTACACCAGCTTCCAAGCTGTGGGGCCAGTGAAACCGCCTCTATCTACTGTCTGCCAGCAAATCAGTGCCAGCATGTCAAGTTCTGACAAATCCGCCACTCAACCATTACTATCAACGGTGCGTAGCCCACTTGCACGAGACATGTCGTCCATGCAGATGTTAATCGCCTACATGAATACATCTAGCGGGTCACATACAGACACAGCCCCTGCAGTGAGAGGACTCTGTTATGCCGCCGCACAGTACGGGGACATGTACGACCTTGACAGGACCACCAAATCACTTTTTGCGCAATGAGATACTAACGCAGCAGCCAACCCGTATCTTCAGAAGATTTGACCGCCCTGCAGACCAACAATTTAACGTAAGCATGATTGCCGTAACTTTACCTGCGTTTGCAAATCACCTGAAGAGCCACGACACACACTTGGAGACTGGTGGTTGGCCTCTTGCTGCCATGGACCAAACCTGGTGTGCTGTCCCCATCACCACCGACCTGTTGCAGTCCTCATTTCTGGCCGAATACATCATGTGTTTCCTAGACACGGCGATTTGGGCGGGGAGATTATCATATTCAACTTCAACTGTCCACACCGCAGCAGCTGGAGCCGGCCATCCTTCGCGTTTCACGCAAATACCTCTCTCACATAATATAAGTATCCCCGGTCCACACGGGGTTATGCTTATTTTACTTGACGACAGCGTCACAGGCGCAAACGCACATATACAGGTATTGCGACCGCAGGGACTGAATGTATATCCGGCTCGAAGGACCATGAACAAAAACCAATGTTTACTTGACGAAGACAATTTATTTTAGAATACACGAAGAGGTCATGTTTTGTCGGAGACTCTTAACACCGCGATTCAGTGGAGAGTGCTAAACGTACAACGCCATCTGTCGAGACATCAGGAACTAAAATGTCGTGTAAAGTACGATTCTAATTACAAGATTGTACAGTGCTCTTTTTAGACTTGACAACTTCCGTCGGTTGTGGTTTGTTTTTTAAATTACCCCATTCCATTTATGTAGCTTCTAAAAAATTTATTTGTTTTCGACAGCTGATGTGGTGCCGCCGCAGGCGCACACCGAGGGCCCGTGGCGCGCTGGCAGCCCTGCATTAGAAGGTGGTTTGTTCTATAATTACCTCTTTCCACATAATGATGACCACATTTATTTATCTAGCATCTAATTTATTGTTTGTATTTAACAGCTGATAAGGTGCACTGCTACGTCGAGGATGCTCCCGCGTGCAGCAGCACCACATCAGAAGGTGCGTTTGTTCTATAATTACCTCTTTCCACATAAAGATGACCACATTTATTTATCTAGCTTCTAATTTATTGTTTCTTTTCAACAGCTGATGAGGTGCACTGCTACATCGAGGAGACTCCCGCGTGCAGCAGCACTGCATCAGAAGGTGCGTTTGTTCTATAGTTACCTCTTTCCACATAATTATGACCACATTTATTTATCTAGCTTCTAATTTATTGTTTGTTTTCAACAGCTGATGAGGTGCAATGCTACCTCGAGGAGACTCCCGCGTGCAACAGCACCGCATCAGAAGGTGCGTTTGTTCTATAATTACCTCTTTCCACATAATGATGACCACATTTATTTATCTAGATTCTAATTTATTATTTGTTTCGCAGCAGTCGCAACAGTAGTGACGCCGAAGACCGGAAGGAGAAACGTTAAGGGGAAAGCGCATGCCACGAAGTAGGTATAAGTTTATAAGTAAACTTGGATATTTATCCAAGTCTACTTAAGGTCTACTCAAGATAAGTTGATGTTGATATTTATGACAATGTTATTTTTTACAGACTCTTATTTTCGCCTTCCACGGGGGCGTGCAAATGGCGGAGGAGTTGAATACCATTGCATTGATTGCGGATGCCGACATCCGAATAGTTGTCGACGCCGAAATCGATGTAATGGGATTTACACCTAGTAAGCGTGCAAATCGATTGTTTAACTGTACAATGCCAAGAATTCGACACCATATGGACAACGCTACTGCTATTAGAGCCGTAGCAATGATTGAGGGTGGTCAATCGCAACGTTCCGTGTCTCTGCAGTTAGGATATTAACGAAGGGCTGTTCAAAACTTGTGGAACCGGTACCGGGAGACCGGTAGTGTGTCTCGGCGTCGTGGCTCGGGAACAGTACGTGCTACTACTGCCAGCGAGGATCGGTACATTCGACTTTGTGCAAGACATGAACGAACTGTTACAGCGCGCACTCTACAAAATCGTCTACGCCGCTACAGGTACAACTGTCAGTGACCAAACTATACGCAATCGCTTGCACGAAGACCTGCAACGTTCAAGAAGGCGAGTAATTCAAACTAAACTGAACGGGAGCCAGCGTGCAAACCGTTTAAGATTTGCGCGTCAATATCTTGAATAGGGGATGGGGGAATGGCGTAACGTGCTCTTCACGGATGAGTGCAAGGTGAAGTTTTCTAGTGACGATCGACGTGTCAGAGTGTGGAGAAGAAGCGGTGAACGATTTTCTGATCCTTGCATACACGAACGTGACAGATTTGGTGGTCCCAATGTCATGGTCTGGGGCGGAATCAGCTTACAAGGCAAAACTGGGCTTGTTTTTCTGAATGAGGGTACAGTAACAGCACAAAGTTACATCGAACATGTTGTCAGGCTCCATGTGATATCGTTTTCACAACGAGCAGACGACGGCTTCATCCTAATGCAGGATAATGCACGAGCACACACAGCCCGAGCGACCATGACCGTCTTAGAGGAAGCCAATATTCAGGTTTTGCCATGGCCTGCCAACAGCCCCGACCTAAATCCGATCGAACACCTTTGGGATCAGCTGCAACATCGAGTCAGAGCAGTTCAAGAGGATGTACACACCCAGCGCCAGTTGATTGACCTCCTGAAAAGGTGTTGGGAGGAGATTCCTGACGAGAACATCAGACACCTTATTGATAGCATGCCTTCGAGGCTTCGAGAGTGTGTTTTAAAAAGGGGAGGACATCGTTACTAACCTCATAAAAAGCAACTGTACATTTTGTGACCGAAGTTGACAAAATCAAAGAACAAGCTAAATCACTGGTGCCTACCAAAATTATTGTAAATGACATGGAAGTATTAATAAAGTCAACACTGATATTCTGTATGATATAACCAATCCTCATAGCAAATCTTCAACCATGGTAAGTCTGGCAGCTTATTTTCGCAAGCGGACAACAAACTGCTGCTTGCTCATGCCAGCTGAATCTCAGTTACCTCTGGCTATTTTAGAGCACATCGGCGCATCGACTTGAACCATAGCTCAACGGTAATCTCGTGGTGCAAATTGAACCCGTGGTACGGGGACTTTTCCAATACGAGGCCATCATCGTGACGGATGAATATGCTGCTAAATGTTGTTAGGACTACGCTTACAATACTTCAAGCTCACCAGCGTCGAAAATCGCAAGCAGAGCGGACATGGTCACATGTCTTGCGTTTTGTTTAATCAACTCGAAACCAGAACGCGCCTTTCTGAGGAAAATGACAGCATCCATCGTAGGGTTACATCTCCCACTTTAGATTTTTATCGCATTGGGTCACCGAATATATCCCACCACGGTGTCATAGCGCTACACTTCTTTTGGAATGCTCTGAGGTGCTTCGTATGTGCACGTTCGTTGTGAACACGCTCAATTTGCGAGTAAAAATTTACTAAGCAATACAAGTGCATCGACAGACAGTCGCCATCGCTTACCGAACAATCCGACCAATCTGCAAATGCTACGTGCCGGCAATGCGGCATCATCAATGAGGGGACAAAGCTACGGCGAGCACCGACTGCCCTCGTCACTGGTCCTTTTCTTCGCGCTTTAAGCGTCGCAGATGTATCTCTCGGCGGGAAAAGGTGCGGCAGTTTCTCCAAATGGGTTAACAAGTCAAAATATCGCCTTTTATCTTTATATCCGATGACGCATATGAAATTATTATTTATAGATATCACCGCATGGTAACAGAATCGTACGACAAAATAGAGCGTCCGATATCTATTTTTTTAGTTGTGGTGACGCAGCAGTCTTATAATAATAAGTATCGATATAACGATCATAAACGGACAGTTTATTCTGAGCTGCTTAAGATGGTGGAAGTGTTTATATCTCCTAGCGGGCAGCTACAACTTCGGTCGATTAACCTCAAGCCCACTTTCTTCTATGTAATTCACAAGTTAACGGTGTTTACACTGGCGGTGTCGTCATTGCAAGTGTTTTTGCAAGAAGACCTCCGAGATGTCCCGGAATGTCATTCCGCAGACTATCCCCACGATATATTAGGTCTTTACCTATAAAATTGCCGTTCTGCAGTACTGGCCATTTCAAATCAAAATAATTTTTGTTTGGCTAAGAATTCTAATTTAAAATTAATTTTATTTTAAAAACGTGGATTTTTTTTCCAAAAGTAGTCATTTGTTTATTGATTAGTGTTACATTTTCATCGCATTTCAATCTTTTTCGTCATCATGGATACGTTAAAAATTCGAGTAATTATGGAATATGAGTACCGTCGTGGCAGCAACGCGGCATAAGCGGCACGCAACATCAACGACGTATATGGAGCTAACACTACAAACCAACGCACCACTTGTTATTGGTTTGCTCGCTTCCGTTCTGGAAATTTCGACCTGAAAAATGAACCTCGCGGTCGTCCGAAGACTGGTCGACAATGACGAATTAAAGGCGATTGTGGAAGCTGATGATACACAATCTACGGCTGAATTAGCAGCAGCTTTCGACGTTAGCGTCAAAACAATATTGGTCCATTTGCGTCAAATTGGCAAGGTAAAAAAGCTTGACAAATGGGTGCCCCACGAACTCAATGATCGCCAGCGCGAAGTACGCGTCGAGACGTGCCTTGCACTGCTCAACAGACACACAAATGAAGGAATTTTGAACCGCATTGTTACCTGCGATGAAAAATGGATTCTGTTTGATAACCGCAAGCGCTCAGCAAGTTGGTTGGATCCTGGTTCAGCACCTAAACAATGCCCTAAACGAAAACTCACCCCTAGAAAAGTGATGGTCACTGTTTGGTGGTCTAGCGCCGGTGTGATTCATCACAGCTTCTTACCAAACGGGGTGAGCATTACTTCAGATGTGTACTGTGAAGAACTGAACACAATGATGGAGAAGCTGGCACATCTCCAACCAGCATTGGTCAATCGCTCGTCTCTGCTGCTCCTGCACGACAACGCGCGACCTCATACTGCACAGCAGACGGTCTCCAAGTTGCAAGAACTGGGGTTGGAAGCTCTCCGTCATCCGCCCTACTCACCAGACCTTGCGCCTACAGACTACTACTTTTTCCAGAATTTGGATAACTTCTTGGCGGGAAAAAAATTCAAACCCGAGAGGCAGTACAAAATGCCTTTGAAGAATTTGTTGCCTCCCGTCCAGCTGATTTCTTTAAGAAGGGCATCAATAAACTGCCACTGCGTTGGCAAAGATGCATTGATTGCATGGGTGATTACTTCGATTAATACAAATAAAAAATGCATGAAAAAAATTCGTTTAAATTTTTTCATACAAAACGGCAATTTCATAGGTAAAGACCTATTATTCAACGACGATTGTTCTGTCCAATCAATCTTTGGAATAGGATGAATACTCACTTGTACAGTGACGAAAGTTATGTCGTATCCTGAAGTTCCTGTATCCAAGAGGGAATTAAGATGGAAGTCTGCAACTACTATCAATGGGGCCTCATTGTATTAGTCGTACAGACGATATTATTCGCCATACCGGGCTACATCATGCAAGCATGGGATAATAGAAAACGGGAAAGCATGGCCATCTGGATGATTCCTCCGATTCAGAGCGAAGATTCGATCGAAAACGACGTGCGACCTCTGATCACCTACTTCCGTACATTTCTCCATTCTTACGACGACTACGTAAAATAAATCCTAATTTAGTGAAGTGATGTATCTCGTTAACTTCGTAACACATTTAGAATTCGTGCGTACCACTTTAGGTGGAATTGTTGGTATCTGCTAAAATTTTGTGGTGTTAGTGAAGCAACTACCAGATGGAAATATCAAAAATCTTACGAATTGGCTGGTTTTAACGACTGCTGGATGTACTTTTAGTGAATACGGTGCCGCAGGAAGTGTAGAGAAACTCGACGGAAATTGCTACCCACAACGGTTTACGGTCAACTAGATAGCACACTTGTGATTACATATCGCATGTTTACTTTGACATTCTCCTCAATCAGAAAGTTTGTGTTTCGATCATCGTGTAGTCTTAACCCATTATCGCCCGCCGTGCCCAAATGGGCACACATTCAAATCTACCCTCAACTTTTTTTATTAACATGGCAGGTTTAGTTTACCTACGATATTGTTGAGGTTATTAGTGCATCTTACGTTTTATATCAAATATTTTTAATCATTCTTAAAAGGTACTTTAGCTTCAGGGAAAAAGTGAATTAGTGGGTTGCAGTAACCACCAAATGTAAGTAGCTATTATGTGTTTACGTAAATAGATCTCAAATTTTTTACATAGCCTTTATGAACATATTGTTAACTTTGTAATAAAAATAAGATAGTATAAAATATGAGGTTTTATGAGTCGTGAACTACAGTCTGTCTATAAAGTCATGAAAATAATGTTTGAGGAACTAACATTATTCAAAAGTAGGGCAACACTAAATCATAGTACATCGAATGTCATCGGCTGTCATCGACTTGTTTTGTAACTCGTTATCTATTGCATTTTTTATTGCTTTTCAAATCTACGTGGATAAAACTTCGAAGAAGCGTGTTAAATATGAGGAAAACAAATAGGAGTGGAGCTCGGGAAATTATTTTTCAAGTGTATCAGCGATGTTTGTTAGAATACCAAGCTGGACAAATTTTATCAAATTTGGATGATATTTATGCTCGAACAGCAGCTATGACAGGTATGTAATCGTGTTACTGTTTGTTTTTATCTACCAGAAGTTACAAATTTACTAAATATACGATTTTAAGACTAAAATAAGGATTGTTTACATTTCGCATTTATAGGTTAGATGGCAAATATAAGTAGGCCTTATTGTAGTGCGACCAGAACTTTTGATACTTTTGATGATCAAATTTACCGCTGATTTTAAATATGAATAAGTTATCATGTTTGAAATTAAAAATAGTGCTATCTATTTTCTGTTAGATAGGTACTATATATATATTTTTTTATCTTTCTTTCAGCAAAATCTGAGAGTACAGTGAGGCGTATTGTAGATGAAGGCTATAAAAATGATGGCAAATTTGGAACCCCTGGCAAACACCGATCAGGCCGTCCTAAAAAAGAAATGGATGACTTTAACATATGTGCCACTTCGACAAAAGATTCAATTCTTTTACTCGGTAAAGAAAGAGGTACCAACCTTAAGGAAACTTCAGGTAGTCGCCAGAACAGATCTGGATTTTAAATGTAGCCTAGAAGTCCTGTGTAAAATTTTGACGTCGATTGGGTTTTCTCACAAGAAGTGTCAAAATAACAGAAAGGCTTTAACCCTTTTTCGTAACGTTAGCTATACGTAACATTCACTATTCGAAAAATCCGTAAATAGTACGTAAAAGACAACACTATGCATCCCTAGCAAAATAAAAAACGTCATTCTAATGTCAATTTTGACAGTATTTTGCAAAATGGCGTTCCGATCGCGAGCTGCTCCCGCGCAAAAGGTAAGAAATATTGACTTTTATAATTAATTAACTTTTGTATTTCATGTAAAAATAACATATTATTTATGTTTTTATGTTTGCATTCTACGACTTTACATTAGCCTAATTACAAATAATGCATGTGAGTGTGCGCTATAACTTGTTAAAGTTGTATGTTAGCTATAGCGAAGATACCGGTGATTGCCATAAAAAATAGCTAACATTGCGAAATGGTGGAGGATGTACATAATTGTTTTTACTGGTATTGAGAGTGTTCAAATGCTTAATTTTGCTTTATTTATTTTTAGGATAATCTGCGATCAGAGCGTGTGAGGAAAATACTAGCACTTGTCCCTCCACAAGAAGCTTCTTCCAGCGATAGTAGCACATTACAAGGTGATAATGAGGTTAATGTACTAGCTGACGACACCGAATACAGTTCAGAACCCCGCTCATTAGATTCCTCTTTTGAGCGACTTAATATTTTAGAAAATGACGAGTTTTTGCCGGAAGATGACATACCTTCCACACCCGCTATAAGTGAAGTACTCGCCACACATAACCCACCACGTTTGCCTGCACTGCAATCCATTTCCTTAGTTTTATCCATGTCGCTAAGCCCTGTTGCTTCTACAATAATCAAAGATACTCGTTCAAAAAAAAAATACTAATTTACCTCATTTACTGACAAAAAAAAGAAAGCATTTGTAAGAATGCCACTCGAATTTAAATGGGAAGGCGGTAAATTCAAACATGGTGCAACGTTGGAGGAAATAAATCGGCAAAATCAGATTATTTTGCCGATTTTTTTTGTGAAGATGTAATTGATATAATTATTCAAAATACAAATTTATACGCAGTGCAACGAAATCTCAAGCCTATAAATGTTACTCATGACGAGTTTTTGGATTTTATTGCTATCAATCTGTTAATGGGTATTGTGAAGATGCCGCGTCCTATCGCGACTACTGGAAGAAGGAACTTAGATATAATCTTATTGCCGATGTTATGAGCTTAAAGCGTTATGAACAAATTCGCCAGTTTTTGCATTTCGTTGATAATTCTTAACAAAATGGAGATCGTTACTTCAAAGTCCGGTCGATTTTAGAAGCAGTACGTAGAAACTGCCATAAAATAGAAGAGGAACATTGCTATAGTATTGACGAAATGACGGTGCCCTATAAGGGTACAAGAGCTGGCAACAGGCACCATTATTTGGCAAAGAAACCAAAGAGGGGTTTTAAAATGTTTGTCAGGGCTGGGGTGTCTGGCTGTGTCTACGATTTTGTTCCTTATGCTGGTGACGATACATTTAGATACCATTCCTTCACGGAATACGAAAAATCTTTAGGAGTCGGTGCCAAAGTTGTAATAGCTCTTTGCCAGAGTATTAAACATAAACCGGCGGTTGTGTACTTCGACAACTTCTTTTCATCTCTAGAACTGATTCACCTGTTACGCAGTGAGTATGGTATCTTTTCCTTGGGCACGATCAGAGCTAATCGTTTAAGGGGATGTTAAGAAAAACTGCCTACCGATAAAGACTTGTTAAAAAAAGTATAGGTTCCAGTAAACAAATAGTTTGCAATGTAAATAAATTGAGTGTCGTAAAATGGCATGATAACAAACCTGTTATACTAGCAAGCTCTTATGTAGATTCGTTTCCTATGGAGAACATAAAGCGATTTTCTAAAGAAACCAATTCCAAGATTGATGTTCCATGTCCTCAAATAGTAAAACATTATAACTCCCATATGGGAGGTGTAGATTTGTGTGACATGCTGATCTCCCTTTACCGCACTAATTATAAAACGAAGAGATGGTACATGGCGTTGTTCTCTCAAGTCTTAGATATTTGCGTAAATAATGCATGGATTATGTATAGACAAGATTGTGCTCGGTATAATAATGTTCCTAACTCACTAAAAATATTTAGAATTATGATTTACTATGAACTTCTCTCGAAACAACGAACGCCTGCTGGTACGAGTACGTCTTTAGAAAAAACTCAACAGGCTAAATTTGAAAAAATTTTAAAGCCCTCTGGGCCAAGGCCTACTGACGCTATCCGCCGTGATAATATAGGTCATATGCCAGACTACACAACAGCACCGGATAGATGTAAGTTCTGTAAGAAAGGAATGACTAACGTAATTTGTTGCAAGTGTAATTTAAGATTATGTTTTGTGAAAAAACGTAATTGTTTTAAACAATAACATGATCATTGAACGTTGTAATATCTTGTCTGCAATTTCCTTAAACACTTGCTTTTATTTTAATAAATTAATATTATAATTAAACAGCATTGTTTTATTTTTAATTCCCTGTACCTTTCGCAAAGTTAAAAATACATAACATGTCTTTTGTACACTTGAACACTGTCTACTTCGCAATGTTACGTATTTTTAACATACTATTATACTATTCCACTTGTTTTCTCAATCCACTAGAATTGTTACCCCACGTGTTGAAGGTATTATTTACAGGGACGTTCAGGGATGTGCGATGACGTTGGCTACTTATTCTATTGATGCTAATATCTTTGAGCTATATTCTGTAAAATCTGTAAGGAATCATTACCATTTTACAACAAGGGGCTTAGTGCGATTAGTTGTTCCTCCTGCTAGTAGAAATCTCATTACCCAGACTCATGTAGTTAATGCAGTCGCTGTGCCTGTTCATGCTATTCATAAAATTGGTTTGGAGTTCTTGTGGTATCCCCGAGGCAGATACAGATGACCGTGCCAGGGTATGTTACTTCTACTCTGGTTCAC
The DNA here is from genome assembly GCA_946251885.1 of Cosmia pyralina. Taxonomy (NCBI): domain Eukaryota; kingdom Metazoa; phylum Arthropoda; class Insecta; order Lepidoptera; family Noctuidae; genus Cosmia; species Cosmia pyralina. Next base: position 10,981,256 of record OX276368.1, on the reverse strand, counting down.
GTAGATGTGTTAATGTCATTGTCTATTGTTAATGATGCTGTAATTCAGCCCTTTCTGGTTAATGGTCGCCCTAATGTAACTGTTGATGGTACCAGACTTCTAGAAGGTAGATTTATGGCGGCTCAGGGCGGTTCGCGAGTCGAACTCGGGTCAGACGTTCCTGGTTGGTTTGCTGCTGTTATTAGTTTTAGAAATACAATGGTTACGCATCATGACTCTCCCGCTTACACTGTGTCTAATGATGACGTTTCTATAAAGTGGAATATTTTCCTAGCGTCACCTTCGCCGGCTATAATCGATCTAAGGATTCTGCTAGTGAATAATAATATTCCAAGTCAATATTTTAATTCTTTGGATCCTGAATATAAGTATGTTTATGTTGACTTACTTTAAAGGTTAACTCAAATTGCTGAAATCCTAGCAATGTAGGTGTCTAAGCTTTCGAATACACTTTGAGTCGTGAGTGCCTCTCAAAGTCTGGGTGAGTGTAAGTATCTCCCCCGATTCGACCGGCGTGTTGGTGCCTTTTATGAGAGTAACCGATACTACATCGCACGCATAACATCAGCTCCGCGCAAAAAAAATCACAAAAAATCGACGCGTTGAGCTAGAAGCGCGAATTAGTTATCAGTGGAATTGTGAAGTGTCGGTGCACCAGGATTCGTGTGGGCAAGTGTATATCACCTCAGGTTTCCGAGCAGGACCCCTAGAACTTCAGCGGTTAATAACTTCGCAAAGGTCAGTCGAGTCGTTTCACAAACATTTATCCAGAGAGTCGCGGCAGAGATCTATCCAGCAACACCAGGATCAGAAAAATCGGATCAGCAGGTTGGGAGATAAAAGGTGCGAAAATCGTCAAAATTCGTGAAAACACGTGGTGTTTGGTTAGAAAACAACCTCACTTTTCCTCCACGTGTTTCTAATACACGACGCGTGACGCACTGGCAGCCATCCCAGCCACTACTGGAGACTCCGAAGCCGTCCCGAAGAATCTGCCTTCACACCAGCGACGGGCGCGACGACTCCACGACTCATCATCAGGTTAGCCCGAGGGAACTCCTCAACCCTTAGTTCCACCCCCCCCCCCCGAGTTTGGACTCATCTGACTTGGGACCCCAGAACCTCACCAGTGCCACCAAGGGTCATATTCTCCCCCTCCCCCGCTATTTCCTCCTGTACATACCGTATCCCAAGTGCCCCATCCCTTAAAATCATCCATATCTCAGAAACGGCTGGGAATATCAAAATTTTGACAAAATTTCCCCCAAAGCTCGGACCCCTAGACCCCCTTTTTGACCCCATCAAATTTGGAACCCCAAGTAGCTTTTCTATAGAAAAAACACTAGTCACCAAGGCACTTGTACCCTCCCCCCCCCCTTGTGTCCCCACCTTCAACCAGTTCCCTCACCACCCTATAACCCCCCACTCCCATTATAACATAACCCCTCCACTTGGAGACACATGCAAGGGTTTTTCCCCCCACCACCTTACCCTCTACACCCCCCCCGTCACCACACAAGACCCCCCGTCAGAAGATTTTAACAACTCGAGCATGGATGAAGAGCTCCCTCTGGAATGTGACTCCGAGCTCTTCGCTCCCCAAGATTACAGGTATATCAAACCCAATTTGTTTGAAATAATGTCCGATTGCACCAATATTTCCAGCGTGGCTCGAACTGGAAACTCCCTAAATGCGACTCCAGCAGAACTTAAAACGTTCTTTGGGTGCTCTATGGCAATGAGCGTCCTAGGTCTTCCACGGTTCAGGATGTTTTGGTCTGCAGAAACTAGAGTGAACCTAATTGTTCAAAATATTACTCGCAATAGGTATTTCAAACTGAGATCGAATATAAAGGTTGTTAAAGATCACTTAATTACTGACGCTGAGAAAGAAGTTGATAGATTCTGGAAAATACGGCCTATTGTATCTGGGATAGAACAAGGGTGTAGAGAGAATCAAAGAGAGAAATGTGTGGCAATCGACGAACAAATGATGCCGTTTACTGGTAAATGCAAACTCAAGCAAGTAGTAAAAGGAAAACCTAATCCTGAAGGTATCAAAATTTTTTTGATGGCTAATCCTAACGGCCTTCCTCTTGATCTCTACCTCTATCAAGCTAAAGGTTCTTCGATCGAATCAGCTATGTATCCAACGCCTGAAAAACTTGACTTAGGTGGTCGCGTTGTATTGAAACTGGCTGACACATTGCCACAAAAAACTTCAATTTATATTGATAGATATTTCACTTCTATTGTGCTGCTGGAAACGCTAACAGAAAGGAATCTACACGGAACGGGCACGCTAATGAAAAACCGTGTACCAGAGTACCGACGCCCCAACCAACAAACTAGAAGACCAAAGACTTTACTCAAGAGTGACAGATCGTTGCAGGCAAGTGGGCGAGGTGGCTACGATTGTGTAGTGCGGCAAGATAAAAAACTCGCAGTCATCAAGTGGTTAGATAGTAAGCCGATCCACTTGGCATCAACTGAGGACGCTATTCAACCTTTGGGGACATGCCGGCGGTGGTCCAAAGACCAGCGGTACCTTGATATCCCACAGCCTGTCGCTGTAAAAAAATATAACTATCACATGGGAGGAATCGACCTTTTGGACAGAGTGATCGGAAAATACGCCATGCGTGGAAGAACTGGCAAGTGGACAGTAAGAGCGATCTTTCGCTTCTTCGATTTTGCTGCGGCTGCAGCCTGGATTGAATATCGGAATGTAGCCGTTAAACGTGGGTTGCCAAGGAAAAATATAATGCAGTACCTAGATTTTAAGATGGACCTAGCAAAACATTTGATTTTCGGCGGCGAAACACCGGTAGTGCTGCAATGTTCTAGCCCCAGCACTGATCGTCTTACTCGAAACAGCTTTGTTCAAAATCCCAGACCTGTACTGCCTGTAACACAAGATGATCCGCCTTCGACATCATCACAAAGAAAACACAGACTTGTGGTGCCTATTACCCACATTGCCAAGAGGCTTAAAGAAGCGCAACACCTGCCCATGTGCGTTAAAAATGATAAAAAAAATCGTTCGAAATGCCGGTTGCGTGGCTGCAACAATCTCACATTCATTAAATGTTCAACATGTGAATTTTTTTTATGTTTGAATGTCAACCGAAACTGTTTTTACGATTTTCATACTAATAAAAATTGAAGTAAAGTATAACATGATTTAGTTTCATTAAGACCCGTAGTATCACCTATGATACCCCCATTTCAGACTTCTGGGGAAGCTAAAAATTTTTTTTTTTCAAATATTTTTGGTAAAAACGCCCATTTTTATGCACCCATGCCCATGCCAAAAACCAAATGGATCTGAAAAAATTTGATAGTCGGGGTCTCAGGAGGGTATATTACAAGCGTAACGTTGCCATGACCATCTAAATGGAAGTTACGTGCAAGTAACGTGCATTATTAACACGGAATTGCATTTGTAGGTTGCGGGTAAGTTTCATTTTAAATGGCGTTGTAACGTTTATACTTAAACTTTCAGATAACTATCGAATGTGACGTTGCTGTAACTTTATTTACGAAATTTCTGAAAAATTTCAATAGAATAGTTGCTGTAAGGTACATAAATTAACTTGCAGAAATTTACAATAAAACCTTTCTAGTATGTTACCACTGTTAAGTCCACGTAACGTTGCAAATGATAGTTGTTGAAAGTTTTATCTGATCTATAGGAGCAACATTGCATCTAATGGTTCTGGCGTTGCCGTTAGGGCTATTTAATCTACGTTCGTGTAACCTTGCTACAAGATTGCACCTTTGCATTTGTAACTTACACCCACCCAATTTATACTTTCAGCAATGTTTATGCAACATATACGTAAACTGTGGGATATCGCTACGCCCCGTAAGGGGCGTGACGTTGCGGTTTCGGGGCGTAGCCCCTCCCGCGGATGCCGTACGGCGACCTGTTACCACGGGCCTCTCATCGTAGTTCGCCTCTGGCGAGTAAAAGGTTGGGCGCGCTGCTTTTTCGCGCCCATGAAAATAGTGTCTCTATTTGTGTCCGTAAGCTCGTCACGACATATGCATACTGCCGCTTTCTTCACCGTACCCCGGCGGTCAACCCCTACCAGGTGGAACCCCCACCTACATGGGGGAAGCCCAGCAGATGGCGACCAGCGACAGGGATACGGACTCGACGTTCCTACGGATAGGGTGTGGCTCCCGCCCGCCCCACTTTCAGAGCTAGCCGAGCCTGGCACGGGGTAGGGAGACCGTGTCATGAGTGTGAGGGTGACATTGAACTGTGTGGCGTCACCCGGCGTCGTTCACGAGTCGCCGCCCGCGCAGCGCCCTCGTATGTGAGTTCTGGTGCCTGTATAGAGGTGCATGTCTGGGGTTTGTCACGTGACACGCCTAAATTATCCTAGCACGCATCACGTGACAGCGTATGTTATTTGTAGTGGAAGCGTTAGTGTCACAAGTGGACCGCGTGTAGCCGGGAGCGGCCCACCTGGAGGTCAATCCGGCGCGGAGATGGGGTCACCGTCCGCAAGCAAGTCGCGGGGAAGGGGCCTAGCGTCAGGGGGGCGCGTATGCCAGGGCGCTATCTGCTTGACATGAGGCCAAGCAGACGCGTCGGCACGCGCGAACATTCCCTTCGCCAGGCGGCCCACAAACTCATCCAGGCTCTCAATCCCGAGGTCGCGGTGGAGCACGTCGTTCCTCACGAAGCGGGGCGCGTCGACTATCGTCCGCAACGCAAAGTTTTGCTGCGTGCGGAGCAACTTCCGGTTCACCTCGCTCGTGAGGGCGAACCATGCTGGGGCGGCATAGGTCAAGATTGGGCGTTTAGTGTTGTTGTACACTAATTATTGTGTTGTGTAGTGAGAGGCGGTAAATGAAAGATTCTTGGTAGCTACTCACGATTATAATCAGTTCACAAACACATAAATATCCAAAGACGAAAGGCACAATTTATAGTTCAACACACACGGGTTAGGAACACAAGAAAGAAGAGAATAGATGGTATAACAGGTTTCACAGTGAAGGCACACAGAAATAACGTAAATAACATGACAATCCTGAAGGATTACAGTAAATATACAGACACCGTGATTGCTCAGCGTTGCGTGGGCTTCGCGTCGCGATAGCGAGATCGGACTGAAGGTCGATCAAGGTGGACGACCGCGCGCTGAGTCGCGCGCCCTACTCATGCGCATCGACTACGTCACCGCGTGACGTAGGCACGGTGCGCTTCCACTGTACTTAATGATCGTGTAATGTGAGACTGTGATAAATATATAAATATAATACTATGATATAATATTAAGATAATGTAAGTGTATGGTTGTATAATGTGTATGTTATATTATTATGTATGTGTTTAGTGTAAGATAAATACTAAGGAACGCCACATCACTCCCCTCCAGAGACCGTCCTACGGGCGATAATAATCTGGGAATCGCACCCTTCGACCAGACCTAGTAGTTCTGACAGAAGTGTCCGTGGGCAGTTTTTCCTCTTCCGGAACGTCTTGGTCGGTTGATGGTGTGTCAGCCAATATGTAGGCGGGTTTTAGGCGGTCCACGGAAACTTTGATCTTTTTACCGTTTCTTAATATTGTAAATGTTTTGTCGCCTTTTTGTACCACTTCATGAGGACCGGTGTATGCTGGTTGCAATGAACCTCGAAGCGCATCGTCCCTGAGGAATATGTGGCTTGAGGTGGCGAGGTCCTTGTGGACAAATATTTTGTCCCTGGAATGGCGCGCAGCTGGAGTGGGCTGCAATTTGGCGGCAAACGAGCGTAACCGAGTGGTGAACTCCGAGATGTCGGTGGTGCCGCTGTCACCGGGATTGAAAAATTCGCCTGGTAGTCTTAATGGCTCACCGTAAAGGAGTTCCGCTGATGAAGTTTGTAGATCCTCTTTAATTGCGCTCCGGACACCCAGTAGAACCAAGGGCAGGGATTCTGTCCAGTTATGGTCAGCGTGGCACATTATTGCCGTTTTGAGTTGCCTGTGGAATCGTTCCACTAGGCCGTTGCATGCTGGGTGGTAGGCTGTGGTCTTCCGATGTTTGAACCCGACTATTTTGGCAAGATATTGGAACAGTGCGGATTCAAATTGGCGCCCTCTGTCTGTGACAATATCCGTTGGACAACCAAAGCGGGAGATCCAGCTGGTCAGCAACGCCTTACCGACTGTTTCAGCGGTAATGTCCGCTATCGGTACCACTTCTGGCCATCTAGTGAAACGATCCACGGCTGTCAGGCAGTACCGGTACCCCTGTGATGGAGGGAGAGGACCTATAAGGTCAATGTGCACGAATGCAAATCTAGCACGGGGTAATTCGAATGTGCCCAATGGTGATGACACATGGCGATTGACCTTTGTGCGTTGACAGCTGAGACACGTTCGTGACCATTGTCGGCAGTCCTTGCGGACTCCAGGCCAAACGTATCGTTGCGCAACCAATTTTGCGGACGTGTTTGCTCCTGGATGGCTGAGGCTATGAAGGCTCTCAAATATTTGCCGTCGTAAAGGTTTTGTGACGAATGGTCTGGGAGTGGCTGTACTCACATCACAGAGTAACTCGACGGGACTGCCGTCGATTTTAAGCCTCTTTAGCTGAAGAGATGTTTCCGACTGTAGCAGTTGCAACAGTTCCGGGTCTGTAGTTTGGGTTTTTGCGAGAACCTCAAAATCGACTGGAGTTTGCAGTTCACTGACGCGGGACAATGTATCGGCGACGATGTTGTCCTTGCCGGAGATATGTTGAATATCCGTTGTGAACTGCGATATAAAGTCAAGGTGTCTATACTGTCGCGGGGCACAGTTGTGCTTTCGCTCATGGAAAGCGTATATCAACGGCTTGTGGTCAGTATAGACAGTGAAGTGTCTCGCTTCCAACATGTGGCGGAAGTATTTTATGCCTTCATAGATCGCAAGTAGCTCACGATCATATGGCGAGTACTTCTGCTGAGCGGGGCTCAACTTGCGTGAAAAGAAGGCAAGTGGTTGCCACTGCTCGTCCCTGAACTGTTGCAGCACTGCACCCATTGCCAGATCAGACGCGTCTGTAACTAGGGCGAGCTTTGCTTGGTAGTCAGGGTGTGCAAGCAACGTTGCGTTGCAGAGGCTGTCTTTGCACTTATTAAAGGCGGTGAGCGCCTCGCCTGTTATTCCCACGGGATGTTGACCTTTTACTGAACCAGTTAGCAGAGCGTTAAGGGGACCTTGAAATTTTGCGGCTTTGGGTATAAACCGCCTGTAAAAGTTCAACATCCCTAAGAAACGCCTAAGCTCCCTAACGGTTTTGGGCGTGGGGAAGTCCCTGATGGCTTCCACCTTGGACTCCAAGGGTCTGATTCCGGCTGCAGAAATGCGGTAGCCTAAAAATGTAACTTCGTCAGCTCCGAACACACACTTCGAAGTGTTGATGACAATGCCATATTTCTGCATCCTGGTGAAGAGCTGATGCAGGTGGTCCTCGTGCTGCTCCTGGTCTCTCGAGAAGATTAGGAAATCATCAAGATAACTATAACAGAAGTCAAGGCCGCGCGTCATTTCGTCGACGAATCTCTGAAATGTTTGACCTGCGTTCCTCAGACCAAAGGTCATATAAGGAAATTCGTACAGGCCAAACGGAGTTGTTATCGCCGTCTTCTGGATGTCGTCCTCGCTGAGCGGTATTTGGTTATACGCCTTAACGAGGTCAATAGTTGAGAAGACTTTGCTACCAGCTATGCTGTGAGTAAGGTCGTGGACGTGTTTGATGGGATACCTGTCAGGTATAGTCCTCGCGTTGAGCAGCCTGTAGTCACCACAGGGTCGCCAGCTGTTGTCCTTCTTCGGTGCTAAATGAAGGGGTGAAGACCACGGGCTCTCAGATGGTCGAGCTGTGCCGTTGCTAAGCATGATCTGAAATTCCTGCTTAGCGATCTGCAGCTTGTCCGGAGCTAGCCTGCGAGGGGAACAAGAGATGGGCGGACCAGGTGTGGTGCGTATGTGGTGTACTGTGTTGTGTGTGGTTTTTCGGAGTGTCCCAGCGGGTCGCGTGATCTCAGGGAACTTATTGAGTATTGAGTGATACCTGGAATCACCAACTGAGACCTTCACTGAAAACGTCGCTGAAGCCTTTGCAACGGAAGCTGTTACATACATTGAGGTGGTTTTATCCACCAAACGTTGATTTCTGATGTCAACAAGTAAATTATAGATGCTTAAAAAATCCACACCTATGATCGGCTTGGTGACATCAGCTACTATAAAACGCCATGGGAAATTACGGCGCAAACCTAAATTTAAGTTAAGCTGAAGGTAGCCGTAAGTATCAATTATAGACCCATTAGCGGCCGATAATTGATAGTTCGACTTGACACGCTGTTCATGTAGAACATGCCGCGGAAACACACACAAATCACTACCAGTGTCCACTAAAAACTGAGTCTTTGATGTCTGGTCCGTGACAAAGAGGGGACCTGTGGTCGTTTGACAGTCGTCAGCCGCCATTACCGACTGCCTTTGGAGTTTCCCGTTTTCTCGTAATCGCATGGCTTAACGCATTTGCGAGCGTTGGCCCCGAACTTGGAGTGGTAAAAGCATAACGGGTTCTTCTCGTGGCTGGACTCGGACCGCTGCCTGGATCGATGACGCTGTTGACGGCTCGAGCGCGATTGCGAACGAGGTCTCCTACTCAGCTGCGTTGTCAGGTTCTTCACGGCTTTCTTTAGCTCGGCGATCTCATTCGCCATCTCGTGCATAGTAGGACCCGACGTCGACGCTGCGGCGACTTGGCATGGGGTCACAATGTCCTGGACCCTGTTGGCCAAGTCTGCTAGTCCCTCCAGGGAAGTATGTGGCTGTGAAGCCAGCAAGGTCTGGATGTTGCTCGGTAGACGACTACACCATATTGTCCGCAGAAAGTCCTCTGGGACGCTCGATCCGGCCAAACTTTGTAGATGCCGCAGGAACTGCGAAGGCTTGCGATCTCCGAGCTCTTCGTGAATGAGGAGCTGCTTCACTCTCTTCTCGTGCGACGCCGTCAGTCTCTTAATGAGCTCGTGTTTGAGCTTCTCATACTTGTTATTCTCCGGCGGGTTAAGAAAAATATCCCTTACTTGCTTGGAGTACTGGTGCTCGAGGTTGCCGATGACGTGATTAAATTTCGTCGCGTCGCTGGTGATGTTCGCGTTCGCGAACTGTGCCTCCACTTGTGCGAACCAAACCTCTGGGTCATCCGGCCAAAATGGTGGTATTCGCACCGCGATACGGCAAATGTCGGATGGCTCGTCAATGGACACGCACTTTGCGCGACGAGGTTGATGACGCGAGCGGGTGGATCCAAACGATTTTGCGGAGTCACTGCTATCACTCATCGTGCTACTGTTATTAACCTTGGTTTCGATTACTATCCAATGTCCTTTTCAGGCACCCGTGGTTTTCTAGCCTTTCTGACGTATCACGTCGGGGTCACCAATTTAGTGTTGTTGTACACTAATTATTGTGTTGTGTAGTGAGAGGCGGTAAATGAAAGATTCTTGGTAGCTACTCACGATTATAATCAGTTCACAAACACATAAATATCCAAAGACGAAAGGCACAATTTATAGTTCAACACACACGGGTTAGGAACACAAGAAAGAAGAGAATAGATGGTATAACAGGTTTCACAGTGAAGGCACACAGAAATAACGTAAATAACATGACAATCCTGAAGGATTACAGCAAATATACAGACACCGTGATTGCTCAGCGTTGCGTGGGCTTCGCGTCGCGATAGCGAGATCGGACTGAAGGTCGATCAAGGTGGACGACCGCGCGCTGAGTCGCGCGCCCTACTCATGCGCATCGACTACGTCACCGCGTGACGTAGGCACGGTGCGCTTCCACTGTACTTAATGATCGTGTAATGTGAGACTGTGATAAATATATAAATATAATACTATGATATAATATTAAGATAATGTAAGTGTATGGTTGTATAATGTGTATGTTATATTATTATGTATGTGTTTAGTGTAAGATAAATACTAAGGAACGCCACAGGCGCACGTACAACTTGTACACACCCAACTTGACCCGATGCGGGAGGCGGGACGAGAGCACTGGCTTGAGCAGGTTGCGGGCGACCCTGCCCTGTGCGGCGACTCTGCGGACATGTGGCCCCATAGTGAGCCGACGGTCGATGGTGACCCCCAGGTACTTGACCCGGGACGACCACTCGACGTCGGCCCCCTGTAGCCTCAGAGGTGGTGGCAGACGCGCGGCCCCTGAGACCATCGCCTGCGTCTTACCCACGTTAACCGACAGCCGCCACTTAGACAGCCAGTCGGGGAGGAGATCGAGGGCGCGCTGCATTTTACGCGCCGCGTGCTTCGCGTTCAGCGAAGTGGTGATGTACGCGGCGTCGTCGGCATACAGCGCGAGCGTCGCATCCTCCGTAGTGGGGATGTCGTCCGTGTATCGCGAGTAACACGCAGGCGATACGCAGCTACCCTGCGGTACGCCCGCCAGCACCGGGCGGGCGCTAGATAGCGCGCCGTTTACCACCACTCGGAATGTCCTGCGGGAGAGAAAATCAGAGACCACCCTAACAACGCGACGGGGCGCGTCCGACGTGGACAACTTGTAAATCAGGCCGTCGTGCCATACACGGTCGAAGGCCTTCTCCATGTCGAGGAATACTGACACTGCGTACTCCTTCTTGTTCGCGGTTGCCGCCAGAAGGTGCAGTACCCTCGACAGCTGGAGCGTCGTGCTATGTCCCGCCCGAAACCCGAACTGTTCCGGACGTGGCGCTATGTGGGGTTGGAGATGTCGCAGCAGGAGTGCTTCGAACACCTTGGAAATCGACGACAGGAGAGTGATCGGCCGATAGCTCTCCGGCTTCAGGATGTTCTTTCCCGCCTTGGGCAGCATAATAACGCGCCCCTCCTTCCACGAGGCGGGAAAAGCCCCCGTGCGCAGTATCCCCGTGAACAGGCGCGCCAGCGCCGCTACCATACGGTACGGCAGGTGGCGCAGCACTGTGTTGGTGATACCGTCCGCCCCAGGGGCCTTACGGGGCTTCGTGTTGAGGATGGCGCGTCTGACCGCACCAGGCGAGAAGAAGACTGGGTCCTCTTCGGGAGCTATCGGCGTCGCGAAGTAGGCGCCAAGGTGTTGCTCGACCGCTGCGACATGTTCAAGTTCGCTGGTCGGGTTCGGTTGGAACTGACGCTCCAGGTGCTCGGCGAAGACCTCCGCCCGGTCCTCCGCTACATATTTCAGCGCCCCGTCGCTGCTCTGCAGAGGGCGCACCGGGGCTGGGGTATTCGTGAAGTGGCGGCATAACTTGTAGACAGACGGCCAACTGTCCGTGGTGGCGTCTATTCGTACCTCCCAGTCCGCGGCGGCCTGAGCTCTAAGCTCGGCCTTCACCTTTTCCGCGAGACGGTTAAGCTGCGTTTTCAACGTGGGGCATCTAAGTTCTTGCCACTGCTTGCGAAGGCGCCTCTTCACGGCGATCATCGCTTTTATGTGGGTCGGCAGAGGCGGTAGTAGCCCCTGCGGCTGCGTCGTTGTCGCCGCTTCTAAGGCGTCTTGGATGCAAGCAGTGACATCATTCGCCGTCTGGTCCACGTCCGCGGAGGTGACGATAGGCCGAGTCGGTATGGTGGTCTCTAACTTCTCCCGGAACATAGTCCAGTCCGTTTTACGACGTGGCGCTATGGGCTTCAGTCGGGTCGGCATACCCGATAGGACGACGAGTACAGGCTGGTGGTCCGATTGTAACTCGTCGTCTATCACATGTTGGGTGATCTGGCACTTAAGCCCCCGGTGGACTACGATGTCCAGCACGTCCGGCATGTAGGTGGCGACGTCCGGATAGTGTGTGGGCGTCTCTGGGCCGGACACCGTATAGCCGAAGGCTTCCGCGTCCGCGAAGAGCCGTCTCCCCTCGGTGTTCGTGAGCTGTGAGTTCCACGCTGGGTGCTTGCAATTAAGGTCCCCGGCGAGGATGGTGGCGTGCTGTGTTGCGTGCAGGAGGGCCCGCAGCTCGGTAAAGTCGAGGCGGGCCGAGGGCGGCTTGTAGCACGCGTAGATGTCGATGTCCTCGCCGGCTACGTGCAGCTGCACACCCAGCGCGTAGCACGTGTTGAGTGTCGACGAGGGGATTTCCTGATGGACGACTCTTCGCCTCACAAGCACCGCCAGACCACGATAGCGGATATTTTGTGCCGACCTTTCGTCCTTCCTGTAAACGAGGTAACCCGGGAACCTGACCCTATCTTCGGGTCCCAGGAACATCTCGCTTATGAGCGCCACGTCGATGTCTTGATCCCGAAGGAGATGGCGGAGGAGCGCGACCTTCTCCCTTAGGCCGCGGGCGTTCCAGTGTATCATCCTCAATGGTCTAGCCATGATAAAGCGTCAGCAGTAGTGATGGTAATTAATGCGATTTCGCATAAATTTCATTAGCATGCGAATTCTCGAGTCTTAGCATGTTAATTGCTATTGCTATGCTATTTGCTAATATAACGATAATTGACAATAAGTAATTATATGAATTTTGTTATTATACGAATTATTAAAGAGCGCGTTCGCCTTATGAAGCGTGCGTTTAGTTTGCTCGCCGATAACGTTTTATTTCTGCTAGTACACTTGCATTGTGTTGTGATTATGATATTGATCATATTATTATAATTAAAAATATTTGACAATTTAAAACCTTTTGTTGTTTAAGATTTTGTGAACTTTCCTTCATACTTTATCCAGGCTTAGGACTGGCAGTAAAATGTTAAAAAACTGGCGTATTTATAAGTTCACTTGATCGTATTTACATGATTTAGTTTTTACATATAATGTACATTATTTACAAATTTACTCAACATTAATTTATGGCATTAGTTTTTTGTAGTCGGAATTTTTCAAATTGAAATTTAAAAATACCAACTGTTCGGTTTTTTCGACAGAAAGCCTTGTTCTTCTCTCTGACAAGGTGTAACCAGCTTTTGAAAAAAGTCTTTCACTGGGCACTGAAGTCGCGACTATGTTGCAGTTTGTAGTAAACAATTTGCCGAGATGCGGATATTTGTATCGGCCGCTGGATCGCCACCACTCGCAAGGGTCACAGCTATTTTGTACAAACTCATCTTGTAGGTACAATTCTACTTCCCGTTGAGCGGTTTGAAAAAGATTTTGGTTAGGGTTAACCCTTTTTTTTTCTAAGATTAAATTTCTTTTTCTCCACAAACTAATTTCCTCGTCGTCCTCCCTGCTTGACTGAGGTTCCGCGGTAGCTAAAGGAGCTAGCCCTGTCTCGTCTGTCATGAGATTATAGACTTTTGTCACTAGGTTGGACTTGGCTCTTTCAGCTGCACTTTCGTCAATGAACATTGATATTTTGTACCTCGGGTCCAATATTGTGCACAATGCTAAAGATTGCTCGTGCTCAAGATCTCCAAATCTACTTTTTAATTGGGTTTCGATGCATTGAACTATGTTTTTTATAGCATCAAAATAAGTTGGTTTTCGTTTTAGCTCTTCCATCACATCATTCAACGCGCTTATGACGGCAATAGCTTTTGAAGCGCACACATATTTTTCTGCACTTAGTTCTTTCGTCGCTTCATCAAATGGTTTTAATACTTTGCAGAGCTGTCTAAGCGCGGTCCACTCTTCACCTGTTATTATAGGTAAATCTACGTCGAGAATTGGTGTCGTTGCTTTGACCGCATCTTGAAGTTGGATAAAACGTTCTATCATAAAATAGGTGGAGTTCCATCTTGTTGGCACTGAATTAATTAGGACCAAAGGTTGGCTAGCGCCTTGTACTTTGACTTGGTACTCCATAAGCTTTTCTTTGGCCTTGTAGCTAGCTCGATAGTACGTCACTATTTTCTTTACTTTTTTTAAAGTGTCGTCCAATATTCTTAACGGGTGCTGCAAAGTGAGGTTCAGCTTATGAGCCATGCAGCCACAATGTGTCCAGCCTAAAATATTGATTGCTCCGACTATATTCGCAGCATTATCCGTTACACAAAAATTAATCTTATCTAATATACCCCATTCCATACACGTGTTTCTTAAAACTGATGCAAGATTTTGACTTGTATGTCCACCATGCATTACACTGCATTTCAGCACCACGGATTTAAATTCAAACTCATTGTTAATAAAATGAGCAGTGACACCTATAAAAGCGTCCATTGAAACAGACGTCCAGCAATCGGTAGTTAGACAAATTGTTACTGCTTCCTGACGCAACATTCTTTTCTGGTCTTCTAAACATCTGTGATATAAAAATGGTATTAGCCTTTCTGATAACACTTTACGCCCCGGTAAAACATAATTAGGGTTTAACGCCTCTACAAATTCTACAAAATCAGGTTCATCAACGATATAGAACGGTTGGTACGTTCTTGCAATGAGCTTCAAAAACATGGCATCTATATGCTTTTTTTCTTCGGTACGTAAAGGTCTTCGAAGTCGTGCATATTCTAAAATATTTCTTTGGGTCCCGGTTCTGGTAGCAGTGTTTTCCTGTCGGGATTCCCCAACATAGTACTCCTGGTGCGCTGATGTAGACGGCATAGATCCCGGTTGAACTGGTTGCGAAGGTGCAGGTGCATCAGCATTCTGCAGCTGACGCACTTGTACCGAACGGGACCGAGTCGGTTCACTTTCGGCTAAAAAGCTATTGTAATGGCCAATGTGTTTAAGTTTTAGATGGGTTTTTAAATTGGTGATTGATGTTCGATATGATAGGTTTTTAGAGCACTGATTACAGTTGGCAATTTTATTTTCACCAGCAACATTTGAAAAATAATCCCAAATAGGGTTAGTTCGGTGAGACATTTTCACGTCCAAAAGTTTATTTACATATAAGTACCTACTTACACTAAAATATTTGTATAATACAAAACCTAAAATTATTATTTACACTTTTATACACAACCACTTCTCACTACTTTTAACTAGGTACCTACTATTGTTTACAGATAGGTACCTAATGAGTTCACACTATTATCAATTTAAGTACAATAATAAGCGTAACGAAAGAGTGTAATTTAAAAAACTAAACTCTCACTCACTATCACTTGCCAAAACGTACTGAACTTTGACACAATAAATTACAATACGACGCGCGCCACACACGTGTCACACAAATTATTATTCAATTTACGACCTTAAATACGAGCAAATCAAAGATTATAAGGTAATAATTTGCCTAATCCCTTTCTTCGCATCACTCTGCTGATAATTTTAACGAATTAAACGATCACACGCATTCATACAATATACGACCCTAAGTGCGAACAAATCAAAGATAATAAGATAATAATTGCTTAACCATATGCTTCGCATCAAATGCACCTGCTAAAAGTCAGGGTCACGTGAAACAGATAGATTAGTATTCCCGTGGGTGCGACGAAGAGCGCACGCTGCCGCTGTGGCGCTGTCTCGCTGAGTGCCGCGGCATTATCGTGCATCAATACAATAGTATGAACGAAATACGAAGCGATGAAATCACTTCGCACTTCACAGAATTTCGCAACTACATTTCATTTGCTAAATGCTAAATAAGCATTCGCATGCTAATAATGAATGCTAATGCTAATTAATCCATCACTAGTCAGCAGGTGTCCGTTTCGACCGCGCGGCCACGGCGAAATTAAAAAAAAAAAAACAATGCCAAGATTTTGTAAAAATTTGTAGAAGTTGATTCCCAAAACCATAAATTTGTCAAAGTTATGGTTAAAAAGTTATAAGGGTTTGAACGTGGCCGCGCCATTGAAACGCGGCGAACCGCGCGGCCACGGAGATCTTTAAAACTAAGCGTTGCAGAGATCTGAAATTCAGATAAATAACAGATTGAATTTGTAAAAAATTTGTAAAAATATAGAAAAAAATCCTAGGTTTATATTTTGGGAGCTATAAGACTAAAACTCCATGGCCGCGCCATCGAAACGATGAAAAATACGTTATCGCCGATATCTCGCTGAAAAAGCATCGCAGGGGTCTGAAGTTTTTTGTAAAACGTAGATTTGAATTTGTCGAAACTTGTAAAAATACTACAAAAAATCCTAGGTTTATGTTTCAGGAGCTGTAAGACTAAAACCTCATGGCCGCGCCATTGAAACGGTCAAAAAACACGTTATCGCCGATATCTCACTGAAAAAGCATCGTAGGGGTCTGAAGTTTTTTGTAAAACCTAGATTTGAATTTGTCGAAACTTGTAAAAATACTACAAAAAATCCTAGGCTAATATTTCAGGAGCTGTAGTACGGTATCGCGTAGAAATAAGTCGTGATTATTTATCGAAGAAAGTAATTGTAAAGCGAGTTTTTTTTTGTAAACAACACCTATTAATATGTAAAACTACCGATACTAGGCAAAAAACATGTATTTTTCGGTATTTATAACTTTCAATACGTTTTGAATATTTCGATAGGGTGACCATGGCTTCTTGTTTACAGAAAACTTTCCACCTATCGTTTTAGAAATTGTATCTCAAGGATTCTAAATTAAATTAAAATGAAACGACAAGATACAAAAAACATATTTATATTTCTTTTGTAATCATATAAATCACAGATTATTTACTTACCCTAACACATATATATTTCTTTCAAACTCACAAATCACAGATTATTTACTTATACTTTCTTTCAAAGTCACAAATCACAGATTATTTGCTTACACTTACTTACACTACTATATAGGGTGACTGGTAAGCAGTGATCGATACTTAAACACGTGAAGTAAGTGCAAACAGTGGCAATCTTTTAAGGGGTCATCATTATGAACAACTTTTACTATGGGACCAAACCTGAAATTGCGAAAAAAATATCAGCTGTTCCATACATTTACGATCGCATAACTCGTCAACATGTATGGAACAGCTGATATTTTTTTCGCGATTTCAGGTTTGGTCCCATTGTTGCCATGTTCATAATGATGAGCTAATTCACGTGTTTAAGTATCGGTCACTAATTACCAGTCACCCTATATATATTTCTTTCAGTCACAAATCACAGATTATTTGCTTACATTTACTTACTTTACTATATATATTTCTTTCAAAGTCACAAATCACAGATTATTTACTTAGAATAAAATATTTTTTTTATTAATACGACCTCAGGGCCAAGGACTTTCTGGAACATTTGTCGAAATCTTGCAAAAAAATTGACATTTCAAACAAACCAAAACTATAATAATGAGGTACTCGCCAATATTTTTGGGATTTCGACCGGTTCCTTGGGTCATGAATAAAACTTGTTACCTATGGGAGCTTATTCCCACTGTATAGTTTAATTTTACCCTGTTTTTTATTATTTAATCATCTATTAGACCATATGTTAAATTATGAATTGTCAGAGGTTGTTCAGAACTTGTGTGCGTTCCGGTTTTATTATCGTCGTAACAAATCATTATGGAATTATTTACTAAGCAATGACACTTGTAATGACCAATCAGACCTACAACCGGGGGGACATATTCCACAGCACCTATCAGTCCATATTTTTTTTGCTTTATTTTGATGTAATGAGGTGTTTCTTGGAGCATAATTTTGTCTGTGCCATTGAGATCAAATAAAATAATATTACTCAATTCGTACGTAAATCTCTTGGTTTCGTTGTTACATTTTATATATAGATATAAAAATATCAGCTGTTCCATACATGTTGACGAGTTATGCGATCGGAAATGTATGGAACAGCTGATATTTTTTTCGCAATTTCAGGTTTGGTCCCATAGTAAAAGTTGTTCATAATGATGAGCTAATTCACGTGTTTAAGTATCGATCACTGCTTACCAGTCACCCTATATAGTAGTGTAAGTAAGTGTAAGCAAATAATCTGTGATTTGTGACTTTGAAAGAAAGTATAAGTAAATAATCTGTGATTTGTGAGTTTCAAAGAAATATATATGTGTTAGGGTAAGTAAATAATCTGTGATTTATATGATTATAAAAGAAATATAAATATGTTTTTTGTATCTTGTCGTTTCATTTTAATTTAATTTAGAATCCTTGAGATACAATTTCTAAAACGATAGGTGGAAAGTTTTCTGTAAACAAGAAGCCATGGTCACCCTATCGAAATATTCAAAACGTATTGAAAGTTATAAATACCGAAAAATACATGTTTTTTGCCTAGTATCGGTAGTTTTACATATTAATAGGTGTTGTTTACAAAAAAAAAACTCGCTTTACAATTACTTTCTTCGATAAATAATCACGACTTATTTCTACGCGATACCGTACTACAGCTCCTGAAATATTAGCCT